>OZ024725.1:17175960-17515871 GCA_964016875.1 Fallopia convolvulus
TTACCGATATATCTTCCTCATAAACGACAATGTGAACCACTTCGTCGAGAGCGACTCCCTCCAAATCCCCTTTCCAATCTCACAAACTCGTTCGGCCCCATTGATTCTAATTCCAGTAACAACATCGATGGTAATTACACCCTCTCTCGATCGCAAGCCTTGTGTGTGTCTTATCTTCCCCCTTTTATATATTATTTTAGGTTTTTTTTTTCTGGCATGTTTGTGAAGTTTGAGGCAGTTTTGATGTTTGTCAAATTTATGGCATTTATTCTATTCGTGTTTCAAATATAGGATCTTGGATGTGAATACGCCTACTGGATGCCAGAGGTGCGACATCATTCTAAGGTGTCCTTAGTCATCTACATTAAGCGACAACATTTCAGGTATTTTTCCCCCTGATTTTAGACAAGTGATGAGTAAGTTTTTTATGGTATCCTTCATTTTTTGTAGGTTGCCATAATTTAGACTTAAAAGATGCTAATCCAAATGGTAGAGCAGAGCTGGAAAAGAGGAAAATGGAAGGCCTTTACAATGTAGATTTTAAAGGCCAATCTCACTTTTTTTGGGTAATTGTGACTTCTGCTTCGTTAGATTTCTAATAGGCTTTCCAATGAATGCACATACTGGTCGATCGTCTATGCAGAAATCTATCCCAAACTCTTTCATCTTGATCTTAATTATAAAATCATTTAGGATGAGAGATAAACTATAAGATGATTGAGTAGAAGAAGGTAAATTGTAACTCTTAATTGGGGTTTTTGATACATCCAAATTATATATTCTAGGATTTTGTTTCGTGAAAGATATTGTACGTTTTTTGTTGCGCGCATATGTTAAACATATCTAAATTCTAATTTCAAACAACCAGGACTCCCTCATTTCGCACTCTCTGAGAGCTACGATGTCAATCTTAACCAAAAATCTTGTCCCTTGTAAGGTTTAGTGTAGTTGTTTTCCTTTTCATAACGATAGTAAGCTATTTTTCTGTATTTTCCACCAGTAGATCAACTAATACACACCGAATTGTCCTCCTTGATTGATGTTTTTTTGTGTTCGAGTTGATCATGTAGTAAGATCAATACAGTAGCAGCACAGAAAAACTCATATATTTGCATTTTACTCAAGTTCATGTTCTGCAGAAGGAAACGGATTACTGATTGCTAAATTTGTATGCTCAATTGCAATTTGTATGTCCGTAATTGTGCCAATTATATGTGATTTTTCCTATCACTTTGAGCTCTCTAATGTACCCCGAATCCTTGTTCCTCAAGTCTTTGTTAGTGTTGGACTGTTGGAGAGACACTGAGAGCATTACTCATATCTTGCGTATGTTCCAAGACTAGTTGTTATCTCTAAGGTCTAACATTTTGGCATGGCGTAATTATGTTGTGATCAATTCTTTCTCTAATCTTGGACAACTTAATGGAATTTATTTAAGGGTGAAGATATATATAGATGGCAGTAGGCTTGGATTTTGATTTTATATAGAAGACTACAACCTTTAAACTTTTACTTATGGTGTTTGTTATTTATATTGCTTGACCTTGAACTTAAAAAGATTCAATGCTCATCGTTGTTGTTGTTTTGAACTTCTTGGCCTCTGGCAAGTCTAATAGAAACAAACCTAAATAACAAGTACTTTTTCCTTTTGGTGCAATTACCAATTTATAGCAGTATTGCACCAAACAGAAACAAACCTGAATAACAGGTGCTTTTTGTATTATCTAACCTTGGTTTAAATATTTTATGATGCCTAATTTTTTGGTTAAAAATCGTTTCCTACTCTCAATCGTGTAGGGGTTATTTGAATGCAGTTATTAATCATGAAATTTGATATGACTTTTTTCTCTTTGGATGGTGGGAATTGATGGGAATTTTAGGGAGGGAAATGGTGGGAATTATTTTTTTATTGTTCGGTTGCAATTTTATGTGAGAATTGACGGGATTTCATTAGAAAATTTGGAGTGAAATGATGGGAAAATGAATCCCACCAAATTGGTTGAATTTGATGGGAAACTAGAAATACATCTTTTAAATAAGAAAAAATAAAATAAAATTTTACTCATATTTTCTCGTCAAAACCCACCTCTAGCCAAACAAAGAAATTATTAAAATCCACTACATTTTCACCTTTTATTTTTTTATCATTTCCTTTCTCATATTTCTCCACTATTTCTTTTCTCATTAATTTTTAATTGCCCAACAGGCTGTTAGTGTGAGAAATGGTGGACTGGTCATATTATTTTGAGTATATAAAGTGTCTAATGATATCCACAACCATCCATTCATGTTCTAGAAAAAAGTGCCCATCCGTATCACTACTAGAGTAGGTAATTCCACTTTATAGACCTCGAAACAGATTTTTGCAGGCCTTTATTTATTGCCCGATCGACTTGCAAATGTTGGCTATTAGAGCTGTCAAAAGTTGACCGAATCCGTTAATCCGATCCGAACCGTCCGATAATTTTAGGGTCAAGATCCGAAAATTTGAACCCGCAACACGAAATCAACCGAACCCGATAGAATCCGAAACCCGTTGGGTTGAAACCGAAAACCCGTTGGGTTGACCGATTTAGTATATTTATAGATTTTTTTAAATTTATTTCAAAATTTATAATATAATTTATTATTAAAATAAAGAAAAATAATATATTATAATTAAATAATATTATTTAATTATAAATTGATTTTAATAATCATAAACAAAAAGGATTTTTTGACCTGCTGGTCAACCCGAACCGACCGAAAACCCGTTACAACCCGACCCGATTGGCTCGTGACCCATAAAAAAACCGAACCCGATTCAACCCGAACCCGAAATAACCGAACCCGCCCAACCCGACCCGATTAACAGGTCTACTGGCTATGCTATTCTAATTTTTGGAATTAATAACATGAGACATTGGCAGTGGTTGGAGGGAGGTCGTAGTTTTACTTACATTATGAAAAATTACATATTGTACCACTTTATAGTTTTGTTACAGTAAAATAATAGTTGTCCCTGTCGTACCCTGCACGACTATGAATTGATATTTGTTTAGATGTAATATAAAAAAAATATTAATAAATAAAAATATAATATAAATAATAATTGTGAATTGGTGACTTATATAAATTGTAAAAAAAGCATAATTCTGAATTAAAAATTTTGATAATAAAAATGAAAATAATGAGACATTTAATATGGATTATCAAATAAAATTGATTTGACATATTATAGGATAAGATCTCAGTATATATTATACGATAAGATCTGGGTATATATTTATATTATAGAATAAGATCTCGGTATATATTTATATGAGTTTTTTTTGGTAGATTATATTGGAGAATTGTTAGGATCATAAAGATATGGTTAACAAATATTTTTATATGTAAATAAATTTCCAAAAAAAACATTATTGTAATCCAGTATAAAAAAAATTAAAAAAATTAAAAAATTGATTGATATTTATAGATTATGTGGCAATAAGATGTGTACATAATATATGAGTGATCTGGAAATTTTTTGACATGTGGACTATGACATGGAATATTTATAACGACGTCTAAATTATAAGAAAATGACACGTGTAAAAATATGAGATGGCTTGATATAGGATCGACATGTGGCGAAATCCTAGGTGGCGTAATGAGAAGGCTCCAACAAACCTTATTGCTTTTATATATATAGTAGATTCACTAGTTGTGCCCGTCGTGCCCTGCACGACTATGAATCGATTTTTTTTAGATATACTATAAAAAAATATTAATAGAAAAATATAATATAAATAATAATTGTGAATTGGTGATTTTTTTAATATAAATTGTAAAAAAAGCATAATTCTAAATTAAGGATTTTGATAACAAAAATGAAAATAATGGGACATTTAATATGGATTAGTAAATAAAATTGACTTGACATATTATAGGATAAGATCTCGGTATATATCATAGGATAAGATCTCGGTATATATTTATATTATAAGAAAGATCTCGGTATATATTTATATGAGTTTTTTTGGTAGATTATACTGGAGAGTTGTTAGGATCATAAAGATATGGTAAAAAATATTTGTATATGTAAATAAATTTCCAAAAAAACATTATTGTAATCCAATATAAAAAAAATTAAAAAAATTGATTGATATTTGTAGATTATGTGGCAATATGATGTGTACATAATATATTAGTGATATGGAAATTTTTTGACATGTGGACTATGACATGGAATATTTATAAAGATGTCTAAATTTTAAGAAAATGACACGTGTAAAAATATGAGGTGGCTTAATATAGGATCGACATGTGGCGAAATCCTAGGTGGCGTAATGAGAAGGTTCCAAACCTTATTGCTTTTATATATATAGTAGATTGTACCACTTTACTGTTTTGATTACAGTAAAAATTGTTTTAATTATGAAAAATTATATATTGTACCGTGACCTCTAATACACTTTTTGAAGAATATACTGTCAATAAGCTATTGACGTGCTTACTTAGTATCATAACGATCAGCTAAACTTAGACTTTATTAATTTCTATTATTGCAATAATATAATTATTCAACCTTTAAAAAAAATCGACAACATTACATCAACAACTTTTAACAATGCAACTAATCGGCCCACATTTACATCAACAACATTATTGTTTGCATACTGAAAACCTACAAAAAAAAAATCAACAAAAACAATGGTTGGCCTACTAAACATAAGTCACCACCTCAAACTGGGCCCTGGCCCATTAAACATTCGTATGGGCCCATAGCTAGTAATTCAAAAACTCAACATAAAAAAAAACGCGGCGTACATATGCACTCAGTTTCTTTGTAATCGCACAGAAATTCCGCGAAGGCTAGAATCGCGAGAAAGAAACCACGAAGGCTGTGTTGGGACGTTGTTGGGACCTCTGGTTCTAAGCAACGGATTAACGATTCACTCCTCTTTAAGTTTTGATAATGACAAACACCATAGGGAACTAATGTGGTTTGTTCAAGTATTTCTAAGGAACACAGGTACAGCAAAGAACTCCTATGAATGACAAAGCCACTGCTAGCCACAATGAAGAGTTTCCATCAAGGGAACTCTGAAGAGGAAAGTTCCCATGAAGTGGGAACTCCCAGAAACAAACAAGAAAACACAAGCTTACAACGATGAAGAGTTTCCATCAAGGGAACTCTGAAGAAGTCAGTTCCCATGAAATGGGAACTCACATGTGAAGACAACGACCGTTCAGCGCAGATCGCGGGATCCTGTCTCAGACAGACAGAGGGAACAGTCTGAGGATCAGACTGTCACGCTTCATCCAACGGTCCGATTGATTCAAAAAGTTGACCTAGTTCAAACCAAAGTCACATGTGAAGAAAGTACAACTTGGGCATCAAGCAAAGGGCATTTTGGACACAAACGAAAGATGCTACTGCCCAAGACAAATGGACTATAAAGCCAAATGAATAGTACTCGGTTGAGTACTTCTCCCAGAACTTACAAAACACCCACATCTGAGAAAAGAAAGAAAAGGAAGAGAAGTCCCCGCCGGCGAGTGTGTGATCTCGACGACGGTGAAGCTGAAGTTCCCTGGAGCAAGGGAACTGAGAAGTCAGCGTAAGGTTTGAGTTACTTGTGTTTTGCTGTTGTGAGCTTAGGAACTCAGTTGAGAGGATTTACTAGTGTTGCTAGAGTTAGGAAGAACTTGTAGGAACAGAGAAGTGTAAATCCGGCTGTGTAACTAAGGAACAAAGCAATCAATATAAGTAAGTCATTCAAAATCCTCCAAGCGGAGGTAGAGGTTTACCCATACAACTAGTTGGTTGTAGTGGGGTTCCTCTATAAAGGAACTGTCCCCTTAACTGTTTTTATTACTTGCGATTATTTACTTCCGCTGCCTTGGGAACAGCTTAATTGCCAGTTCCCAAGCTCACTGCTAACCGATTACGATCCAACAATTGGTATCAGAGCCAGCGCTCTAGATTTGTGTTAGCTTCGCAGGTGTCAACATGGCTCAGGAACTTACTCAGGTGGGGAACAATACCAGCAAGCCGCCAAGGCTTATAACAGGAAGATTTGAAAGCTGGCAACGCGACATGAAAGATTGGATGCGTGGCCAAGACTACCAAGCCTGGTGCGTCATCGAAAGGGGGAACTTCGAAATCGATCCAGCTATTGTCAACGACCTCTCAAAGTGGGGTCCCAACGAGTACAAGTGCATGGAGGCAAACTACAAAGCCAAACAGTACCTAAAGAGGTCCATGTGCGTACAAGATTGTGACAGGGTTGCAAACCTTGACACAGCCAAGGAAATGTGGGAAGCCATCCAACAAATGCACGTTGGGAACTCAGATCTCAGAGAAGATCTTCAAATGAACGCAAAGAGGGAGTTCTACAACTTCCAAATGGAGATGGGAGAGTCCGTCGATAGCTACCAATCCCGGTTTGAAGGACTTTGCACTAAGATGGAAGGATTGGGGATCACAAAAGAAGAAATCACCCACAAAATGAAGGTCCAACAGCTCTTCAATGGATTGACTGGAGAATGGGCAAACGAGAGAACGATGTTCAAGGAAAACCCAGAAAATCGAACACTTATGCTTCATCAAGTGTTTGGAAAGCTAGTGGGACATGAGAAGAGGAAGATCGATGATAAGGAACAAACTCGAGCTCATCGAGGGATCGCACTCAAGATCGAAAAGATGCTCAAATCAACCCAAGAACAACATGAAGACTCTGAAGAAGAAGAGGATGAAGAGATAGTTCTTGTAACAAAGGCTCTTCGAAATTTCTACAAGGGAAAGTCTCAACGGAACAGTGGGAACTGGGGAAAGGGACAGAGTTCCCAAAGAAAGCCCACGGAGAAGGATCTCTCAGAAGTGACTTGCTACAAATGCAACAGGAAAGGACATTTTGCGAAGGAATGTCCACAAGGAACTGAAGGCAGAAAGCAAGGAAAGAAGGCCTACATCGCTACTTGGAGCGATGATGAAGACGAAGATCCTGAAGCATGGGCACTCCCGGACATGTGTGGCATGGCCATAGGAGAAACCACTGGGGAACAACCCAGTGAGGTAACCACTGAAACTGTTCTTGATTCCTTGAGTAATTATGAAAAACCTGAACTGTTGAAAATCCTTTCAAGTCTTGTTAAAGATAACATAAAATTGCAAAACAAGTTGGAAAAACAGGAACACATAAATTCTCAATTGGTTGGTCTTGAGCCCTGTCCCAACTGCATATCCCTTCTAGAAAAACTCAAGTCCCATGTGTCTCACATCGTAGATCTAGAAAGAGAAATCAAAACTTTAGAGAAAGATGAGAACACCCTCCTGCAAAACCTGAGTAAGACTCCCGAACACCCTGAAGCCTCTAGTTCCCAAATCAAGTTCGTCCCAGCCAGACATGGCATAGGATACAAAGGTGAGTGCTCCAAGAACAGAAAGTCACCCCTGAGCGAAAATGAGATCCATGAGTGTAGAGCCTTAGAACTACAGTGCGAGAAACAGAAAAATGCTCATCTCGAAGAAAAAATCAGGGTCCTAGAGAGTGGAAACAATGGTGAGAAAGACTACTATACTGGGAACTCTGGACATAGAATCTATGTCAAAATTGCTAAGGGAAATGGGTCTCGAGTTTACAACAAAGAAACCATGGATAAGAACCGTATCCAGAGACCACACCCAAAATACTACCTGGGAGAATACTACAAGACATGTTGGCACTGTGGTGCTCATGGGCACTACAAGGATGCATGTCCCAAGAAGAGAGCCCAAATCCCTAGAAGCCATGAGTTCCCAAACAGACAAAAACGTCATGCTCATCACCAAAGGAACTCCAACTCTCAAAATTCCAAAGACATCAACATTTCTGACTATATCTTAAATGAAAATGTTTTCCCTTGCAAGGGACCTGGCAAGAGTCATCTTGCCTGGGTCTCAAAACACTAACTTTTCCTTGTAGGTGGCTATGAGAGGGAACAGTACATGGTTCATAGATAGTGGATGCTCGAACCATATGACAGGGAACAAGGATATCCTCATCTCACTCCACACTCATGCCGAAGGAGGCCACGTCTCATTTGGCAACAAGAACAAGGGAGAAGTTATTGGAAAAGGAGAAGTGTTGCTCAATAGATCTATTAAGGTTAGCAACGTAAATCTGGTAAAGGATCTGGGATACAATCTGTTAAGTGTCTCCCAGATGTGTGATCAAGGGAACAACATCGTCACTTTCGACTCAGATGAATGTCTCGTCATCAACAAGAAGACCAACAAAGTAATTCTGAGAGGAAGAAGATACAACAATATGTATGTGGTGGACACCAACTTTGAACCACCAATGAAGCTGTGCCTTGCGAGTTCCCAAGATGACACGGAACTCTGGCATCGAAGACTGGGACATGCTGGTGTAAATCAAATCCTGAAGCTTTATCTACAGGATCTGGTCATTGGTCTTCCACGGATCAATCTCGAAGGAGTCAAAATGTGTGAAGCATGTGTTCGAGGGAAACAGACCAGGACCTCCTTCAAACCGAAGAAGGTGGTAAGCACAACCAGGTCCCTGGAGTTGATTCACATGGATCTCTGTGGTCCCATGAGAACAGCCAGCTACGGTGGAAAAAGGTACATGTATGTCTTAATTGATGACTTTTCAAGATTCACCTGGGTTGTTTTCTTGAAGGCAAAATCACAAGCGTTTGAAGAATTTGAGCCCTTCATCAAAAGAACTGAAGTAAGCTTGGGGCTGAAACTGAAAGCAATCAGATCTGATCACGGAACTGAGTTTCAAAACTCGGAGTTCCTAAACTTCTGTGAGCAAAATGGGATCTCTCACAACTTTTCAGCTCCTCGCACCCCTCAGCAAAATGGAGTGGTCGAGAGAAAGAACAGAACTCTGGAAGATATGGCTAGAACCATGATGATCGAAAGTGGAGTTCCTGAGTACTTCTGGACTGAAGCAATCTCCACAGCTACATACATCCTGAATCGAGCCATGACAAGGCCCCTGATCAACAAGACTTCCTATGAGCTCATCAAAGGGAGGAAACCAAACATCTCACACTTGAGAACATTTGGTTGCACATGCTTTGTTCACAACAACGGAAAAGACAATCTTGGCAAATTCGACCCCAGAAGCGACGAAGGGATCTTCCTGGGATACTCATCACAAAGCAAGGCTTACAGAGTCTACAATAAAAGAACCAAGAAGATAGAGGAAAGCATTCATGTCGTCTTCAATGAAAAGTCTGTAAAGATGGGAACCGAGTCCCAAGGGAAGGGAACTCTGTTCAAGCTAGTCAGACATGAAGATGATGATGATGACGAGGATGAGCCAAGGAAAAGGGATGAAGACTATCCAAGTGCAAGCCATATCCCACAACCAGGGAACAACGACGAAGGTCCAACCCTCACTGATCAAACCTCCCTTGAGGCTCCCTCCTCAGAAGAACTACAAGAAACCTCCAACTCTCTCGAGGTCCCCTCTTCAGGGAACAACTCTGCTGTCCCCCAAGACAATACACTGCCAGAATCAAGTATTCAAGGGGAACAAAGAGGGAACCTGCCAGAAATCTCTGAAGAAACATCAAATGAAGAAGCTGAAGATGAGAGTTCCCATGAGGATAATACACATGCAAAGGAACTCACTCATGCAAGAACCTTTCAACAAAGGAAGGACCACCCCCTTGAGAACATCATCTCCCCTCTTGATAAAGGTGTTCTAACTCGCTCCTCTCTCAATAATTTTTGTGCTTTTAACGCGTTTGTTTCAATGGTGGAACCCAAAAATATCAAAGAAGCATTAAAGGACCCGGACTGGATTCAAGCCATGCAAGAGGAACTCCACCAATTCGAGAGAAACAAAGTTTGGAAGCTAGTTCCTAGGCCCAAAAACAAGAACATCATAGGAACCCGATGGGTTTTTAGGAACAAGCTCGATGATACTGGAGCTGTAGCAAGGAACAAGGCTAGGTTAGTAGCACAAGGATACAGACAAGAGGAAGGGATTGACTACGATGAGACCTTCGCACCAGTTGCCAGGATAGAGGCAATCAGACTTCTCATCGCCTATGCTGCTCACAAGGGATTCAAACTTTATCAAATGGATGTGAAAACAGCCTTCCTAAACGGACATCTCAAGGAAGAAGTGTATGTGGCCCAACCTCCAGGATTCGAAGATGAGAAAATGCCCAACCATGTCTATTTCCTGGAAAGGGCCCTTTACGGACTCAAACAAGCTCCCCGAGCCTGGTATGACAGGTTTGCTCAATTCCTCTTGTCCCATGGATATCTTCGAGGTTCCATAGACAAGACTTTGTTTTTAAAGAAAGAGTCTAAAGACATTTTGATTGTGCAAGTATATGTTGATGACATTGTTTTTGGAGCAACTAACGAAACTCTTGTAGAAAAATTTAAGGACCTCATGAGCAGTGAGTTTGAAATGAGTCTCATTGGGGAACTCACGTTCTTCTTGGGACTTCAAATATCCCAAACAAAGGAGGGAACAAAGATCCATCAACAGAAATACATCAAGGAAATGCTCGTGAAGTATGGGATGGAACATTCAAAGCCCATTGACACTCCCATCTCACCAAATTCAAGGCTAAATGCAGATGAAACAGGTATCAGTGTGGACCAAAGGAACTATCGAGGTATGATCGGGTCCCTTCTCTACTTAACCGCTAGTAGACCTGATATCATGTTCTCCGTATGTCTTTGTGCTCGTTTTCAAGCTAACCCTAAGGAATCACACCTGAAAGAGGTGAAGAGAATTTTCAGGTATCTCAAAGGGAACAATAACTTGTGCCTTTGGTATCCAAGGAACAGTTCCCTTGAGCTCATTGCATACACAGATGTTGACTTTGCAGGGCACTTGGTTGACAGAAAGAGCACTTCAGGAATGGCCCAGTTCTTAGGATCCTGCTTAGTTTCGTGGGGATCTAAAAAGCAAAACTCAGTTGCACTCTCCACAGCTGAAGCTGAATATGTGGCTGCCGCATCATGCTGTTCCCAGGTTCTATGGCTTAAGTCACAACTCCAGGATTACGGTATGTCTTTTGGCCCAGTTCCCATACTCTGTGATAACACTAGTGCCATAAACATTTCCAAAAATCCTGTGCATCATTCTAGAACTAAGCATATTGATATAAGACATCACTTTCTACGTGACAATGTTGAGAATGGGAACATTTCGATGGAACACTGTAGAACTGAAGAGCAAATTGCGGATATTCTTACCAAAGCTTTAGACAGACGTCCCTACCAGCGTTTTCGAATGCTTCTAGGGATGATAACTCTAAACTAAACAAGTCCCTGTTTATCTCTCTCCCAATGCCTGACTAGTTTATCTAAAATTGCATGATAAGGAACTTGGATTCATTGCTTTCACTATGCCATGATTACTAGTCTAGAGAACAAAATGTGTACAAAGGAACTCTATTTCTTTTGGCCCAAAATGATCAACCAGAGTTCCCTTTATCCCTCATTACAAGCCACCATGACGGTTGATCATATGACTCACCTTAAGCTAGGGACCAGACAAATGCTTCTCATGAGCCAAAACATTTCCTTTATCGAGTTGCAAATCGTCTGGTTCCCTTTGAGTTCCCTAGCCCCACAAAAAGATGAGTGTGAAGTTCTCTCAACCACTTCACTCTCCCTGACCTTGAAAGGATCATGGGAACTGCTGCATCTACAAAGGGAACACTGACTAATCTTCAAAGAAAATCTGTCACTTGGGAAGCGGACTTTCGTGTCAGAAGCTCTGAAGCGTTACAGGCCAAGTATTCAAAATTTGAAAAGGACTTCCCAAGAGATTGTGACGCGTGTCCAGAAGCGTGCTTGAGAAGTTGAAACGGCGCCCCACGTTCATTGGGCAACGGTTATCGAGGTTATTCCACTTCCCCTTCTACCCTTCACCTCCTCTCTCCTTTAAAACCCCTCTTTGCCATTTTTAGGTCCTTTACTCCATCTTTCATCCCTGTCATTCGTCTTCCCCAAATCCCTTTCACTCTCTTTTCAAGAAACCTCCAAAACCTCCCAAATTCTTACAACAATGGCCCCTCAACACACATTCGCACAAATCAAAGAGTGGGTACTTGCCAATCCTCGCACTCTCTTCATCACTCAACTGAACGAGATCGAGCAAGAACAGGACCCAACCATGAAGGATGTCCTCATTCAAGGACTATACAATCAAGTAAGCCCTTTCTTGCCCCCTCCTCCTCCTCAGGTTGATGAAACCGTCTCCTGGACCTCTTCCTCCTCCGAATCTCTTCCTCTTCCACCTCCAACCACCAACACCTCCTCCGGAGTTGTCATCGTTGACAACTTCGGAGATGCTCGCCCCTCCATCAATGAAAAACCCCATAAATCCAAACATCGCCACTCATCCAAACATCGCCACTCATCCAAACATCGCCACTCATCAAAAGATCCCTCAAAATCCAAAAAATCCAAACACTCCCACGACCCCTCCAAATCCAAAAAGCGTAAACACTCTGAGGCCTCTGAATTCTCGGAGCCCAGAAAGAAGGCTTTCTTCCGCTTTGAGGACTACCTGAACTGCTCCAAGGAGAGTTCTTGTGCTCCCAAACCTCCCTACCTTTTTCCTTCCGACGATGGGAACTCCGAACCCCAGAGTCTACTTCCCTCTTCCTCCTCCATCCCTCCTCCTCAAATCAAGGGACCTCCTCCGCCACCTCCTCCAGTTCCCGCCACAATGGGAACTCCAACATCCCAACCTCCTTCACTTCCTCCCGTTCCCATCACTACGGGATCTCCAACTCCACCTTCACCTCACAAAACGCCTTCTTCTTCCTCCCCAAAACACATCTCCACTCAACTCACAACCCCTATTCCTTCTTCTCCTCTCCCCTCTTCCATCACGTCTCCCACCACCACCAAACTCCCCTCTCCCTCACCATCCAAAAGTACCGTCGCCCTCTCCTCAGACGACGACGATCTTCCTCTTTCTGTGGTCATCGGCAAAATGACCAAGGACCCTCCTCCGATCATCATGGGAACTTTGGAGGAGGAAGCCCAGCTCAAGGACATCGAGGAAGAACTCAACAGGGGTCCCTCTGAGCACACAGTCTCCCAAGGGACAAAGTCCCCAGAAAAGGTTGCTCCTCAAGAGCCAACAGAGACAAGGGACCTCGCACCAGCTGGAGGTGCTGAGGCAACAACAAGTCATCCTGGAGATGACGCGGAGGGCTCGGGTTCGAGCTCCTCCGAGGAAGAAGGGACCTCCCATGATGAGGTCGAAGAAGAAGAAGAAGCTCCAGCTTCAAAGGAGCCAGCACGCATCCCTACATCTGGACACCAAATGGTGGTGTCCGCGAGTTCCCCACCACCAAGGGACCGCGTGCTCATGATCGAAGCAGCTGCACCCCCTCAGCAGAAAGGACCTCGCACGGTCTCTAGGGGGAATAAATCCAAAAGCAAGTCCAGAAAGGGGAAGGGGACCACCAAGCATCATGTCAGTGAGCGCCGCAAGCTTCTCCATCACCTCATAGTTTCCCAAGAGGCGCTGACTGAAAATGGTCTGGAGGAACTATGGGAACTGATCAAGGCCCAGGGCTGGGAGAGACTCTGCCAAGAAACTGTGAGCGTAGATCCCTCACAAGTGTGTCAATTCTACAACAACTTCACTATCACCAACGACGGCACTCAGGGAACTCTCTCCCACGAAGGCGACGAGTTCATTTTTACAACGTCTACGATTCGCCTTCAACTCCAGGTCCCTGGTCAAGGGCTTAGCGAGTTGCCCAGCAAGCTCTGGGGCGACTTCAACAGCGCCGAGGTGTACAACACAATCTTTGAGGGACGGGTTCCCTCTAAGGTCCATTCGACGCATCATCTATCCTTGGTTGCCAAGCTCGCTCACCAATTCATTATCAACGTGGTGGTCCCACGTCAAGAAAAGCGCCTGGTTGTCAACATCCCCGATGCCATCATCCTCTACCACTTCCTCCTCAAGAAGCCCATAAATCTTCCCCGCATTATCCTTGGGCACATGGAAAAGTGCATGGCCTCAAAGTCCCATTCCCTTCCCTACTCCGGGCTGATCAAAAAGCTCCTACAAAAAGAGGGTCTCTACGATGCCTCTAAAGAAGAAATCGAGCTTGGAAGGGAACTGGACATTCAGGTTGCCCAGAAAATGAGGCACTCGGAGCCTGTAGAGGAGGCGGCTCCCCTAGAGTCTGGTACACAAGAGGGGAACTCTCCAGTGTTGCTCCACATCGCCAACACCCTCGATCAGATTGCTAGGGACCAGGCAGTTTTGGCCAGAGGACAAGAAAAGCTTACCCAAGTCCTTACGCGCCTTTGTGACGCCTTGTTTCCTCAGAGCCCATGATTTCTCCCTTCTTGTTCCCTTAATCCAAAAATGACCACAAAATTGTACTTGGGTTCCCATTGTACATATTATCTTAAGTAATGAAATGGTCTTTATTTTGATTGCGTGTTCCATTCTTTCCTAATATTGCTTTGCTTGATTTTCGATGATGTCAAAAGGGGGAAAGATAAAAAATGTGAGATGAGTTCAAAGTTTAAGTCATCACAGACCACGCATAAGCTAAGGGGGAACAATTGCATAAAAAGCCTAATAGGAACTATGTGTCTCACCAGAAGTGGCTCCCTAAATCTAAATGTCTCACTAAGAGTGACTTCCCAAAATCATACTTAGGAACTCATCAGCATATCATTCATTGAAATACTTGCATTTTTGTGATGGGTTTGTCATCATCAAAAAGGGGGAAATTGTTGGGACGTTGTTGGGACCTCTGGTTCTAAGCAACGGATCAACGATTCACTCCTCTTTAAGTTTTGATAATGACAAACACCATAGGGAACTAATGTGGTTTGTTCAAGTATTTCTAAGGAACACAGGTACAGCAAAGAACTCCTATGAATGACAAAGCCACTGCTAGCCACAATGAAGAGTTTCCATCAAGGGAACTCTGAAGAGGAAAGTTCCCATGAAGTGGGAACTCCAAGAAACAAACAAGAAAACACAAGCTTACAACGATGAAGAGTTTCCATCAAGGGAACTCTGAAGAAGTCAGTTCCCATGAAATGGGAACTCACATGTGAAGACAACGACCGTTCAGCGCAGATCGCGGGATCCTGTCTCAGACAGCCAGAGGGAACAGTCTGAGGATCAGACTGTCACGCTTCATCCAACGGTCCGATTGATTCAAGAAGTTGACCTAGTTCAAACCAAAGTCACATGTGAAGAAAGTACAACTTGGGCATCAAGCAAAGGGCATTTTGGACACAAACGAAAGATGCTACTGCCCAAGACAAATGGACTATAAAGCCAAATGAATAGTACTCGGTTGAGTACTTCTCCCAGAACTTACAAAACACCCACATCTGAGAAAAGAAAGAAAAGGAAGAGAAGTCCCCGCCGGCGAGTGTGTGATCTCGACGACGGTGAAGCTGAAGTTCCCTGGAGCAAGGGAACTGAGAAGTCAGCGTAAGGTTTGAGTTACTTGTGTTTTGCTGTTGTGAGCTTAGGAACTCAGTTGAGAGGATTTACTAGTGTTGCTAGAGTTAGGAAGAACTTGTAGGAACAGAGAAGTGTAAATCCGGCTGTGTAACTAAGGAACAAAGCAATCAATATAAGTAAGTCATTCAAAATCCTCCAAGCGGAGGTAGAGGTTTACCCATACAACTAGTTGGTTGTAGTGGGGTTCCTCTATAAAGGAACTGTCCCCTTAATTGTTTTTATTACTTGCGATTATTTACTTCCGCTGCCTTGGGAACAGCTTAATTGCCAGTTCCCAAGCTCACTGCTAACCGATTACGATCCAACAGGCTGGATTCGCGAATAGGTAAAACGGGAATTAAGAACAATTACGAGTTCTGAGCTAATACCCACGAAGGCTGCCTTCGTGCGACCCCTGAAATTGTGAAAACTGGGCCGCAATTCCTGGAATTGTGAAAACTGGCCCACAATTCCTGGAATTGTGAAAACTGGCCCGCAATTCCAGCCTTCGTGGGAAGGATTTTAGGGTTTTTAGAAACATTTTTTATTGTTTTAGGGTTTTAGGAGTTTTAGTAACACTTTCATGGTTTTATGTGATTTATAATTTATGGAATCTATACATATATGTTTTGATCGCTACCATAAGCAAAAAGGTTGCCGAAATGCACTAATATAAACAAATCTGAAATCCATTGCCATAAAAAGGTGTCGTAGATGCACAATAGTACGTCAAATCCGAAATCCATACAAAAAGAAACATCCTAGTGCTATACAATGATTTCTAAAGAAATATAACGATTTCTTATAAGAATGAACGATTCTAAAGCAATATAGCATTTTCTTATAAGAATGATTGGTTTTAAAGGAATATAACAATTTCTTATAAGAATGAACGATTCTACATGAATATAATGTTTTCTTATAAGAATGAATCATTTTAAAGCAATAATGTAATATAATAATTTCTTATAAGAATGAACGATTCTAAAGGAATATAACGATTTATTATAAAAATGAACAATCTTTACAGCTATAAAAATTGTTCCTCTCAAGTTAAATAAATGAGATTTAACTTGATTTACATTTATGTATTGATATTCCTCAATATGAAAATACAATAACTATTTAAAGATTTATTTGAAAGACATTATATACATATTTATAAATTGATTATTTATCTCCTTTTAAAAAACTTGAGATTCTTCTTTTAGAAAAAATAATAATATGACTATGTATGATATAAAAACATATGAAGACATAATATCATTTTCCTTAAAAAAGACAAAATATTATTATTGGTTATTCACAATTTCATATGTACGAGAACCGCATTAATTTGAATTTGAAAAGAAAATATGTATAAAAAATAAACCCACAAAATCGGTGGTAGATTGAGCAAATAAAATTAAAATAATGCCTGAACTTCCAACCAAACTTAGATGGAAAAGTAATTTATTATATCATAAATTATTATGTAATATTGTAATGTACACCAAATAAATAATTAAAAGGGTTATTTATGTATAATTTACAATGATTTATGTTGTTTTAGTTGTATGATTAGTTATAATATTTCATAATGAAACATAAAATATAACTTTGCCTCGTCCAACGGACGGGGTTAGCTCTCCAGTTTTAAAAAAATATAACGATTTCTTATAAAGATTTCTAAAGAAATATAACGATTTTTGATAAGAATGAATGATTATAAAGCAATATAACATTTTCTTATAAGAATGAACGGTTTTAAAGGAATATAACAATTTCTTATAAGAATGAACGGTTCTACAAGAACATAACATTTTCTTATAAGAATGAATGATTCTAAAGTAATATAATAATTTCTTATAAGAATGAACGATTCTAAAGGAATATTACGATTTCTTATAAGAATGAACAATTTTAAATAAATATAACGATTACCTATAAATATTTCTTATAAGAATGACGACTGTAAAGAAATATAATGGTTTTAAAGAGGGAAATTTTATTATCTTCATATTTGAAGAGGGAAATCTTATAAGGATTTCTTCTAAATATTTCTTATAAAAATTTCTAAAAAAAATAACGATTTCTGATAAGAATGAACGATTCTAAAACAATATAACGTTTTCTTATAAGAATGAACGGTTTTAAAGGAATATGACAATTTCTTATAAGAATGAACGATTATAAAGGAATATAACGTTTTCTCATAGGAAAATAAGGGTATATTTGGATATACAAGTTGTTTAACTAGTTATAGTTAAAATTAGAATTGTAGTTGAATAACTAGCTAATATAGGAGTTGGAATAAATTACTTAATTGTACTTGGATATAAACAACTAGTTATAATTAGGTTCTAGGTTAAAGAGGAGCTTGGAGCGAAAGGTGAAGAGGAGAATCAAGGGGAGTATTCTAAACCATTATAACAATTTCTTATAAGAAAATCATTATAGTTGTTTAAAACCGTTTATTCTTGTAAGGAATAAATTTCTTATAAAAATTTCTAAGAATGAACGATTATAAATCATTATCGTTATAATGGTTTAGAATCATTCATTCTTGTAAGGAATCATTATAATGGTTTAGAATCGTTCATTTTTATAAGATTTCATTATAATGAATTAGAATAGTTCATTTTTAATAGGAAATCGTTATAATTGTTTAGAATTGTTCACTCTTATAAGATTTTGTTATAATGAATTAGAATCGTTCATTCTTATAAGAAATTGCTATATAAGTTTAGAATCGTTTATTCTTGTAAGAAATCATTATAATAGTTTAGAATCATTCATTCTTATAAGAAATTGTTATAATGGTTTATAATCGTTCATTCTTATAAGAATTCATTATAATTAATTAGAATCGTTCATTTTTAATAAGAAATCGTTATAATTGTTTAGAATCATTCATTCTTATAAGAAATTTTTATAATGAACTAGAGAGGAGACGATGATTGTGTTGTCTGCATTTTACACTTAAGACCCGTCCATTTTTTCCTTTATTCGCACCCCATCAATTCAAACGGACATCCACACTTTCTAGTCGGAGTATCGGTAAGTGGCTTATAAATGCTCCTATTTTCCGGTCCGGACAATACCCTCTTGCCACATCTATATTTACCGGCTAGGTCACAAGTGAGTACGACCCTATTTGTATTTGAGTTTTTTATGACTAGGACAAAATTCTTTGAAACTGCAGTTTGCCTAACCCAATCAAGCATTTCTCTTCTCTCATTCCACAAGCCATCGTAATGGAAAGCAATAGAAAAATCTAATCCGGTAACCTATGATTTTAAAATGTAAAAAACCAAATATTATAAATTATCCTAATACTATAATTTCAATTTACTACATTCATATTTTTAAGTATACTTAGAAAAATCTTTATGAAAAATACCTTTCCTGGCTCGCTCGATGCATCGGACTCGGTTTCGTAGTCTTCTCCCGGTACATCTTCCTCATCCTCGTCTATATAACTATCGCTTGATGATGAATCTTCCTCCTCCTCGAGATGATAGTCGCTCGATGATGTCTCTTCATCTTGGGACGACACTTTTATGTAATGATGTGGAATGAATGTTTGCAAAGAATACAAATTGGTACTTATAGAGGCTTTTTAACCGTTGGGTTTTACTATTACCCACGGCTAGTTTTTCAAATTTTTGTTGTTGAACAGTCGCGAAGGCTGAATTCGCGACCAGTTTTCACAATTACAGGAATTGTGACAGTTTTCACAATTCCTGGAATTGTGACAGTTTTCACAATTCCAGGATTCGTGAAAACTCAGGAATCCTACCTTCGCGAGTTTTGCGTCATTTTTATCTCAAAATCCCATTTTTACCCTTTCGCGAAACCCGGATTCGCGCGAATCCTGCCTTCGTGAAAAAATCTGTGCCATTACAAACTTTTTCGTGTGCGTAAAGTAACACCCAAAAAAAATTAGAAATATAACGATGAAGCAATGACGTACACCTTCCATTCAACACGTGACCTTTACTTCCCCAAACCCAACAACTTGCAATGCAATAATCACCCGTCCTTCCATCCCTAATATTTTTATATATCATTCATCTACCCCAAAATCTCCCACAAATATGCTCCTCTTCTGTTCGACTATTCTTCTTACATTTGACTTCATTTACAATACAACATGAATGCACATGGTACGTTATAATAATAATAAATAAATAATAAATATTGGACCAACCAATTCACACCTCTCTCCGCTTACTAATTTTAATCCCACATTCCCACCCGTCTACAAGCTATATGAGCCTTTACCGCAACAAAAAATGGCGAGGCTTGTTGATTCAGAGCAATATAAACACGAGCAAGAACACCATTTCAACTTAAACAACAAGTATATGAAATTGAAGTACCAACCAATTAGCTTACTTCTTCAGGTATTTTTTCGGGTTGTAAAAAAGAATGAAGTTTCATGGGATGATTGGCAAGTATAAGATGGGGCAGACGATCGGAGAAGGCGCATTTGCTAAGGTGAGGCTGGCCAAGAACATGGATAACAATGGCCAGCAGGTGGCTGTTAAGATCATTGACAAGAAAATGGTGATCCACAACAAGCTCATTCATCAGGTGCAGAGGGAGATTAGAACAATGAAGCTTTTGAAGCATCCCAATATTGTCCGGATACACGAGGTATCTCTCTTTTATTTAATTTCTTCGATTCCTGTGTTAGAATTAGAATTCACTTGCTATAATAAAATTGTTTTCAATCCGCGCCGAGATGTAGGTTCTTGGATCAAAGACCAAGATTTACATAGTCATGGAGTACGTATCAGGAGACCAGTTGGCCGACAAATTGGTGATTCTCGATCTTTTAAGGCATTCGATTGAAGGCAAGAACAAATAAATTCCTCTTCTCCTTCTTTAATTTATGTATCTTGTTTGTGTGAGCAGTCATATGTAACAAAGTTGGATGAGAATGAAGCAAGAAAGCTTTTCCAACAGCTAATTGATGCCGTTGAGTATTGTCATTCCAGAGGAGTGTATCACAGGGATCTAAAGGTACAACACAAACTAACAACAATAAATAGGCTAACAATAAATTGAATGATTTTGAGTTGTTGAAATTTATGACTTGCAGCCACAAAATTTGCTCCTTGACAGCAAGGGAAATCTAAAGATTTCAGATTTTGGACTGAGTGCATTGACAAAGGTACTACTTGCTTCCTCAATTAATGTTCACTTTTAAGAATGTATTCATCAAACTAGCTCTAACAGTACTCTAACTTGTGTTTTCTATGATCATGAAACTCAATGTTCCCAGGTACAGCCTGGATGTTTGCTATTAACAGCATGTGGTTCTCCCAGCTACGTCGCACCTGAGGTAACCCATCATTTTTCTTCAAGACTCTCATCTGATTAGCAATACCTGATGATATAAGAAGATGATAGAATTAGTAATGTATTCGACAGATGATTCGGAATAGAGGATACGAGGGTGCAACAGTGGACGTATGGGCTTGTGGAGTGATCTTGTTTGAGATACTATCAGGCTACATGCCATTCGATGACCAAAATCTATCAAAATTGTATAAAAAGGTAACATTGTTGATCAAAACTGTAATATATTTTTCCTTTTTGATCACAAAATTCAGTGACTAATAAATTGGATTGGATGGTTTGATTCCTTTTAAGCTTAGATTTTGGAAGCAGAGTATACGCCCCCGGAATGGTTTACAACAAGCCAAAAGAGGTTGCTTTCTAGAATTTTTCAAATTGATCCAAAAAAGGTAAAGACTACTTTCAAAAAAAATCACAAATTGCATAAGAAAATACTTATTAGGGTCATCATCACTAACCAAATGTAACAATCTTGTCTTTGTAGAGATTTACAATCCCAGAGATCATTGAAGATGAATGGTTCCAAATTAATTATGAGCCAGCAGTAGGAGAAGATTTTTTAGACGGAGTTAGCTCAAATGATCATCAACCAGCTCTCGTTTCCATTGAGGTACAGCATCATTACATAAATCCAGATTAAAGTTCTTTCTGTAAGGAGTCCTAGTTGAGTGAGTAACTAGCTAAGTTCACCTGAACCATAAATGCAGGAAGCTAAAATGGATATGACAGTAAATAGTTCACCTGGTTTCATCAATGCCTTCCATCTTATAGCCATGTCAAAAGATCTCAACTTATCAGCATTATTTGAAGAGAAGGTAAAGGGAATCAATAATATACCTTCATTTATTTATTAGTTCAAATTTTTATGGGTTGTTAAGATGCTAGATTTATCAACCTGCAAGTTATACTTATAGGATGATGACAAACACATATTAATGCTTGGCTCCAAGCACACGGTTACGGAAACCATGGAAAGAATAGAGGCAGCAGCAAAAGATTCATGCCTCTTGGTTGAAAGGATGAACAAATCTAAGGTAAATTGAACAAGACGAACTATCTTATAAATCAATCCTAAATAAAGAAACTCCTCTGATATATTTTTTTATTTCTTTGTAACTCAGATCAAAATGCAGGAAAAGCGGAGATTGAAAGCGTGTAGGTCATGTGTTAATCTATTGGCAGAGGTGAATTTTGCATATAACAAGTTATTATCATTATACTAATAATAATGCATTATAATAATAATAATAATGCATTATAAGGAGTTCAAATTAATTAAGACTGACCATGTGTCATGTGTGTGGAATTTATGGATCAGGTGATTGAGGTGTCTCCAACAGATTGCGTTGTACAAGTATCAAAATCTGCAGGACAGCTAGGAATGTACCAAGAGGTAATGCAAATCCTCATTCACATTAATTGTAATGTCTCTGAGTTAAATTCATTCAACTTCTTCTAATTACTAACTCATAATAACTCTTGGGAAACAGTTCTGCACAAGTTTGTCAAATCTGCTTGAAGAAAGCAGCAGGTCATGTAAATTTACTGACAAAATGTCAAAGGATGATAATGTACTTCAGCCAGGGAGGTAAGAATGCAAAATATATAGCTTGTACAACATAGAAATCCATACATGATGTCATGCTGAATGTGGGTTGTTTATTGTCTAAATTGCAGCTCCAAGTCAAAGGAGAGAGCTGGTTTTCGCGGGTACTCTTCATCATAACAGCAAATATAATATATGCCTTACGTACAAAGAAATATATCAGGCTTTAATATATTTTTTCTTTCTACTTATAGAAATAAAATGTGTGAACAAAGCATTGTTTTTATTCTCCACATGTCATTTTTAATGAAGAATTGCTAGAAACAGGGTGGAAACCTCATGTAACTCGTAAGATGGCAGCTCACAAATCCCTAAAACTCTGCTCATCTTTTGGGCCTTTTTTTTGTTATCTCATTCATTCTCCTCTTCAAGACTCCATACATATTGAATTGGGTTCGCAAATTCTTTTTCTCTCTTGCATGTGTGGATATGTCTACTTAAGAAAATACAAATATTTGGTGTGCAATCTGAAAAGAGGAGAACAGAAATTCCACTTAGATACCATTCTCATTGATGCTTTCTTATATCCACGTCGGTATTTGGGATTAATAAAATTAGGTAAGGTTGGTGATGTATTACAAATTGGTTTTATGATAAAATTCCACTTTGATTTATATACATATTAACACATTTACATTTAGTCTGTCAATGAAACTATATCTTCACTAGCTAGTATAAATTAGGGTTGCCCAAAAATAACTAAAACTGAACCGAAAACTCAAAAAAAAATCGAGTTTTTGGTTAATCAAACCGTTATTTTTTTATAAATTCAATTTGATTAACCAAAGCATTTTTTTTGTAATTATACAGGTTAGTTAAGGATTCGCATATTAATCTTTTCAATAAACCGAAAAACTGAAAATAATTTTTTTTTAATTTTTTAAAATAAAACATTAAATATACATGTAATTTTATTGAGAGGGGGAAAGCTATGTAAAATAATTAATTAGATACCTTCTTTAAATAAAAGATAAAAAGAGAATGATAAGTTTAATAATTGGTATTCGAAAAGATTATCATATTTACAAAACTTAAATGAAAAATTACAAACTTGTATTTTAAGATTCTTATTTATCAGGTTCGCAACAATGAATAGCAAAGCCCTTTCTATATTAGGAGTCTTATTTGTTTTCCTAGGAAAGACGCATAGCAAAAACCTAATTATTACTTCTGGTGCAAGGTTACATTTCTCTTTCATAATTCTGTTTTTACAGTTGCGAGTTATGACATTTTATCTGATCTACCCAGTTCAGTTTAACATTTTATGTCTAGCCAGTTTGTCCCGGTTTATTTGGTATTTATGCCCCATTGTCGTGTACTTAAGCACTAGTTGGCTCCTTCAAGAATTATCAATACAAAAATCAAATTTCCCAAATCTCTCAAATATCTCTCAATTATCGCTCTCTCTTGTCTCACCATCTCGACTTCTGCATTGTCAAACTCTGAGCTTGAGATTGTCTAAATCTTGATCATTCAAACAATCTCATTCAAAGTGAAATCATCGGCTGCCATATCACTGGTATCATCTCCGTGATTTGAGTCGTCAATTCAAAGAATCTTGACAACTTCAAGCATAGGTGCAAGCTGACAACAAACAAATTAAGGATGGTGGAGAACAATCGAAGCTAGAAATGATGGTAAACGTTTGAGTTGAAGGATCCCATGGTCAGTTATTTGATGCGCCAACAACCTCCGATTGCACCTCCACAGGCTTCTAAAATTGGTAATTCTTCATCTCACAAGGCAAATAAGTCAGTATAAGAACCTAATTTAGGTAGATCTAGTGGGGTTATGATGCATCGGGTCTCGGATTGATCCACCCAAAGCCACATGAGGCTATAAATTAACACAAACCAAATGATAATAATCAAAATGCATAATATTTATGTATTTAAATTGAAAACATGGCTTGTTACAACATAGTTGTTATAGAAAGAAACGACATCAGAATATAAAGTCAAATAGTACAAAATGATTGTTCATAAGACAAAGTGTGAAAACACAAAATATTCCAAAAGATTCTATTAAGGCATGTCTATATTTGATAAGACTTCAAAGGAGTTTGTGCACAACCTTTCGCATGCTTCACTTTAAGGGAAAATCTTCCTTCAACTTCGTCCAGCCTTAATCTCCAGTCCTTGATATTCACATCTTTATTTCCTGATGTGTCGTTAAAGAAGACTGTTGACATTAGTCGACCATGCAAAGGGAAAAAAAAGGTGGTTAGGTTAGTCTAATAAAAGACTAAGAAAATGGAGAAGTGATTGGTTCGTTAGTAGTAACTAAACATATTAGCATCAAACTCTGAATAAAAACCGATTGATGATCTAATAGTTAGTGCTCCCATCGGAATAGAAAAGATAGTATGCGAAAGGATAGATATTGGACATCACAAGACTGTGGTTCTATCAGAAAATATGATCTTTGTTGGGAACTTCATTTATTCACATAGTAAGTTCGAAAATCCTCCGTTGATTAATCGGAACTATGACCAACCTCACAACATACATGTTGTGCAAATTCTGATTGGAAATAAAAAAAATTTAGCCCGGAGCAAGAATGGTGTTCCACATTGTGCTAACCATTCTGGATCATTTAATTACCGTGCATTAGGCAATTATATTTCACTAGTTTTAAAACTTTTATATCTCAAATTTATGACTTTTAGTTCGACACTCCCAAGAGACCCAGTCACTCAGAGAAGGGAGTACTGATACAGGCTTACTATTTCCCTTTTCATAATTCTGTTTCTATTTTGCGAATTATAACATTTTATCCGGTTACCTTCTTCACTAAAATATTTTACGTATTAGCTATGCAGCATCCTGCGAAATTAGTTTGCAGCTTTTTTTTAGAAATTTTCAATATTGCCCTTTTTATTTTTTTTTCTCCCTCTTTCCCCGTGATACTCACCTTATCTCTGATGACGATCGCTGCTAATCACCGGCCATCACAACTCTTGCCCTTCTACTTCTATCCCGATAGTATTCTATCTGAAAACCGACGTTGACCGGTAGTATCGACCATACTCTTCTATTTGAAAGACGACCCCGTCCCGATACTCTTCTTTCATGTGAAAGATGACCGACAGTATCAAACACAACTCTTCCCCCTCCCTCTTCTTTCTGGGAGCTTGGGAAAAGACGACTTAGGGTTTGAATTTGATGATTTTAATTTTAGGTTGGGTTGGTAATTAAATCTATAAATTGCATCTATGATCTGTGGATCTATCACCTCTTTCCAATCACACTTCTCTGTTCGATTAGTCATTCATATGATGAATTCATCTATGATTGGTGGATGCTCTGCTTCGCTGCGGGTCAGCACCTCCGAAAGAAACGGCTTCTTGTATGTCGATTTAGAAACCAATGCCTTAAGCCACTCAGCCATACCTAGAGGCTATAAGGAGCGAGCTAGCGCGCTAGCCTTTTCCCTTACTAGTAAAAGGGCTGTACAATGGTGAAATTATGAAATTAGACTTTCGACAGATTGAGATTCCTATATATCTTAATTATTGTAAAGGCTTTTTTACCGGAAATCACCCTTATAATATGCCATATTAGCGTAAATCACCCTTTCAATGGCTATTTACCGAGAACCACCCCTAGAATGCCTTCCGTTACGTTTTGACCACCCAATTAAAATTTTCCGTTTGAAAACACGTTAACTCTTGCAATGACCCTTTTGCCCCTCTTTTTCCCCCCAAATTACACCCCAATCTTCCTCTTTCTCCCTCTCAACTGCGCATATCGATTCCTATATGCCTCTTTCTCCCATTTCGATTTCTAAGGCTTAATGCTACCCAATTAGAATTTGTGCTTGCTTCAGATAAGGGCAAATAAGATGAGAATTCGCATTAGTCCCTAGTCATAGAATTCGAGTACAGATTACAGATGATAAGCTTACATTTGCTCTGAAATCTTAAGCTTACATTTGCTCAGACAGATGATAAGCTTACATTTGCTCAAACAGACGAACAGACAGAGTATTACAAATCTTGCACATTAGAATAACCTAACCTTTGAGAATCCATTACCCTGTCTAGGAGGAATATGGGGTGAATGTAAAAACAAAGGCAACCTACAACTCGCTAGTTTTATACAAGAACTATAAAGAGCAAGTAGCAATTCAAGAAGGCAGTACTACAAAAAAAAAATTACACAGAAAACAAGCACAATCTAAAGATAATGGGCAGAGAAATCATAAATTTCTCACCATTTCTTAATTGTCAACATGACTTAGCTAGGGCCTAGGGGACATCTTGTGGCCATTGAAGTCTTAACCCATCAAGCAATGGAATTGCAGACAAAATCACACACAATTCTTCGAAGAATTCTTCGAAGAAGCTCTCCTGCTATACTTCCTAAAGAAGCGATGACATTCCGGATGCCGACTTCCCTTATGTGCTTCTAAACCACATACCACTACATACTTCTTCCTGTTACAAGATTGAGACTCCACTTTCACACTGTTACCCTCAGACCCAACATTCACAGACTTGATTGAACTTGTTTTCATCAGTTCTTGCAAGGACTCATCATTAAGCTTCAACACCACACAAGATTTTGTATAAGTTTTACCATACAAATACAAGCCCTTTGATATCCTTGGAGAGCTATTCATGGCTCTATGTAGCCTAAGTGCCAATTTCTTATCATAACCATCCACCAAATCACAATCATCAGAAGATTTCTCATCTTGCCTTCCTTCCCTACCAGCAAAAACTAAATCAAGGGCACCATTAGCCAACTTCAGATCTCCCTTCGCTACACCCGCCTTCATCATAGCTTTCTCCCTTGCCGCCTCTGCAATCAGAGACTTCTTCTGCGCCACACAATCGGTATCGTTCACAACCTCCTCCGCTGACCTTGGCCTCTCGAGACAATCGGAAACCCTAGAAATCCCCGGTGAACACGAATCCGACACAACCTTAATCATCCCCTTCGAATCCGCACCTCTCAGCTTGTTATCCAGCAATCGCGGCATCCAGCAATCGATACAAATAGAAAAAGCACGGCTACCTGAATCATCACCGTCGGACGGCAAAAACGAAACGAGAGTAGGTAACACAATATATGTGCACCTGGCGAAGACATTTCCGGCACTGGTGGATGGAATCTTCTGCCGTCGACAAATCGGTCAAGCAATAGGAGCACAATTTGGAAGATTCGACGTATAGGAATCGATATGGGCAGTCGAGAGGGAGAAAGACCAAGATTGGGGTGTAATTTGGGGAAAAAAGAAGGGGCAAAAGGGTCATTGCACGAGTTAACGTTTTTTCAAACGGAAAATTTTAATTAGATGGTCAAAACGTAACGAAAGGTATTTTAGGGGTGGTTCTCGGTAAAATAGCCATTGAAAGGGTGGTTTACGCTAATATGGTATATTATAAGGGTGGTTTCCGGTAAAAAGGCCTATTGTAAATGTGTATGGAGATCGATTGAAGTAGGTGATAACGGGTTTTGTAACACCCCCTCCTTATTATACTTGAGGTGTTACCGCCAGTAACCCTAATTAGTCCTAATTCAAGGTTACCCAAGGCTTTAAAACTTATTGTACTTGAGGTGTTACCGCCAGTATCCCTAATTAGTTCTAATTCAAGGTTACCCAAGGCTTTAAAACTTATAATCACAACAAGTATTACAACACTTTATTACAAAACATAGTATGACTGCCTTCCATACAAAAGCATAACCACAACTTGGACGAAAGTTAAATATTTACAACAGACTTGTTCTTTTTCAAGCGTCCACTTTCAAAACCTTTTTACTTCCTAAACTTCTTGGCTAGCCTTCTCTTCGCTGGTTAACTTCTTTAGTAGCTAATGCGTCGTGTACAGACGGTGGGCACCAGCCGGCCATGCAATTGAATAAGGTGGTCGGGTTAGTCTAAATGAAAGACTAAGCAAGTGGAGAAAATTGATTGGTTCCTATGGTAGTGACTAAACATATTGGCATCGAAATCCGAATGACAACCGGTCGATGATCCAACAGTTAGCAGTCCCATAGAGAATAAGAAATGAGGCATGCATAATCAAAAGATAGGGCACCACAACTTGCGGTTCCATTAAGAAACATGAACAATTGTTGGAAAACTTATATTAATCACACAACATTTTGAAAAGCCTCCATCGACTAATCAAATTGACTTAATCAACGTTTGATTAAGAACCATTCATAACCGGGAGTAAGAATGGTTATCGAATAGACTAACCATCCAGGTGCATTAATGTGCCTAACACACTTATCTTTCATTACTTTCAAACTGTGCATTCGCATCATTTAGTAGTTTTTACATAGATCGGCCAACAACCGAGATAAGAGGGTCTATTTCATCCATGATCATTTATTTATGCTCGGCCAACAACCAAGATTCGGCCAACAACCGAGATCAGAGGTCCATTTCATTTATGGTTCTTTAAATGTATGTGCTCGGCTAATAACCGAGATACAGCCAACAACCGAGATCAGAGGGTCTATTTCATCCATGACCATCTATTCTTGAACTACTCTACTTAACAATAATGTCTCAGCATGAGACAACTAACACAGAAAGTCACAAACAACGAACCTAAACTCAGTTCTAGCGCAACACTAAATAAATAACATGGTCATTAATTCTAACAATTATAACATCCTATCATATTTTAATAAGCAAACAAGTTGTTCCCAACACAAATATTAAATGGGATTCAATTCCTCATTTAATAGCAATAATGCAAGAGAGAACCGTCCACTTGCCTTATGAGGCGTGCTCAACGCTCTCAGCGATTCCAACAGAAATCTTTATCAGCCTTCTGCCAATTATAACAACTGATTCTTCAACAACGAGCTCGTGGATACAATTCTTAGTTGTATAATCCAATTCTACAACTTCCTAATCGATAAACGATTTGATTTCCGAATATCGATATATATATAAATCCTTAGTTATTATGCTTCAAGGAGCCATATTGGCGGAATTATAACTAATTATCCACTTCACTTTTGAAACAATTTTCTAAATAAAAATTGTTCATTAGTAACAGTTCTACAAGATTACCAAATCTCATATCAAACGGATTAACAACGAATCCCGAGTAATTATCCGAAGTCCTTTACCTAACAATCGATGTCTAAACTTGTCTTCGCTATAAGTAACGATCCAGACGTCCGTTTCTCGAGCGGTTTGAGCCTGTGGAACCGTATCAACGTCAAGATTATAAAAACCATAAATTTACTTAGCAAAGCGGAACCGAAAGGTCCTTACAGTGGCTCTATAACTATCCCGCTAGTTAATTTTGAGCGTTAATACCTTCACTCGAACTTCGAGCTTTTTCGGCTCGATGGCGGCTCGACCCAAGGACCCGAGGGTGGCGGTGTGACGTCCGGTGGCAACCCTTGGCGGTGGGTGGTGGTCGGCGAGCTGCTGTTCGCCGGCGGCGGGGCAGCGAGGCAGAGGAGGAAGTCGGAGGTGAAGGTGGCGTCCCTTCTCCCGAGTCCGTTCCTTCCTGATTCTTCCTTGCTGGTTTCAGCTTCCACTGCTGGCTTCACACAAACAAAAGGAGGTGGAGATGAGGGAGGAGCTAGGGTGGCTGGCTAGGAGGAGGTGGCAAGGAAATCGTCGGCGGTGAGGACCGAATTCACGCCCGAGTTGTCGTTCCGTCCGAACTCTATCTCTCGGCTTTGGTTTTGAAATGGAAGAAGATGAACTTTGAAAAGTCAAAGTGATAGGCTTATACAATTCTATCTCCCAAGCCTTCAGTATTAAGCAAGAGACGTCAAATGCACTTTTCCGTCCCGGAACGGGACTCACGTTAAAGCAGTAAAATTATGTACCTCGGGTAGAAAAACTCACTAAACGAAAAACGTCCCGTATATTATGTAGACCAATAAAACCAATTTTCCATGATTTTATCTTGCTACCTTCAATTTTTAAGGCTTCCGTTTCGTATTTTACATTCCTTCCGGTACATAATTAAAAAGACGGCTTATCCAATAAATATTCTTTTTCCACCGAAAAATCCTAAAATTCACATCGTTCCATAAAATCATTTCTTTGTGATTTTAGGATATTACCAAGAATTTTCTAGGATTTAATCCCCAACAAAAATATTGGATTAAGCGTTAAAACGGACAAAAAGGTTAAAAAGATATCCGAGAAAAAATCGAAAATATCCTTAAAAACCGCAGCTATTACAGGTTTGTTTTACATCATTCTCAAAGTCATGTCTAATTTGCTATTTTTTCCATTCGAGTTTACTTTTTGGTCAAGTTGAATTTTGCCTTGCCAAATTGGAAGAAATGAAAATAGAAAGTTGGCTACGGATGACATAATGCTGTGCTGAAGCATCTGTTGAGCAGATGAGGGTGATTCAGTGTATTTTGAATGATTTCTGCTCTGCCTCAGGTCAGAAAGTTAGCCCGTCTAAGTCGAAACTGTTTGTGTCTTCTAATGTAAGTTTCGTGCTTGCTAATAGGCTTAAGCAGGTGAGTGGCTTTTCTCTCACGTCAAACTTAGGCAAATATCTTGATGTGCCGTTATTTCACGATCAAGTTACTAATGCTACCTTTTCTCCGATTATTGAGAAGATTTTTGAGAAACTTAATGGGTGGCAAGGCCGTTTTCTTAGTATGGTTGGCAGAGTGACTCTTGCAAAATCGATTATTTCCTCCCTACCGGTTTATTCTATGGCAACGGTGACTCTTCCTAAGGCGATTTGCTCTAAGATTGATTCGTTGACCAGCTCCTTTATTTGGGGTGGGTCGGAAAATCGGCGTCGTCTCCATCTTGTGAGTTGGGAGGAAATTTGTTGCCCTAAGGTTAATTGAGGTCTTGGTTTCAGGCCTATGAAGGAGTTAAAACTGGCTTTGGTTGGTAAATTTGCATGGAGGTTTCTTACAGAAACGGATAAACTTTGGATTGACGTCATTCTTAGAAAGTATGGCCGGTCCTCCCTTTGTGATCGTGCAAACCCTTCTTACATTTGGAGGATTTTGAGAACGAGGTTGGATAATGTGGTGTTGCTTGGTGCTCGCTGGTGTATTGGCAGTGGCATTACAGCTCGTTTTTGGCTCGATAAATGGTTAGGAAATATCCGTCTAATCGACTATGTGGGGAGTTCAGCGGTGCCTGCAAATATGGATGGTGTTGTACGTGATTTCTGGGATTGTAATGCTGGGTGGAATTGGGAAGTTTTGTCATCTCTGCTGCCTAATTCTATTCTATTTCAGCTAGCCTCGGTTGCACTTCCTATTGAGAATAATATGGTTGATGTGTTGAGTTGGCAACCGAATTCATGTGGTTCCTTTTCGGTCAAGTCTGCATATGCGTTAATTACTGGTGATAATCAGCTTATGTGTGCTGATAGAGTGATTTATGGTAGATTGTGGAAATTGAGTATACTTGAACGTGCCCGTATCTTTCTTTGGCTCTCTTTAAAAGGACTCATCCTTACCAATCAGGAGCGAGTACGAAGGCATTTTGCAACGAGTGCTCTATGCACAATCTGCACAACCGAGGAGGAGTCGTTGATTCATCTTTTACGCGATTGTGATATCACAAAACGTTTTTGGAATGATCTTCACCCTCTTCTTACCAGGGAAGATTTTTTCGAGTCTAACTTTGCCTCTTGGATTCGTATTAATATTGTGTGTGATAAAAAAAATAGTGTTGGTGTTAAATGGGCTACTATTTTTGCTATGTCTATTTGGTGGATTTAGAAATGGCGAAATAGCTATGTTTTTAACCAGGAATCCTTCTCGGAAAATAGGGTGAAATACATCACTCAGATGGTTGGGGAATTTCACTCAGCTCGTCTTGCTTTGGCTGATGGGACTCATTTGAGTGGCAGTGAAGAGCAGTTCATCTTGTGGCAATTACCCCCTGAGAATTGGGTCAAAGTTAATACTGATGGCTCAGTTAGAGAGAGCGGAATGGCGGCTGCAGGTGACGTTATTCAGGATTGCAATGGGCAGTGGCAGGTTGGTTTTGTGCATCATATTGGGTTATGTACTGTTCCTATGGCAGAATTATGGGGAGTTTTAAAGGGTTTACGACTTGCTTGGAGTCGAGGATACAAGAGGGTTTTGTTAGAACTGGATTCACAATTGGTGGTCCTTTTTCTAGGAAGGCCTTTGGATCGTCATCACCCTCTGCTTAGCCTGGTGTCTCAGTGCCAAGGCTTTCTAAGAAGGGATTGGATTATCCAATTCCGCCATATTTATCATGAGGCTAATAGTGTTGTTGATTACTTAACCTCTTTAGCTTTCTCTTTTAGTGTTGGCTTTAATGTTTTGTTTGATCCACTGGAGGGTGTTTTGGCTTTCTTGTCTAATGATGTAAGGGGTCGGGCTATCCCCCGCTTGATTACTACTTAGCCCCTTTTTTCAATTATTAATAAAATGCCTCCTTGAGGGGCCGGAGAGTGCCGCAGCTCCTTCGACCAAAAAAAAGAAAAGAAAGTTGGCTACGGATTGAAAATGGGTTGTCATTTTCCTTGAATAAACTGAATTTTGGCTTGCCAAAATCATGTTGTTGCAGTGAACGGAGGTGTCATCTTGCCATCTTGGAGTTTGGCAAATGATTTAGCTTGCAAAAGATAATGGAGAGGAGGAAGAGGACAATTTTCTTTAGTTAGTGTGGAAGCTGCTTTGTTGGAAGTACCAGTTATTGAGTTCAGTAAACATTTTATCTTAATGTTATTAGAGCTATTATGTAAATTTAGGGTTTCTTAAGGCAGTTTAAGCAATGATTATTGTACATTTTACCTAATTAAACCACATAAAGCGTTAACAATTTTCTCATGCTTTATTACCACAAGGTTATTTTTAGAACTTTGCAGTATTGGGCGCTGCAAACTAATTTGAGGGGGGTGTTGCGTAGCATTACCCCTATTTTATGTCTAGCCAGTTTGTCCCAGTTTATTTCGCAGTTATACCCCTTTGTCGTGTAAGCACTAGCATCCTTCGAGAATTATCAATACAGAAATCAAATTTCCAAATCTCTCAACTATCGCTCTCTCTCTCTCTCGTCTCACCAGCCCGACTTCTCCATTGTCAATCTCTGGGCTTGAGATTCTCTGAATCCAGATCATTCAATTGGTCTCGTTCGGAGTGAAATCACCGGCTTCTGTATCACGCCACACTGATAATGAAAAGGGATAACAAAGTGCACCCTGACAATTTTATCAACCAAACATACAATCTCTGGAAGCAACAAAAATCCCATTTGCTGGATTAAACCTAGGAAATCGAGGCAGAAGCAACAACTTTCATAGACAGGAGGTTCCCAAGAACGAGCCATCACAAAAAATCCTTTTGCATATCTGAAAAACAGACCTAAAACAGCTTTCAGATACTGGTTTATTTTACAATTTTTCTCTTACCTTTTCATTACGCATTTATACACTAGCAATTTCCCTTCTATGATAGAGCTTCGGACATGATTGAACGATAGGATAACTGCTTCTCGTAAAGATCTCGAAATATACGATATTTGGCGTCATGGTACTTCTTCACCCTGGGATCTTTGGACGGATAAATGACCTGATACATGTTGACACAGAAGCATAATTAGCAATAACAGCCTTTATTTTTTACTTGAAAATTGCTAAAACAAATTGTTGTGTCCATTTATAGTGTCTAGTATGGAATATGAAATTTTCAAAAGAGTTGCAAAGGATTTATAATAATTAACAAACGTGTTTCAATGCTCTATCTTGATATCTACACTATACCAGGGTTTCTGTATAAGCAGAGCACAGCGTACCTGCCCAGCTGCACTGAGTGCCTTCATGGCCTCATGTAGACTTGAATATTTCTTTGCAGCAACTGCCCCAAGAATGGCAGCACCCAGGAGCACAGATTCGTTTTCTCGTGGAAGAATAACTGGATATCCTATTCCATTCATATAGGGATAAATTAGTAGTCATTTTCAAATATGCATGGAGTATTTGAAAAAAAAAACTTGAAAGGTTAAAATTGAACATAATTACTCCTACAACATACTGCCAGTGTCACACAAATTATACACAGCTTGTTCCAACCAACAGTATACAGCCAACAAGAACACAGCCAAGGCTAACCATCCCTAGATCTAGGTAGTGTTAATTGAGGGAGAGACCAACTAACCAGTAATATCTGCATGCTCTTGAATGTACAAGGTGTTCTTTGCTAGGCCACCACATGCAAGAAGTGTGTCAATCTGTCAATTATGAACAGAAACGTAAAATAAAGCATGGTAAAGTCAATTCATTGAAGCATGGACTAGAAATATCAAATAAATTTGATGAGAAAAACACACCATTTGTCTAGAAAAAAGAGAAAAGGGAAAGGAGACAAGAATAGCAACTTTCTGCCCTTTATCAGGAAATTTTGGGCTTGGTGGATAGGGATTGCATAAGCTTTCGGAATTTTTTCCATTTAGAGAAGTAGGTACAAACTTAACACACGATTCAGTTCAATAGACAAGAAATAAAGGCTACTCTCTTACTTTGTGACCGTGGGAATTGCAATGCTCCACAATATGACGTGTGCCGTATGCAATACCCTGAACAGTGGCAAGATACTGGAGAGCAAGATGCTTTTCACTGGTGTCAAGTGTCAAGCCACAGACCATCCCTTTTGCTGTTGGATCAGCAATAGGAGACCTGTCCCATCGAGTGGGGTGAGGACGGTAAGGTCTTCAACTAAAACTTATCTCCGTGCAAAATTCATGCAAGTACAGATCAAATTTAAAGAACGGCTTACCTATTCCCATGAAAGTCAGGAAGAACATGCAAATCCTGGGTCAAAGCAGCCATGAATGGAGATTTTATATCCTGTGTCATTGACTCTAATGTCTTGTTTAGAAGTGCAAACACCGATGTACCTGCAAAATTAGATAGTGACTAGAACATGAATAGAATGATTATACATCATATCTATAGAGTCTTAGATGTCATACCACGTGAAGCAGCCTTGTTTGCAAGGTGGGGAGATGCCACATGATTCTCAACTAGATGATCCAATAGTGCCCCAGTAGCACTCTGGCCACCTTCTGTAAGCCAGTATTCAGGTACCATGGCTACAACCCAAAGAGAAGTATGCAGCGTCAATTATCAATACATATTCTTTGAATGGACTCTCGCTGCACTAAAATATAGCTCAAACCTCATTTTATGGAGAATGCAGGAGAGGATATGTTCTAATCCTGGTTTACAGAATTTGCAATGTCTACAACATCAACATCATCGCCCAGTATAGTCCCACTCAAGCGGGATCTTGGGGGTTCAAGATGGGGGCACCCATAACCTGAACATATCAGGAGGATGCGCCCAATAGACCCAAGGAAAGCTGAAATTCAGCTATGTGACAATGATAACTGAATTTAGTTAGAATGCACCAAAATTGATATAAGGGCTAAATCCATCTCAAAGGCATTGTATAAAAGCCAATGAGGATGCTCATTCTTTTTAGCATTTTAGCTTCTTTTTCTTTCGATACAACATTCCTTCTAAATTAATCAGGAAAAGGCAAAAGGAGTACTTTTTTCTCCAAAGTATGGTAATTTTCCCTACAACCAGGACAAAGATCCCAATATCCTGTGGCTATTACCAGCCATATTTCATAGACAACATGAAACAGCAACATCTTACAAAATGGCATAGCATGAACATGAAATGCATAGTGCTGGTACTGAAAAGCTTACCAGACCAAAATGGTCCCCAGACCCCAGGAATGAACAGCTTGCTCTTAGATATGGCCATATGACACGTTGAAGTTCCACAGACCAAGACCATGCGATGGCAAATGGCATCCTTATCATCAGCTGAAAATATGTCTATCCGTAGTGAAAAACAAAAAATACAGAGGACTCTTCAGTATAACAATTCTGAAACATATAAAAACCCATACTTTGAACATGACAATTTGGTGAGGGCACACTTTCCATGACACCAACACCACCAGCATGAGCGTCGATTAAAGAAGTTCCTACTGGTGTTCCTTCCAATAAACCAAGTTCCTAAGAGAACAAATCTTGCTAATTAGTATTTAAAGAATTTCAAATGGCATCTATAAATTCACAAACATCATCATCACCCAGTAAAGTCCCGCTCCAGCAGGATCTGGAGGGTCAAGATGGGGGCACCCATAGCCTGAACATGTCAGGAGGATGCACCAGAAAGACCCAAGGAATTTTCTCCCATCAAGTTGTGGAACTTGATCAACATACAAGTTGTGGCACTTGATCACTAAAAACCAATCATGGACCTCAAAGAACAAACACTGGAAATCAATTTGAATTCTTCAGTACAAGATATCTTGCCTTTGCAGCAGCAGGTGTTAGACCAGAACCCAAAGGATGCCCAGGAAAAGCTACACTTCGTCCTGTTGATCAAATGAAGACAACTTGTTTCGATCAGTTATGGGCATACAATGATATCTATCAAATGTTACGCTTCTGAATTTCTGGTGTTGGACTAACATTTGTCCCTTGCTATCATTATACACACTGTATTGTCATTTATACATAATAACTTTGATACAAAATAAGAAATTTCTCCCATATATCAAAGCTAATTTTGATTCAAAATAAATGATATGTAAGGTCACAAACTTGGTGGAAACCTCCTATCATGATCACGCCATGATCAATTATTGAGTACTTTATTTTTCTGAAATCCGAAACCAATTGATTACTACTATTAAAGACAACTTTTTCATGTAAGTTTTACATATATTCCACAAGAAATTGTCATACAAGCTCATTTCAGGAAAAAATCATACAAGCTACTCAATGATGTCTCAATAACATTTACCTATCTTGGCATGATGTCCATCTACAAGATCAGCCAGTCCAATCTCCTGCCAAAAATCATCATCCCAACCACATGCTTCCATACTCCGGGAAACTTTCCCGCTTATTTGATCCATGTGAGCGTGACCGAGATAGGTCCACTTACACACCGTGGAGCACAAACTCCTTGTATCATCACCAGAAGCTCTAGACAAATCAACAGAAACACTCGCATGAATACTTGGGTACTAATGAAGAAATAAGGATACACCACACAACATTAAAAATATTACTTGTACGATAGCCAGTCACTTAAATCCATCCAGCGAAATGCCATTGACCAAGATTCTTTAAGATTTTCTTTCACCCATAAAAGCTGCAAAATTAACAAGAGAAAAAAAAAACCATTGTGATGGCATTGCATTTCTCGATAGTTTTAATTTAATTTTAAAACAATTGTGTTCCTCGAAATTGATGACACAATACGCTCAGGAAATGTAAATGCACAGTTTTGCTGGAACCGTCTGAAGGATGCAACGATAAATTTTATTGATTTGCAAAAAACCTGTCCCTTTAACTGAAGATATGGTGAAAGCAAAACTGCAGTATGGATAAAGTGCACACTTTTGGGGGCTCCATCTCAGGTGAAAGTGATCCTCCACAATATTGCAGTACAGGTGAGTCAGATGAATTAATCCTCTCAGCTTGCTTCACAGCTCTGTGATCCATCCACACTATAATATTCCTCCTTGGATCACCGCTCCAGGAAATGGTAACTGGAGACCCATCAGCATCCACAGCAACTGCAAAGATTAGTCATTAACCATGTTATTTTCAATATTGCAGCTGACTAGTAAGACATAGCAGATGAATTGAGCAGCTCAAGTAGTCATCTTATATAACTTCATGCGTACAGTACATCAGACATGTTACATCCAAAGGATGGCTGGTGTATTTTAGCACTAACCAAGAGAGCATGTAGCCGCAAAGCCAATTCCAGTTACATCTTCTCCATCAACATCAGCAAGAGAGCAAGCAGACCTCACTGCTGCGCAGACAGCAAGCCAGATGTCCGTGGAAGATTGCTGGTCCGTTTGAGGAAGGAAACTTATCACAATCAGAATTAAAAACTTCTCAATTCGTATCGTAGAAAAATGATACATTATCCATTATTCATAATCACTAGAGTTTATTTCAAGGAGCATGTTCTTTGACTAAAATACTTTTCATTAACTTAAAATTCGAATCACTCACTGTACTCTCACTATTCAGCATATGGGAGCAGAATAAATTTCCAAAAATGTAGACCAACATCTAATTCATTATCAATTCAGAAGTGAAAACGATGTTGAAGTTCAACTCTTTCACCTCAATGCAATCACCCTCCTTCCAAATCTGTATTGGACTACTTGCAGACCCCAAGAGCTTCCCATTTTCATCAAACACACCTACAGAGTATCATAAGTCAATCGAAATAAGAAAAAAAAAACCTTGATGCTGAAGACAACTCTTCAGTCACAACAAACCCTTCAAAACTCTAGCCTAAAATAAAGTTAAATTTGTAAACCAGAATAAGAAAGTTACTAAAAAAGTTTCTATTATCAGGTTTGACTTCTCGACAACCATTATTTACACACATAAGACGAAGTGATTGAAGCTGATTATCCAAACAATTACGGATTCAAAAGAAAATTTAACCGGAAACGTTCGATTCAATCAAACAGAACAACAGCGAAATGCTAATTAAAGAGGCAAACCGGCAAGTTAAGAAGCGAGATTAAAAGTATCATATCAGAAAGAAATCGAGAAACCGAAACAGTAAATTTAATGCTTGAGCTTGAATGTCGATCAAAGCAAATGAAAAGGGAGATAAATAGAAAGAGAAGCGACCAGCGCGGGCGCTGCCGGTTCCGACGTCGACGCCGAGGAAGACAGGGCGGGCAGAAGAAGAGTCGTTGGCCATACTCAAACAAAGAGACGACTGCCTCCAAAGCTTCTACAGTCCTTCACCTCCAGACGTTTTTCTTCCTTTTTTCCCTTCCTTTTTCCCTTTATTTCGTTTTCTTAAGAGGAATATTATGTTATCTAGAAAAGGGGCAATGGAAAAAGGACAATACGTTATACGTCCATGAAAAGTCGATAATTCAATGCTAATTGATGTACATCTCTCTGTACACAGATAATTAATTAAATTAGGCTACTTAATCCACATCTGTGTTGAATTTAGTAATCGACTGGTTTGTGGACTTATCCACATCTTTGTTAAAATTGGCTGTTTTTGTTAGCTATAATGCTATTCAATTTGGATTTTGAGACTTTATGAAAAATAAAAATCCGTTGTTTTTGATGACTTATTCACATGTGCAATTTGACTATGAACAGTAATTTGTAATATAATGTTACTTAATCCACATTAATTACATGTACATACGTGGCTCTACTCGATAGTTAGGTTATTAAATTAGGATTACGTTAGTAGTTGCCTAGTAGTAGAAAATGACAAATTCAGCGTGCAATGATTGTGTATGATTAAAAATAAAGGAGTCTCTAAGTTTCAAGATAGATGAAAACAATAAAAGACAAAAACAATAGAAAATGACCTGTTCTAATTGCATATATAATGATGATGAAGTCCAATGATTGCAAATCTACTATATCTACTATATATATAAAAGCAATAAGGTTTGGAGCCACAACATTGTGTCACGTCATCTTTGTCCACATATCGCTTCTAGAATACGCCACATCGGATTTTGCCACAAGTCATCTTTTCCTTAAACCATGTCATATAATTTTTGACACGCCATATACCACATCGTATTATTTTCACCCCGTCCCTTATATGTCATATTTAGCTATAATGATAAAAAAATGTTTTCCTTACAAAAATATTTTACATAAATAGATAATTGTAGGCTTGTATAGTTTGATAAATCTATGTTTTTTTTAATCAAAATACTTTCTTATGAGAAGTTTGCTCAAAATACTTTCCTTTTGTTGTGCAACTCACAATTTGAAAATTTACCATAACATTTTATGAGCATTGTACATATATTTTATCATTGTGATTTATTCTCTTTTTTTATTGTACTTTATAGATTAGTTGTTAATATATATTTAATTAATTAAGATAGAGTATTTTTAGTTACCTTAATTTACAAAATATCCTACCTTCTCAATTGTAATTTTGAAAAAAAGTCTTCTAAGTAATACTTTCTAAAACTACTACTAATGGATATTATGAAATTCTTGAAAATTGAAATTTTGGGATATATAATTTTTTTTAGCAAAGGTATTTTTAAACTATGAAGATTTGGTTCAAACTATAAAATATTTTGCTTCCATATTTTAATGATTTTTTTAGCAAAGGTATTTTTATAAAAATGAAGATTTGGTTCAAACTATAAAATCTTTTGCTATCCTTTTATGGAATATTTTGGTTCAGCGTCGGGCGATTAGGGCGTCGGGCGATTAGGGCGTGGGTTCATCGTGGGTTCAGCGTGGGTTCTGTCACCGGTGTGGGTTCAGCGTGGGTTCGTCGCTTGCTACAGGTCGACTTTTAGGGCTCATGTTGTCGGTTGCTATTCGGCGTGGGTATGGCATGTGTTGTCCGGTTGCGGTTCCGTGGGTTGTTCCGTCGGCGGTTCGTCAGCGTGGGTTTTGTGTGCATGACTTGTGGGTTTGATTGATCGTGTTGTCGTTCTTTTGTTGTTTGATCGTGACCTGCTTTGGAGTCTGCTTGTTTGATCGTGTTTTTGTGTGTTGCTGTTTGTTCTTTGGAGCCTGCTTGTCGTTCGGTATTGTGCTGCAGGTTCGGTCCTTTTTCTTTTGGAGTCTGCTGGTGGTTGTTTTTTTTGTTTTTTTAGCCTGTGTTCTTGGAGTTTGTTGTCTGATCTGCTGCTCAGCGGTTGTTGGTTTGTTTCGCTGTTTGTTTTTTTTGCTGCTTTGTTTCGCCTGCTTTGTTTTGCTGCTGGTTTCTTGTGTCTTGGATCAGCTTTGAAGGGTGTTACTGCTGGTTTGGAGTCTGGTTTGCTGCGTTTTTGGAGTTGTTGTTGTGTTGGAGTCTGGTTTGTGGTTTTGCTCAACTGCTGTTTGTGTTGGAGTCTGGTTTTTTGCTCTTGCTGCTGTTGCGTTGGACAATGGGGAGTTTTTTTCATTGTCCCTTTCGAGATCATGATAATTGCAGGAATGGTGGGGTCGTGGCTTGAAGACTAGTTCTCTTGTCCAACATTTCAAGCTTGTACATTTGGTGGATGGTTCTGCTATTGATAGGTACAAGTTGCTTATTGGCAGTGACTCTAGTTTTTTTTCAGCTTTGGAAAGTACTTTGCAAGGGTTAAATATTTGGATGTGTGGAACTTGTCTTTGCACTCATGCCTTATCTAAGAGTTGCAAACATGTTGACGGTTTTGATGTTTCCGGGCCTCAATGTAAAGGTGGTGTCAGTGGTCCCATATTTTATATCCAAGGTATTCCACGCCCATCTAGCGATAGGGACCTTGGGATTGAATGTGGTGATGTGGTGGTGTCTAGTGGAGCTTCCTCTTCTCTATTTGTCAGCATTGATTTACTGCATGAGGTTTTGGGAGGTAAATGTCGCACCGTTAAGAGTATCCCCAAGGCCAATCGCCTTGGCTTTTCTCGGTGCCTTAAATCTGCTCTTGATAAAATCGTTTCTTCCCCTCAAGACCTTGCTTCTTGGATCCTCTTGCTTCTTCTTCCTTTATGCACGCTTAGAGTTAATCGGATTTGCCCCGATAGCAAGTCGGGGAGAAGAGGTTTTTGTCAAGTTGAAGGAATTGCACAGGCTCTTCGTGTTTGGAGAGAGCTTGGTGGACCAGAGGCTTTGCTCAATGAGCTACTCAGTGAGGGTGGATCTTCACGCGCTTTATCTGAGGGTAAGGTTTTGAAGGAGACAACTAGTTTGGAAGTACGGAACCGAAGGCAATGTATGAGGAAGGTTAGTGATGGGCACTTCTCTGCTGCTATTAGGGTTTTGACATCGTCTGGGGAGACTCTGAAGGAGTTGGAGAAGAAGCATCCCCGTGCTCCGTGTCCTATATTGCCTCCCTTTTGTGCGGATGCTACGGCAATTTCTACCTCTAAGGAAGTTGTTTTAAGCAGGATTAGAAGTTTCCCTAAAGGAACGTCTTGCAGGCGTGATGGTTTTCGAGCTCAACATTTTGTTGATGCGCTTGGGAAATCTGCCGTTGCGATTGTTGATGATTTAGCCACATCTATTATTGTTGTGGTTAATCTTTTCCTTGCTGGTAAATGCCCTGCTGTCTTGGGTGAGTTTATTGCTAGTGCCCCACTTACGCCTTTACTCAAGCCTGGGGGTGGGGTTCGGCCCATTGCTGTTGGAACGGTATGGAGGAGACTTGTCTCCAAAGTTGCGGCTGTCATGGTTGGTAAGGAGGTCGGTAAATATTTGGAGGATTTTCAGTTTGGTGTTGGTGTCCCTAATGGCAGTGAGGCTATCCTACATGTTGTCAATAGGTTGATTGAGGCCAAAGGAGATGCAAACAACATGTCTATGCTTTTGGTTGATTTTAGTAATGCCTTTAACGTTTTGGATCGAAGTACGATGCTTAGAGAGGTCCGAAGTCGTTGTCCTTCACTTTCTCCTTGGGTTGAATTCTGTTATGCGCGTCCGGCGAGATTATACTATGATGAATCTATTTTGCTATCTTCTCAAGGAGTCCAACAAGTTGACCCTCTAGGGCCTTTACTGTTTTCACTTACCTTACATCCTCTTGTCCATCTGATCAATGATAAGTGTAACTTGGATTTCATGGCTTGGTAACTTGATGATGGTACCATTATTGGGGACACTTCTTTAGTGTCGGACGCCTTGCATTTGATCACTACTGAAGGACCGGATTTAGGGTTGCATCTGAATGTAGAGAAATCTGAAATCTTTTGGCCGAACCCAAATCCGAGGAGCTACAATCCTACGCTTTTCCCTCCTAGTATATCTCATCCGTTTGATGGAGTCAAGCTTCTTGGGGGGCTTGTTAGTTTGGATACTAACTTTTACAGTCGCTTGATCGGAGACAGGGTTTCCAAAACTATTATATTGATGGAGGCAGTTGCTGGGCTTAATGACTCCCATTCGGGGCTTCTTCTTCTCCGTAGTTGTGTGGGCGTAGGTCGTTTGTATTTTTCTCTTCGGACTTGTCCCCTACAAATGCTCGGGTCTACTCCTCTCACCTTCGACAATGCCTTATGAGAGGTTCTTGAGTAGATCATTGTGGCTAGGGGTGCTGGCTTTGGTGATTGACAATGGCGATGTGCCACCCTGCCCTTTCAGCTTGGGGGTTTCGGTGTATACACCGCCCATGATGCTTCCATTTATGCTTTTGTTGCCTCGCGTCTACGGTCTCTTGACCTCCAGAACAGATTGCTCCGCCACTGTAATATCTTGGATGTAGGGCCTACCTGTGATTTAGCCTTGACCAGCTATCGAGATTTGTGCAATTTCGACCCTCTTGTTCTCTGTCGTGATGTACCAGCCCCCCCTTTTATGAAAAAATTGGCTACAGTGTACTTTGATACGATAGAGAAGAATTTGGTGAGTCAGTACAAACCGAGTACTAGGGAAAAGGCTATCCTCATTAGCAACAGGTCAGCTCACTCTTTGGACTTCTTGAGAACCCTTCCCATTGAAGGGTTAGGACAAACAATGCATCCTAAACAATTTAGGTGTGTTTTGTGCTATCGCCTTGCTATTCCTATGTATCCTGATGGCTTTACTTGCCCTTGTTGCTCATCTAAAGTCATGGATTGTTTTGGCGATCATGCTGTCCACTGTGGAAATGATATTGGTCTTAAGTTTCGCCATAACCTAGTCCGGGATGTGTTGGGGGATATATGTACTCAAGCTGGTGTCTTTGTGCAAAAGGAGGTTCCTCTTGGTTTTTTGTCCGAGGAAGGTAGAGATCTTGGACCTGCAGATCTGCTGGTTTACGCTTGGGACAGAGGGAGAAATGTCTGCTTAGATGTCACATGTGTCTCTCCCTTCACGGGGGCTGGAGTTAATGCTTTTGTCCATGGTGTTGCTATTTCTAATGCTGTTGTCCAAAAGAAGAAGAAGTATGATGTAAAGTGCACAGAGAATGGTTATAGTTTTATTGCTTTTGCCTTCTCTACTTTTGGAGAGCTAGGGAGTGATGCCCTTGAGTTTTTGTCTAGGGTCACGCGGGCTGCTCATAGTATTACGGCTAACGCTAATATTCGTTCCTTTATTTTTCAGCGTTTAAGCTTTGCCTTGAATAAGGGTGTCGGAGCCCAGTTAGTTGCTAGGCTCCCATTCAACTTTGTGTAATAATCTTACACAAATAATATTCAATCTAATCAAATCTCAAAAAAAAAATTATTAGAATTATAAAAATTATATACTTAGAAGATATCTATCAAAAATATTTATATCAATAGTGATAATTTATACCAGAATTACTAATAGCGATAATTTATTGTTCAAACTATAAAAATATATATTTTGAACCAAGTCTTTTTTATTGATCAAATCTTTTCAATCGATGTTTCAAACTATATTTTATTATATAAGAGATTTAGCCATTTAGTCACCTCTTTTTCTATTGATAAAAAGAATTTGTGTATAATATTGAATATGTATTTGTGGAAGATGAATGTATTAAATCAGTATGTAAAATAATTATTTTTCATACAAGATCTAATTAAAATTTTTAAGAAAATCCGCGCAGGGCGCGGGAAACTACGCTAGTGCAATTCAAATTTGATTTGAAGTTGGAACTGATATTTAAGGGATCCTTATATTATTATATATAACCTATGTTTTGTTTGTCACTGTCTACTGTTCATTTGTTAGAATACAACTTCAATTCAAATTCCTTACATTATTATATATAATCGTGCAGAACACAATTACATCTCTTTTTTGGGCTCTTCGAATTGGTCTATGTGATGTCGCACTTTTTAGTTGGTTTTCATGGGTAGTTTTCTAGCTAGGATTGAGTCTTTTCTAAGTTTATTGTGTCGTCTTGAGTCATTTGTGTAGGTTTTCATATTATCTTAAGATATGTAGTCTACATAAGTTTGTTTGATGTTTTGTAGGTATTTGAAGCGTTGAGGAGAAGATGTTTCGGTCTTTCAAGCTTTCTAGGAGGTGGTGTTCAAGTGGTCTTGTGGTGATGTTGATAGAAGAATGAGAGTCGGTGCAATTGAGGATTTCGAGGTGAAAATTTCAAGATCAAGGTGTTTTAGAAGGAGCTAAAGGAAGTCTTAGAAGGCCAAGAACGATTAAGGAAGGAACATTGAAGAAGAACCAAGCTTTGGAGCAAGTTTTGAGCAAAGAAATGAGGAAACCAAGTGCAGCCTATGGTCGGAGATGACCCACATATGGTCGGTGACGACCAATTCCGTGTGTGGTGGGATTGAAACTTGCGCCTTAAGTTAGGTTTAGTAAAGGTTTTATTTATGGGCCTTTTTATGATAGAATTTAGTTTCCTTATAAATATTTCTCTACCACTATATAAGGATCTCTAGGGTTTTATTTAAGGGGGGACACTTTTGGGAGACGTTTTTTTGGAGGCTTTGGAGAAGACGTTATTTGTGGAGAACAGAACAAGTTGCAAGTTGGATTTCTAGTTTACTTTTATTTCCAAGCTCTTGGACAATCTTAAGAGAGACTTGGAGGTTTGCTTGGGATTTGTAAGTTTTTCTTTTAGTTGAAGTTTATTTGGATTTGAATTATGTCTTCTCTTTTGCCTATGATCATTGATTGTTCCATGGATCGTGAGTAGTCTACTTTTCTAGGGTTGGGGTGAAACCCGACGAGTTGTGCATGATTAAAGCATGAACCTTTGATTAAACCATCCTTTCGAATCTCTATCCTTATCTTCTTGTTTGCTATCAATTCCTTGATGAAAATTAAGGCATGTTCAAGTTTATGATTGAATTGAAAGATTGAATTGTGAATTTGGATAATAGTTGGTTGAAAACGAAAGTTGAAACCTTTAGGAAACAAGTAGGTTGAAAGTTTAGATCTTTTATGAATGTTGGGATTTTTACTTGATTATTCATGGCGAAAGTCATTTATGAGATTAATATGGATTGGTTTTGATTCATGTTTGCTTGCCTAGCTTGTTGTGGTGAATCCTTTGCTCTATATCTCTTTTAATTTGATTTTTCAAAGTTTTCTCGTTACCCGGATAGGTCGGTTACGACCACTTTCAAGTCAGGGCCGAGCTCCTGTTTCCTTGGTTTTTCTCCTGCGTTTGTGTTGAGTAGTTGGTCGGTTACGACCTGTTGTGGGTCGGTGCCGAGCGCCTGTTTGAGTGTTTTGCTTTGTTCTGTTTTCTTTTGTTAGGATTAGTAGCTAGACATAGATTCTTCTAATTCCCGTGGACGAACCTGACTCCCCTGTATTCAGCGGGGTCTTGATATAAATTTATTTGTTGTCAAGAAACCCTCTCAACAAATTGGCGTCGTTATTGGGGATTTAGTTTAGTTTCTTTGTCTAGTTTAGTTTAGATTCTTTGTCTAGTTATTTATCGGGTTTGGGAATAGCCCATACCATTTTTTTTTCTAATTCGTTTTCGTGTGATTGTGAGTGCAGGTGTATGCCCTCTAGTTCGCGAAGGGGAATCGAGATTTTTCCTTTTGATTCCGAACTTGAGAGAACCCTTCTCCGCAGGCTACGAGAACGAAGAGCAATGGCCGGCGCTGAGGACCTTGCTCGCCAAATGGCTGACCTTCGCCTTCAGATGGAAGGTATTCAAAGGGAACGAGATGCTCAAGTTGCTACTGCTACCCGTCTTCAGGAACAACTCGATGTTATTCCACGTAATGCAAAGCAGTACATGCATCCTGAATTTAAAGTTCCTGAATCTGCTATTGTGCTCCCTACTATCGAGCAAGCTTTTGAGATAAAGTCACACTTCATCACTCTTATCAAAAGGTCTCAATTTGAAGGCAAGCCCACCGAGTGCCCTATGGAGCACATCAAGAACTTCACTGACCTCTGTGACACAATTGTCGTTGATGATGTATCGCTTGAATATGTGCTTTTGAAAGCGTTCAAATGGTCTTTGGCCGGAAAGGCTCTTACTTGGCTTGAAAGTTTACCCTCCAGGTCGATTTCTACATGGAAGGCTCTACACGATCAGTTTCTGACAAAGTTCTTTCCGCCGGCTAAGACTACAGAGTTAAGGAAGCGCATCACTTCTTATCATCAACTTCCCAATGAGATTTTTGTGGAAAGTTGGGAGCGGTTTAAGAAACTTCTTCGGCAATGTCCAACTCATGGGCAACCTCCTTATGTACTTCAAGGAATATTCTTCCAGGGAATTAATGCTGCTACAAAAGATCGGATCAACCTCCATACCGATTGTGAGTTCATTGAGATGGATCTCGATCAAGCTTGGGCCTTGTTGGACAAACTCACCAATTATGATGCAATGTATGGCACCCAACAAGCCGTCAAGGTTCCACAGAAGAGACTTTATGACCCTAATGCTGAACCGATTGATCCAGATGTGAGGTTTCAATTTATGCAAGATGAGATAAACCGGCTTAAGAAGCAAGTGGGTCACTACAAATCCACCGCTCAACCTTGTCAAAATTTGGTTCCCATGCTCATCCTACTTCTTCTTGCACAAACGTGGAACAAGTCCGAGCTGCAGAGGCTTATGCGGAGGCAAATTATATGAGGGGACCCTATCGTGGCCAAAACAATGCTTATCTAGTGAGGAACAACAACAATTTTTCTCAATGGAACAACAATGGCTATGGTCAACGTTTTCAAGCACCACCACAAGAGCAAAGAGCCCCTCCCTATAGACCTCCCGGTTTCCAAGAGCCACCAACTTGGGCTCAAGGACTCCTTGAAGGAATGAATGGCATCCGAACCGATCTTAAAGGAATGCAAAATCAATTGGGAGACTTTGAAGCTTGGAGGAAAGAGGTGAACTCAAAACTTGGTGACATAGCGGCTCAAACTCCAAGACCTCAAGGGAGACTACCGGGACATTCTGATGCAAATCCGAGAGGTCAAATTGCTGCAATTCATCTAAGAAGCGGAACGAAGTTGCCGGATCGAGAAACAAGAGAAGATGAGGACCGGCCAAACTCGGAGGAGGTCGTCACCGACCCACCAAGGGTCGTGGCCGACCCTCCCCCCACTTCAGACAAGGTCGTCACCGACCCACCAAGGGTCGTGGCCGACCCTCTTCCCGGAATTCTCCCGTCCGTTCCTTCTACATCAACAACGAAGGTACTTCCGTTCCCATCCAAGAAAGCTAAGGATTCCACGGAGGGCAAATTCAAGCGTTTTGTGCAGGTTCTTCAAGGCCTTAACATCACTATTCCTTTTGCCGAAGCTTTGAATGAGATGCCCGCTTACACCAAATTTCTTAAAGAGATCTTGTCCAAGAAGAGGTCGATGTCTGAATTAACCGATGAAGTACGATCTCTAGAGCTCTCGGAGAAACTCGGTGATCCGGGTAAATTTGCTATTACTATTGGCATAGGTGCCCATCGCTTTAAAGCTTTATGTGATCTTGGTGCAAGTGCTAGTCTTCTTCCTCTCTCTATATGGTCCAAAACCAATATGGGCCCTTTGGTCCCGGTGAATATGAAGCTTTATATGGCGGACGGTTCTTGTGTGAAACCAACTGGAGTTGTCGATGATTTCCCTATACGAGTTGGCAAGTTCTTTGTGCCTAATGATTTTATTGTCAGGGAGATGTCGGAGGACCCTGTCGTCCCGATCATTCTTGGGCGACCTTTTCTTGCAACCGCCGGGGCCATTATTGATGTGAAGAAGGCCTCCTTACTTTTGAAATCGGCAATGAGGTGGTTAAGTTCCGGTTCAATCCAACGATGAAGGAAACCAGTGAAGCTATGGAAGTGAAGATGTTGTACACCCGCTCGGGTTACATTGACTGTGAAGATCCGATCGAACGCTTGTTTAGAGCTTGTACAAGTAAAGCTGAAACTGAGGAAGAAACTGCAAGGTCGGCACCGACCACATCCGGGTCGGCACCGACCACATTCAGCTCGGCACCCACCCCTATCCCGATCATTGCAGAGGATTTTATGCTTGCCTCTGGCTCGGTGACGACCCCCTTATGGTCAGAGCCGGCCCTTCTGGAGGCGGATGATAATGCTTACTTTGAAGAATTTTTCAAAATGGAGAAGGTCGAGGACATTGTTACACCACCATAACCGACTCCAGAGCTTAAGACTCTCTCCGAGTCTTTGAGGTATGAGTTTCTTGGCCCTAATTCCACTTTTCCTGTGATTATTAATGCTAACATTAATGCAGAAGAAGTTGGAAAGTTGTTGAATGTGCTTAGAACTCATAGGAAGGCCATTGGATACTCACTTGAGGATTTGAGTGGCCTCTCACCTTCTTTGTGTATGCATCGTATTTTCCTTGAGGAAGGACACAGGCCAACCATAGAGCACCAAAGGAGGCTTAATCCGAACATGAAGGAAGTGGTAAAAAAGGAGATCTTGAGAATGCTCGATGCATGTATCATCTTTCCAATTTCGGATAGTAAGTGGGTAAGCCCCATTCATGTTGTGCCTAAAAAGAGTGGTCTTACTGTTGTTGAGAATGAAAAAGGCGAGTTAGTTCCCACTAGGACTACAACTAGTTGGCGTATGTGCATTGACTATAGAAAGCTAAATAGCGCCACTAGAAAGGACCATTTTCCCTTGCCTTTTATTGACCAAGTGCTAGAGAGATTAGCTTTGCATGATTATTTTTGTTATCTCGATGGCTATAGTGGTTTTTGGCAAGTTCCGATACACCCCGATGATCAAGAGAAAACCACCTTCACGTGTCCTTATGGCACATTTGCCTATAGGAGGATGCCATTCGGGCTTTTCAATGCCCGACCACCTTTCAACGGTGTATGATGGCCATCTTCTTCGACATGATTGAGGACATTGTGGAGGTATTTATGGATGATTTTTCGGTTTACGGTACCACTTTTGACTCTTGCCTTGCCAATCTTGCTAGAGTACTTAGGAGATGTGAGGAGACTAACCCAGTGCTTAATTGGGAAAAGTGTCACTTTATGGTTCAAGAAGGAATTGTTCTAGGTCATGTTGTGTCAAAAAGGGGGATTGAGGTTGACAAACCTAAGATTGAATTAATTAAAAAATTGCCACCCCCTTCCTCAGTAAAAGATGTTAGGAGCTTTTTAGGACATGCCAGGTTTTATAGGAGGTTTATTCAAGATTTCGCTAAGATTACCAAACCGTTAACTAACCTATTAATGAAGGATGTTGTGTTTGAGTTTTCTTCCGAATGTCTTGAAGCTTTCCACAGGATCCGGGATGCACTTGTGTCAGCACCTATCATGCAACCTCCGGATTGGACCATTCCCTTCGAGATCATGTGTGACACTAGTGATTACGCTGCGGGCGTAGTCCTTGGGCAAAGAAGAGAGAAGAAGCTTCATGCTATCTATTATGCGAGCAAGACGCTAGACGAGGTTCAAAGTAAATACACGACTGATCGCCTCTCGGTTATGCGAGGGTCTAGAGATACAATTTATAACCCGACCCCATTGTAGCACGTGGTGGGTGTCGAACACTCGGGAAGTCTACTCGATCGATGTGCCTAGATACTAAAAAGCTAGAAAGGAGAGCGCAAAACAAAGGAAAACAAAGAAAACAAACGGGACCGACACTGAGGTCACGTCGGGCCCGAGGTTGGCGACAAGAGGAAGTCGGGACCGACACTGGGTAAGTCGGGCCCGAGGTAGCTGGGTTTGTCGAACTTCAAAGATTTAAAGTAGATCTTGGGCTTTTGGGTTCCTTCCCTAGTAGATTAAGGCTTTTCCACCCCGATTCAAGCAATGAGTGATGATCGGACTAGGATCGAGTGCTTTCGCCCTCGTTCCAACCACATCTACACCTCGATCCATGGGGAAATCCCCTTCGAAGCAAGGCTTTGAGATTGACACATGTTCACTTTCGCTACTTTGCCAATCTCAAGCCTTGATTCCCAACTTTCGCAAGGAATTGTAGCTCTATGTAGAGTGGTTTCCTTAGATCAAACACTCAAGGCTATGGAATTGGGGTTTCTAGCCCAAACCTAGCTAGGTTTTCTCCCATAACCCAATATCAAGGAGATCTACTTCATGTGGCAAATAAAGAAAGCAAATAAATCAAAAGGGAAAGCAATCAACATCATCAATCTCAAAACGAAGCAAAGTTTCATTCAAATCAAAAGCAATCCACAAATTCCAATCAAGGGTTTTCAAATCCACAAGATCAAAACAAAGCAAAGCTAAACAATCAACAAAACCTATCAAGCCTTCCTCTCTCTTGGCCGATTCTCTCTCTCTTCCTCCTCTTCTCCTTCCTGCTTGCTCTCCAAGTATCCTCTTGGTTCCTTCTCAAGTGTGTGGAACCCTTTTGTGTGTGTGTGAGGGACCTCCAAATTAGAAGACAAGAGGGCCTTTTATAGATTAGATGAGGGGCAAAAGTGGAAGTCCACAAATTCGTGCCTTGGAGCCCAAGTAGTCCGGTGACCGACTCGGACCGACACGGAGGACATCGGGGCCGAGGTACTGTGCATCTCGGTCCGAGGTTGAAATCTCCCAAGTCGGGCCCGGCGTGGTTGCAACTCGGTCCGCACCTCGTTCCACCTTCTTCTTGTTGGCTTTCCTCTTGTTCTTCTCCATGGCTTGCTCCTCTCTTTCCTGCTTTAGCTCGGCCTTTGCTCCATGCCTCGATCCTCCTTCAAATTGATCCTCGATTCATGCCAAATTACCAACAAAACACATAAAATGCGCGTAGTCTCCGAATCTCATAGAAATACGGGAACTAAGCTAAAAAGGAACAAAACACGCAAGAAAAGGGGAAAAAGAAACATATTTACAAAGGAAATCACATATGAAAACACCACCAAATAAAGAGACATCAAAATACCCCATACTTAAACTTGCTTGTCCTCAAGCAATAACAATGTAAGCAAGACCGAAACATAGTCTTCAAGTAAAGTCTCGTATGAAAACACATTTTAAGCACAAGTGATTGATATTCAAGCAAGATTACATCATCACACATGATTAAGTGTTCTAAGGAAAAGAGTCAATGCAACTAAGCCTCACTTTAGGGATATGTGAATGTGTATCACTCATCATGTGTTTGGGTTTAGCAATGAACACTCAAGCTCAAATATCATGCAAGTAAGGACTTTACTATTGAAGCTAATATCACCAATTCCTCCACCTAGAGATGCCTACGCTTTGTTTAAGCAGCTTTTAATGCGCTTTATAATCCACTTCTGTAAAGAAAAAGGAGAACAGAGAGGCTAAGGCTAACTAACTTACAGGATACAAAGTACACAAAGAATTTCGAACTTGGCTCAATGGAGGTCCTCAAAGAGGTTCCATTTGGCCGGGTTGTAATGGGGCTTTTGGTATTTCTCAAGGTGGGAATTATTTGGTCTTGTGGTGCTTATAATGGGGATTGAACAACCTAAACTCTCACCACTTCACCAAAATTCCACAATTACTTTCACACTCACCCAAAAGACTTGACATTTTTCCCTTCAACCCAAAATTTAGCTTAACATTCCACTTCATCTTTGCTCTTAGGCTTTTTGTTGGATTTTCCACACTTTCTACATTTGGACCGACTTTCTTATGACATCGGGCCCGATGTGGCTTGTAACTCGATCGGACCATTTTTCTTCACTTAGGCCCTTTGCTTTCATTCCACTTTACATTTCCAACATTTTCTTTCTTTCTTTTCTTTCTTTTCTTTCGTTTTTGTTCAACAAAGATGCGCTACCCACATGATTCATAACACCATTCTTTGCCCTTAAACCCAAGAGAATCTCAACTCTTCAAATACAATCCAAACCTCTCCTCTAAAGTCCAATCCCATAAGGGTCAAGTCATATAAGGCTAGGAATAATATTTTTGAGGAGTTTCAAACAAAGGCTTAGGCTAGAATGGGGCTACAAACAAAGGATTAACTTCCTGGTAGGATATGGAACATTTATGTGACTAGAAGAATAAAGTTCAAAATCATTGTGACAATGCTAGGACAAATCTCATGACGGTCTTGGAAAATAGATAAACACCGCAATAGCAAGTTTTACTAAGCATGAATGAGCTAATCACACAAGAAACATGAGGGATATGCAAATATGAACAAGCATCCCTAAAATGGCCAAAAATCAATCTCACAAGGGTCACTCATACTTAGTTGCATAAGAACTCATCCTAGAACTCACATGTTCAATAAAACAAGCAAGATATCATGATCACATCAAAAGCAACATCATTTTAGAGGCTAAACTATCCAAAAATATGCAAAGGAATTTACATGCTGACATCATCATTAGCTTTTATTTTGGCAATCTAAGATGAGAATTTCTAGTCCAAAACCTACAAAACACAAAATCTTTTTGTTGTTTTTAACACAATTTTTTTTTCAATTTTTTTATGGATTTTTGCAAAAAATTTCTCTAAAACCAAAAACTCATCCATTAAGGACCAAATTAATCATCCATGTCTTTCATCAAACCACAAACCAAGAAGCAAACATCCCGAACACAAACTAAAAACAAAAAAACAAACAAATATCCTCAAAATAACAAACAAACATAATCAAGTGAAATCATGAACACACTTACCCCCACCCCATACTTAAAATTTTGATGTCCCCATCAAACAAGGAAACCAAAACTTTAAAAGCAAGAGAGAAGAGTATGAAGAGCTCACAATTTCTTATTCTTCAATGGCATGTATAGGATCATTCGAAAGGGTTGTCACGTCTACGTCCTCTTTGGAGCCTTGCTTGCCGCTCCCTCTCATACACTTGCTCTTGGTAGAAGTCTTGTGGTGGTGGTTGGAGTTGAGGCTCCGGGCGTGTCCATTGGTCCTCACGGGAAGGGAAGTTCCCGCTCATCTATGTGTTAAAGCTATCTTGGACCCGCCACCTTTGGTCTTCCACCTCCCTAAGCTCCTCCACCTCTCATCTAGTGTAGCCGAGGGCTCGGTTCATCTCTTGTTGGCTAGCTTGGAAAGCACTTTGTTGTTGAAGCATTTGTTGTTGTTGTTGGTACATTTGTTGTTGTTGGAGATTCACTTGATGGACCTCTTGGAGAACATTCTCTTGTTGAAGTTGGAGATGGGCCATTTGGTTGGCCAAGAAGGACATGTCCACCGGTTGTTGTCGCTCGGGAAACACCATTCCCGGACCGTACCATTGGGAATAGCCTTCATAACCACCACCTTGAGCTTGCTCTCGCTCTCCCTTCTCCACGCTCATAATGCCTCGGGACCTAACCACCATAGAATGAACTGGACCGACGTTGAGGGAAGTCGGGCCCGACTTGGTGTGTACCTCGGTCCGCCAGTGTTGGAGCTTGGTGCGTGGCTCGGAGGTCGGCCATCAAGCCTTGGAGGCACTCATCTTCTTCATTTTGCTCTTGATCGACTTCCATGTCTTCCCCACGAGGTGCAAACATAAAGTTGTCTTGGTCGGAATCCGGTGAAGATGGAGGGGAGGTAAACCAAATGTGTTGAGGTTGTTGTCGCCGTCCCTCTCTTGCACCTTCGGGGTCACCAAATGAGTGTGGCTTGCCGGCCCACACTTGGTACCAATTTTGATACCGAGAAAGATCATAAAGGTTGTGCACCAACCAGATCGACACTCCATCATAGTTTGAGTGAGGGGCCAAGGAAATCATGTAGAGCTTCTCCTTGATGATGTTGGCCTTCTTGAAATACTTCATGTTCATGAACTCAACACCATTCGGAGCCGGAGAGTACTTGTCAAGATCAACTCCTAGACGCATGGCGAGCCTTGCTATCATCCCGCCGAAGTAGATCCAAGAGGAGCTTTGGAAGTCTCACACCATCTTGACCCACTCCCATGCAAGGTTCATGGGCTTCTCGGTGTTGAAGAGCATCTCATGGAGCAACATGATCTCTTCCTTCATCGGCTTGCTCAACTCATGACGAGCATAGATTGCACACCCCAAAACTCGCACCATGACCCAAAAAAGAGGGCTAGCAATCTCGGTCGTGGAGGTGCCTTTTCTCATCTCGCTCTTCCCGGCCACATGACGCCACACTTGGTTCACCTTCTCATTGTTGACGCCGGCCTCTTCTCTTGGGCATGGAAACCCGAAGTAGGTAGCCAAATCCCTAAGAGTGAGATTGTGGTCCTCGTTGCCTAATCGGAAAGTGATCACCCCTTCCTCATCCTCCACATTATCATAAGTGCACTCGAATGTGGCCATAAATTCCGAGGTGAGGGCGGGGTAGTGAGTGTTGTCCCACCTTAGCATTCCATTAAGACCGATGTGGGAGTAGCATCTTGGAAGGGCTTGATCCATGTCCATCTTCCTCACAGCTTCCCAATCAAGCCACCTCGTGTGGTGCTCAAGCGCCATATATCTTTCATAATTCTCCACTTGCTCATCATCCTCCAAATAGACATCCTCCAACTTTGGCTCTTTCCTTGACTTCTTGGACTTCTTCCTTGGCCTTTCCACATGAGATGATGAAGCTCTTGTCTCCATGGTACCTACACACATCCAACCAAACAAAAGGGTCCAAGATAAACTCCATACAACTCAACAAAAGCACTCATCAACACACAACAACACTTCAACACAAAGGGAACCCCATACTTAGTCTCTAGACACACATGCATCTCAATCCAACATAAATCATCATGGACATCTTCTAACAATGGCTAAGCAAATGATCATTCTACATCATGATTAGGCTATAGCCAACAATGAAACACATGAATCCACATGATATCACAAGAAGAAAGCAAAAACAACATGGATCGACTTCCAACCTATGTCGGGCCCGACTTACTCAACCTAGGTCCGACTTGTTGGACCGACTTCCACAACTCGGGCCCGACTCTCCTGGGCACGTCGATCTCGACCTAGTTCGTGCTTCGACTCTAACCTCAATTCAACCCAAATCACTCTATTATGCACTTAAATTTCAAATTCAACCATCAAACATCCCTAATCGAAGTTCTAAATGGATCTAAGCATGCATAAACAACTTTAAAGCTCAATTTCACAAATCATGCAAATCCACCATTGATGCTCAAGCTCAAGCTCTCAATCAAACATGGCATTACTCAATCTATGCAATGAAAGCACAAAATTTTCAAAGAAATAAGTAGAGATCGAGTAACACATACCGGATTCGAAGAGTATTGAACTTTTAAACAAATAAGCAACTTAGAACTCAAATTTCCTCAATCTAGATCTAGATGGGGGATGAAGGACTGTATTGAACTCGAAATTTCTACTCGGAATCGGGTTAGGGAGGTATTTTTGTGGTTGGATCGGGATGAAGAAAGGAAGGGTGTGGATCGAGTATGGTGAGGAAGGGAGGCCGACTTTGAGAGTTTTTGAGGGAGAGGGGTTGTATTTTGGTAATGGTGGTTGATATGAAGATGATAGGTAGGTGGGGGGTGGTATTTAATGGGGGAAGGGGACAAATTAGGTCAAGGGCAAAATTGGCATTCCAACTAGTCAAATTGGATCGGATCGACTTCATGGACCGACGTCCCTATGTCGGGCCCGACTTACCCGGGCTCGATGTGGGAGTATTCGGGTCACCAATTTTACTCCGTCCACTTGCAACTTCTTTTCCATATTTCCATTTAAATATTTCACCTCAAATCCTACACAACTTTGAAGAATGCACGACACCATAAATCCTCAAAACACTAGATAGAAATTGGTTAGAGAAAAGCTAGGCTAAACTAAGAAAAATCAAACTAAGATTACGAAAAGAAAGCTACTAGCTCGGGTTGCCTCCCGAGAAGCGCTCGTTTAGAGTCACTAGCTTGACTTCTTAACCTCAACCTTATGGCGGGTGAAACACAGTGAATTGATCGCCATTGTTATGCACATTCCCATTGCCTTCATACCCATAAAACCACCAACGATGGTCTATATAGGCATGGCTCTCTGATCTCGGGCCTCTCTCATCATACTCCTCCGACGGATGAGATTTCTCCTCCTTACTTGCTCCATCATGTTTTTTTTTCCTACACCAAGGTTATCCAAAGAATTCCTAGGGGATTCTACCAATTCATCTTTTAAGTCACTAAGGAAAATGTAGGAGTCCCCTAAGTCATCGTTCAAATCACTTAAGAAAATGTAGGAATCAAAAGTTTGTGAAGAATTGTGGTTATCACCAATGTCAAAAGGATATAAGTAAGGATACTCTTCATTTCTTCTTGGGCTAGCATTGATTGTTGACTCATCTTGATCCTTAAATTGCTCCAACAACTCCCTTACTTGTATTTGTTCATTGAACCCTTCATCACTCCTTAACACAACGACCTCTCTAGCAACTTCCACTTCTTCACTTTCTCTCTTGGCACTCTCTTCAAGTTTGAGGATGGACAAGGCGTCCGGCTCATTCAAAGCTTTGTTGAAGTGAAAATCGACCTTTTCTTCCCCAATCTCAAAGGAAACCTTGCCGTTCTTGACATCAAACCTTGCCCCCGCCGTAGCTAAGAATGGTCTTCCTAAGATTATTGGGACCAATGGGTCCTCATGCATGTCCAATATCACGAAATCATCGAGGACAAAGTACTTTCCAACTCGCACCGGCACGTCATCCAATATTCCCTTAGCCTTGATGATGGAACCGTCGGCCATAGTTAGGGACATATCGGCCGGCTCCATTTCACCCAAATTTGCTCTTCTCCAAATGCTAGCGGGCATCACCGAAACACTTGCCCCAAGGTCACATAAAGCTTGGAAGTTTTGAGACCCCACACCAATGGTGATAGCTAAACGACCGGGATCTCCTAGCTTTTGCGGAAACTCCAAGGTCTTGACCTCATCTTGCATTTCAACTATGGATCTCTTCTTGCTCAAAATCTCCTTTAAAAACTTGGCATAAGATGGCATCTCGCTCAATGCATCGGTGAACGGGATGGAGATGTTCAAGCCTTGCAAGAGTTTGAGAAACCTCTTGAACTTGTTCTCAACAACATCTTTCGGCTTCTTCGAGGGATATGGAAGAGTTGTTGCACCTTGAATCTTGCTTGGATCAACCTCCTTGGACTTCCCTACTTCACTTGCAACATTTCCTGGTTGGACCGACTTAGGCACCATGTCGGGCCCGATGTTGTGAATCTCGGTCCTGGGCAGAGGAGTCGGATCGAGGTCTGGGTACGTCGGGCCCGAGTTGCTCTCAAACTCGGTCCGGGGTAAAGGGGTCGATCTTCTTGCTGGGTCGACTTCGGGGGATGTCGGACCCGACTTGCTGGGTAAGTTGGTCCGACTCTCTTCATTCTTCTTAGGCATGTGTGGTTCGGGTAGGTTTCGGCCACTTCTCAATCCAATTGCCCGGACTTCATTTTGATTGTTTTGAGCTCGAGGGTTCTCCTCGGGTCGGCCCGGAAGTCTCCCATTCTCTCTCGGGGCTTGAGTTGCAATTTGGGCAAATTGATTGTCGACTTGCCTCCTCCATGCACCAAACTCATTGAATTGGGTCCTCATCTCCTTGAACCCGTCTCTCATATCTTGAGCAAATGATTGTAGCTCATTGAATCCCGGTGGTCTATATGGTGGTGGTGGCGCCCTTGGCTCGTTTTGGTTGAAGTTGTTGTTGTAACCTTGAGCTTGACCGTTGTTCCACCGGCCATTACCACCATTGTTGAAGTTGCCTCTTCCACCTAAATTTCCTGGAACATATTTTGCCTCTTCAATTCGCTCGGCCAAGCGCACTTGGCTCTCATTCGGACAAACTTGTGTAGCATGTGCAAAGGATCCACACTCCTCACAAGCTCTAGCATTTTGCTTGTAGTAGTGGACTTGCCTCTTAAGCTTGCTCACTTCACCTTCAAGGAATTGGAGCTTCAAATCCCTATCAATGTCTTCTCCCTTTGGATCATATAACTTCCTTTCACCTTCACCTTGAACTTTCACCTCTTTGCTAGCTTGACTCACCCCATACATAGCCTCATAATCGGATAGCTTGTCAAGTAGCTCCCAAGCTTGATCCGGTGTCAAGTCTATGAACCCACAATCGGTGTGGAGATTGAGCTTGTCCTTCGTTACCGGATTGATGCCTTGGAAAAAGATGTCTTGAAGCACATATGGTTGTTGGCCATGAGTAGGACATTGGCGCAACATCTCCTTGAAACGGTCCCATGCTTCGTAGAGAGGCTCATTCGGACCTTGTTGAAAGCTTGCAATCTTCCTTCTTAGCTCGGTTGTCTTTGAGGGCGGGAAGAACTTCATCAAGAAAGCGTCATAGAGTGTCTTACAAGTTGTGATTGACCTAGGAGCTTGGCTCTCGAGCCAATGTATGGCCTTGCCCCCAAGTGACCATTTGAACGCCTTTAGAAGCACATACTCCAACGTCTCCTCGTCATGAGAGATCGTCTCACACATGTCCACAAAGCGTTTGACATGCTCTATAGGACACTCATGTGGACGACCCTCAAATTGATCACGCTTGATGAGGGTAATGAATTGCGTCTTGATCTCAAAATTCTTGGCAACCTCGGGAAGCACAATAGCCGGTTCGGGTACCCTCAACTCCGGATGCATGTATTGGCGTGCATTCCGGGGTAGAGCGTTGAGTTGAGCCTCGGCTCTCATCCGTTGCTCGCGTTCTCTTCTTGCCACCTCACCTTGATTGTCCCTCTCAAGTTGCAATCTAGCCATTTCGGCTCTAAGTTGAGCCAACTCCTCATCAACATGGAGATCTTGATTCGCCATGCTTTTCCTTCTTCGGGCTTCTTTGAGGATACTTTCCGGATCACTCACAAACTCAAGCTCAAGTGTTCCTCGGGAGGAACGAGCTAGCATACACCTACAAAACAAAGACACAAACCAAAACAAATCAAAAACAAACAAAGGGTTTGGGCTATTCCCTCACCCAAATCACTACCAAAACACAAGAAACTCACCAAATTGGCACTCAATGCACTTAGACTTCCCCGGCAACGGCGCCAATATTTTGATCGCCTCTCGGTTATGCGAGGGTCTAGAGATACAATTTATAACCCGACCCCGTTGTAGCACGTGGTGGGTGTCGAACACTCGGGAAGTCTACTCGATCGATGTGCCTAGATACTAAAAAGATAGAAAGGAGAGTGTAAAACAAAGGAAAACAAAGAAAACAAACGGGACCGGCACTGAGGTCACGTCGGGCCCGAGGTTGGCGACAAGAGGAAGTCGGGACCGACACTGGGTAAGTCGGGCCCGAGGTAGCTGGGTTTGTCGAACTTCAAAGATTTAAAGTAGATCTTGGGCTTTTGGGTTCCTTCCCTAGTAGATTAAGGCTTTTCCACCCCGATTCAAGCAATGAGTGATGATCGGACTAGGATCGAGTGCTTTCGCCCTCGTTCCAACCACATCTACACCTCGATCCATGGGGAAATCCCCTTCGAAGAAAGGCTTTGAGATTGACACATGTTCACTTTCGCTACTTTGCCAATCTCAAGCCTTGATTCCCAACTTTCGCAAGGAATTGTAGCTCTATGTAGAGTGGTTTCCTTAGATCAAACACTCAAGGCTATGGAATTGGGGTTTCTATCCCAAACCTAGCTAGGGTTTTCCCCCATAACCCAAGATCAAGGAGATCTACACCATGTGGCAAACAAAGAAAGCAAATAAATCAAAAGGGAAAGCAATCAACATCATCAATCTCAAAACCAAGCAAAGTTTCATTCAAATCAAAAGCAATCCACAAATTCCAATCAAGGGTTTTCAAATCCACAAGATCAAAACAAAGCAAAGCAAAACAATCAACAAAACCTATCAAGCCTTCCTCTCTCTTGGCCGATTCTCTCTCTCTTCCTCCTCTTCACCTTCCTCCTTGCTCTCCAAGTATCCTCTTGGTTCCTTCTCAAGTGTGTGGAACCCTTTTGTGTGTGTCTGAGGGACCTCCAAATTAGAAGACAAGAGGGCCTTTTATAGATTAGATGAGGGGAAAAAGTGGAAGTCCACAAAGTGGAAGTCCACAAATTCCCGCCGTGGTTGCAACTCGGTCCGGACCTCGTTCCACCTTCTTCTTGTTGGCTTTCCTCTTGTTCTTCTCCATGGCTTGCTCCTCTCTTTCCCGCTTTAGCTCGGCCTTTGCTCCATGCCTCGATCCTCCTTCAAATTGATCCTTGATTCATGCCAAATTACCTACAAAACACATAAAATGCGCGTAGTCTCCGAATCTCATAGAAATACGGGAACTAAGCTAAAAAGGAACAAAACACGCAAGAAAAGGGGAAAAAGAAACATATTTACAAAGGAAATCACATATGAAAACACCACCAAATAAAGAGACATCAACGACCACAGAGAAGGAATTCCTAGCCGTTGTGTTTCCTTTTGAGAAGTTCCGGTCATACTTGGTGGGTTCCAAGGTAATCGTCTACACTGATCATGCAGCTATCCGCTATCTTATGGATAAGAAGGACGTCAAACCGAGATTGCTCCGATGGATTCTTCTATTGCAAGAATTTGACCTTGAAATAAGGGATAAGAAAGGAGCGGAAAATCTCGTGGCGGACCACCTTTCTCGGTTACCCATTGAGCACATTAAGGAGTCTGGCGATGGATTCTTCTATTGCAAGAATTCCCATCAACGACTCTCGCCCGGATGAAATTCTAATGAGCAATGAAGTCTTACGGATCGAGGTCAGCAATCCTGGGTCAAAGACAACCCATCCTGGGTCGGAGACGACCAATCTTGGGTCGGTGACGACCATTCCTGGGTCGGAGACGACCTCCCATATGCAGCACTGGGCTGACACCGAGCTGGATAGCATGACACCGACCCTCACCACGACCGATCCAAGTCATTCTTCTAACTCTTCTTGTATGTTTCCTATTATTCTTCACTCTTCTCCTCCCATTTTGTATTTTCTATTCAAGGGGAAAAACCCCCTTGGTTTGCGGATTTTGCTAACTATGTTGTAGGAGGCATTATCCCGGATGGATTGACTTCCCAAGCCAAAAAAAAGTTCCTCCACGACGTCAAACAATACTCTTGGGACGATCCTTAGCTTTTCAAACAAGGGAGTGATCATATCTTTAGGCGTTGTGTGCCGGACGATGAGATAGAGGGAGTAATCCGACATTGTCATACTCTTCCAACGGGCGGCCATGCTAAGGGATTCAAAACCACCGCAAAAATTCTTCAAAGCGGATTCTATTGGCCCACCCTCTTCAAGGATGTTCATGCCTATGTCACGGCTTGTGATGAGTGTCAGCGTGCAGGAAATATCACATGGAGGAATGAGAACCCACTCACAGGAATTCTAGAAGTGGACCTTTTTGATGTATGGGGATTTGATTTCATGGGACCCTTCCCCTCTTCGGGTCCCTACAAGTACATCCAAGTAGCGGTTGACTACGTTTCTAAGTGGGTCGAGGCCATTGCCACAATAACTAACGATGCACGAGTGGTGGCCAAGTTTATGAAGTCCAACATCTTTCCCCGCATTGGTGTTCCCCGAGCCCTTATTAGTGATGGCGGTTCTCACTTCATTGAGCGGAGTTTTGAGGCACTTTTGACTAAGTATGGGGTCCTACATAGGGTGGCAACTCCTTACCATCCCCAAACTAGTGGTCAAGTGGAGATCTCCAACCAGCAAATTAAAAACATTTTGGAGAAGACGGTTTCCCGCTCAAGGAAGGATTGGGCCTCCAAGCTAGATGATGCACTTTGGGCGTACCACACCGCCAACAAGACGCCACTCCGCACTACTCCTTACAATCTTGTGTATGGCAAGTCATGCCATCTGCCCGTCGAGCTCAAACACAAGGCTCTATGGGCTCTCAAGGTGCTCAACATGGAACTTGACGCTGCCGGAGCAAAGAGATTTATGGACTTGCAAGAATTGGAGGAGTTAAGGCTCAAGGCGTATGAGAATGCCAAGATTTACAAAGAAAGAACCAAGAAATGGCATGATAAGAAGCTCATCCCGAAGACCTTCCACAATGGTGATCAAGTACTCCTTTTCAATTCCAGACTTCAGCTTTTCCCCGGAAAATTACGATCTCGATGGAGTGGACCATTCATAGTTCACCACATCTACCCACATGGAGCGGTCGATCTCATAGATGAGAATGGAGGAATTTTAAAGGTCAACGGGCATCGATTGAAGAAATACTATGCAAGGGCCGAACCCGATGAGGAAATCCGAGCCACATGGGCTCTCACATCTTCTGACTAAGCTGAGGTACTCCACGTCTAGCTAAAGACGTTAAATTAAGCGCTTACGGGAGGCAACCCGCTTTTTCTTTTTCTTTTTTTCTTTTTTTTCTTTTTAGACTTTTTCGCTTAATTTCTTTTGATTTTCTCAGTTTAGAATAGGTAGGATTTTTGTTTTGGTTCTCCACTAAAGCTTTGTAGGGATACGAGAATGGCGGAAGAAGACAAAGAGGGCTGAAAAGCTCGAACAATAGGAAAAGGAAGGGCACTGAGGGTCGTCTCCGACCTATTTTGGGTCGTCACCGACCCCTTCCAAGCAAATATGGTAAAATTTTCAGAAAATTGGAAATTGCAGGTAAGTCCCTCAACTTTTACCTCTTTTAACCCTACCCCCTCCCCTCTCTTTCTCCCCCACACCGCCGACCTCCTCCTTCCTCAAAACTCCATAGCATCATTCCACTCTCTTTGCCTCTCAAACCTCACAAATCCTCCATCCCCACCCCAAATCTACCAAAATTCTTCCTTGTGCTACACAAACCCTCCGGTTCCTTCACCAAAAACCGGAAAATCCGCCCTTTCCCACAATTTTTCAATTTTTGGAACCGCTCTAGTGCTCGTCTACGACCCCCCTTCTACTTTCATTCCTCTATTTTTTCTCATCTTTGGTATGTTTCTCTACTCCTTTGGTCTTATATTCAAGTTTACTTGATTTATGTTTGAGGGATTAGTTGAAAACCTAGGTTTTGGGTGTTCTTGAGTTTGAATATGGAAGTTTGGGTTGTTTGCATGCTTAAGTGGTTAGATCTATATGATACCATGATTAATTGAGGGTTGTGTGTGGAATTTTTGATGCATACTTGGTTGTTTGGTTGATTGTGAGAGTATTAGATTTTTTTCGGAATTTTTGGTACCCATTCCATGGACATAGGGCTGAAATTGAGGGCTTACTCTTGCCTGGAATGGTCGGTGTCGACCCTCTAGGGGTCGGTGACGACCCACCAACATCCTTTTCTGGGTATTTACTTGGCACCGAGCCTCCAAGGGTCGGTTCCGACCCCGGTTGACTAGTATTCCCCATTTCATGCATGCTTATGGAGCCACTTTTACCATGATTTGGGTGCTTTTCGCATGACCTTTCCCTCTACTTACCTAGTTTTCATGATTAAGCATGCTAGGTTGAGATTCTTTCTAAATTTTAAGCATGTTTCTTTGAGTAAGTATGGGGTACTTCTTCGGGAGGTGACATGTGTGTCTTTTGATTTAGCAATTGTTCTTTAAAACTACAGAGATATCTTGGAAGTTTGGATGTTTTGTAGGACAATGGCTTCTTCTTCTCGTCACCCTGCCAAGAAGCACAAGAAAGACAAGCAAAAGGTGGATGTTGTGGTCTTTGATGATGAGGAGCAAAAGGCAAGGTTCCTTGAAATGTGGGATGGGGACGTTAGTGTGCGAGCTTATCATAGAGAGGGCGCATTGAATATTGGTTTTTATAGGGAGGTGCTTGAGGCTTTCTCTTGGATTGGCGCTCAACATCTTATTATACATCCTATTGAGGAGCACTATATGGCGCTCACATGTTAGTTCATGTCCAACTTCCGCTTGTACCGGCGTGAAACCGACTTCAACAAGTCAAAGGTCACCTTTCAACTCGGCAATAGGGACCATGAGATGAGCATTAAGAGATTAAACCACCATCTTGGCTTCCGTGCCCCTTCCGGAGCATACTCACCGACGAGCTTTCCCACCAAGGATTTGTGGCATTATCTTACCGACAAGGTTGAATACCCCACCAACCACCTTCCCGGTAAATACATTGCTAGCCCGGTCTTCCGGATTATCCTCCGCATCCTTGGCTCCACAATTTGGCCAAGATATGAGCTCTCACATCCACACAAGCAAGAGATTGCATGCCTATCTACCATGCTATTCGAGCCAACCGTTCACATGAATTTGGGGTTTGAGTTTGCTAATGTCGTCATCAACCATCAAGCCCTCAAGAATCACTCTAGTACCTATTTTGGATGGCTTGTGGCTCTCCTTGCTAAGTCCCTGAAAATCAACCTTTCCGCCTATTCCTCAAGAAAAGTCATTGCTATGGATGTGAGGTACTTCTTGAATGCTAAGGTGCTTGCTCAATCTTTTGTTGGTTTCATCAACAAGTTCTACATTAGCAAGAACGAGACTCATGATGTAGTTCTTACCCCGGAAAACCTTGAGCTTTTCTACCGCCCTAATTGGTATGATGTGTGGGCACCCGCTCCTTATCCTTTGGTGCCAAATGTCCGGCGTGAATAAAGAATTCGACACCAACCTAGTAGATTTCGAAGAGCTAAACCCGACCCATTGAGAGAAGCATCTTCCGAATCGGATGCACCACGGCCATATGCTGAGGAGGTCGGTGACGACCATCAGGGGGTCGGTGTCGACCCACCAGTGGGCAGCAATTACCACAACCAGCCCGGTGTCGACCCGATGGACTTCACAATGGAGCCTCAGTCTGACATGGTTCCTTACTACTCCCACCCCTATGGCTTTGATGGATCCGGTGGCTCACATTTTCAAGGACAAGGCACATATCATACCGGTTCAAGTTCGGGTGGCAATCCCGATATCTCTCTTATTTCGTCTAAGATGGATGCCCTTATGCTTCACCAACACCATCTGTATGGGGCACTCAATCATCACCACAACCAATTTGTCAACCACCAACATGAGCTCCAGGATTTCCGCATCGAGTACTATGAAGATCACAAGGAGGATGTTGCAAGATGGAATGCTTAAGCGGATTTCAACCATTGGTTGGGAAAACACCTCTTCCAAGCTCCACCACCTCCTCACCCTCCTCAAGAATGATTCTCCTCCTTTGTCAACGCTTCAAAATGTGTCCAAGTTAGTTTATCTTTCCTTTCTCTTTACTTTCTTAATCAATGGGGACATTGATGTTTAAGTATGGGGTGGTTTGGGAGATTACTTGTTTGAGTCACTTGTTTGAGTCATGTGTTGTTTTGTGTTTTTGTTGTTTGAGTCATTTTTTAGTCTTTTTACTTTTTAATTTTAGATGGATAAATTCCCTATTGCTTAGATGTTCTAGGATGGAAATTGCTTGCATCATCATGTAAATCCTATAACATGCTTTAAAGAATTGCCTAAACCATGATCTTGCTTTTTGAATTTTGAGCTTACAATGAAAATTGAGCATGCATATTTCTAAGTGAAAGCAATCCAACAAAAATTGAACCTAAGTGAGATATTTTTGGCCTATAAAGGATGAACATTTTTACTCCTTCCTCTTTCATGTGTGAAATACTCTTCCAAATGCAATATACCAATTGACAATGGCATGGTTATTTTAAACTTGAGACCCATGGAGATATGCTCATTACTTGATTGAATTAAATGATTTTGAACTCATTTTTATAAGCCTATCATATTCCTTTTCCTACCTATACATGATCCCTCTGTTTGTAGCCCTTTGTTTTGAGCTTAAAGCCTATTTCTAGCTCCACAAAAATTCCCTAGCCATGATAAGCTTGACCCATTTGATCCGGGAATTAAGACTTAGAAGAAGTTGTTGAAGATTGTTATGGTTGATTGGGTGAAAACAAAGTGATTGTGGAAGATAGATAAAGAAGTGTTGTCTTTGGAGAATCAAAAGTATGAAGTGTTTTTGGGCTCGAAGTGCATATATCCAGCTCGTCACCGACCCAATGAAGGTCGGTGCCGACCCCCCTTCCCTAAAAAAAAAACAAGGGAAATCAAATAAAATGTACAAGAGTCCAAAGCCTTCAAAGAATAGAAGAAAGACACCAATAAATAGGTGAAAAAGGTAGTGCATTGTAATGTTTTAAGTGTTTGGTGATTGAAGAAGAGGAAAAGATGTTGGTTAAGTGATGTGTAGTCTAGAAGTTTTGATTCCCGGATTAGTTAGCACCACAAGGCCAAAATATTTCCACACCCTTGTTATTACCAAGCCCCATTACAACCCGGCCGAATGGAGACTTCTTTGAAGTTTTCATTGAGCCACCCGAGTTCATTTGATGATTTGACTTATTTTGACTTCTTCGGTGGAGAGTTTGTTTATATAAGTTCCATTGACTATGCGGTTTTGTGTTTGGAATTTGAGTCGAGTGATCATTGCTATACCCTAAACACTTTGAGAGTTGAGTGAAATACATTCCTTGGTGAGGTTGGATTGTGATTGCTTGGAATGATCATGTGTGCTAGGATGTGGAAGTTGTTTGCTCACTATTCTACTTGTGCTTCTTTTTCTATAGAGGTGATTTTTGAGTTTTGTTGATTGGTATTGATGCGTGTAAAGTGATTGCTTAAGGACAAGCAAGTTTAAGTATGGGGTATTTCGATGTCGCACTTTTTAGTTGGTTTTCATGGGTAGTTTTCTAGCTAGGATTGAGTCTTTTCTAAGTTTATTGTGTCGTCTTGAGTCATTTGTGTAGGTTTTCATATTATCTTAAGATATGGAGTCTACATAAGTTTGTTTGATGTTTTGTAGGTATTTGAAGCGTTGAGGAGAAGATGTTTCGGTCTTTCAAGCTTTCTAGGAGGTGGTGTTCAAGTGGTCTTGTGGTGATGTTGATAGAAGAATGAGAGTCGGTGCAATTGAGGATTCCGAGGTGAAAATTTCACGATCAAGGTGTTTTAGAAGGAGCTAAAGGAAGGCTTAGAAGGCCAAGAACGATTAAGGAAGGAACATTGAAGAAGAACCAAGCTTTAGAGCAAGTTTTGAGCAAAGAAATGAGGAAACCAAGTGCAGCCTATGGTCGGAGACGACCCACATATGGTCGGTGACGACCACTTCCGTGTGTGGTGGGATTGAAACTTGCGCCTTAAGTTAGGTTTAGTAAATGTTTTATTTATGGGCCTTTTTAAGATAGAATTTAGTTTCCTTATAGATATTTCTCTACCACTATATAAGGATCTCTAGGGTTTTATTTTAAGGGGGGGACACTTTTGGGAGACGTTTTTTTGGAGGCTTTGGAGAAGACGTTATTTGTAGAGAACGGAACAAGTTGCAAGTTGGATTTCTAGTTTACTTTTATTTCCAAGCTCTTGGACAATCTTAAGAGAGACTTGGAGGTTTGCTTGGGATTTGTAAGTTTTTCTTTTAGTTGAAGTTTGTTTGGATTTGAATTATGTCTTCTCTTTTGCCTATGATCATTGATTGTTCCATGGATCGTGAGTAGTCTACTTTTCTAGGGTTAGGGTGAAACCCGACGAGTTGTGCATGATTAAAGCATGAACCTTTGATTAAACCATTCATGAGATTAATATGGATTGGTTTTGATTCATGTTTGCATGCATAGCTTGTTGTGGTGAATCCTTTGCTCTAGATCTCTTTTAATTTGATTTTTCAAAGTTTTCTCATTACCCGGATAGGTCGGTTACGACCACTTTCAGGTCGGGGCCGAGCTCTTATTTCCTTGGTTTTTCTCCTGCGTTTGTGTTGAGTAGTTGGTCGGTTACGACCTGTTGTGGGTCGGTGTCGAGCGTTTGTTTGAGTGTTTTGCTTTGTTCTGTTTTCTTTTGTTAGGATTAGTAGCTAGACATAGATTCTTCTAATTCTCGTGGACGAACTTGACTACCTTGTATTCAGCGGGGTCTTGATATAAATTTATTTGTCGTCAAGAAACCCTTTCAAAACTATGATAATTTTTCTGGACAATACACATATTACCTATCGTGTAGAACACAATTAAGGGTCTTTTTTGGGCTCTTCGAATTGATCTATGATAATTTGTCTGGACAATACACATGTTACCTAATCGTGCATAACACAATTACGACTCTTTTTTGGGCTCTTCGAATTTGTCTATGATATTTTGTCTGGACAATACACATGTTACTGACGAGCACTTTTACGTCTCTATAAAAGCACTGTGAAAGAAAATTCCTAACTTCCTAACCTAAATTCCTAACTAAGCGACTAAGATGATCCGCCACCACGTTTTCCGCCCCCTTTTTGTCTTTGATCTCAATGTTGAATTCACTCAACAATAAGATCCATCTAATCAACCTGGGCTTTGCCTCCTTCTTCGTCAACAAGTAACGAAGGGCTGCATGATCCGTGTAGACGATCACCTTTATATCTAGCAAATAAGACCGAAACTTTTCCAAAGCAAACACCACCGCCAAGAGTTCCTTCTCGGTGGTGTAATAATTTTTTTGTGCTTCATTAAGAGTCATAGAAGCATAATGGATAACATGAGAAGCCTTACCAATCTTTTGGCCCAAAACTGCCCCTACCGCATAGTCGCTTGCATCACACATCAGCTCAAAAGGTAGGGACCAATCCGGGGGCTGAATTATTGGTGCAGTGGTGAGGCGAGCCTTCAACTCATCAAAAGCTTTTTTACAAGCTTCATTAAAGTCAAAGGTCACATCCTTCTTGAGTAACTCACAAAGGGGTGAAGCGATCTTGGAGAAGTCTTTAATGAACCTGCGGTAAAAACCTGCATGACCAAGAAAAGAACGTACTTCCCGAACATTAGTAGGATAAGGAAAGGATTGAATTACTTCAACATTTGCCTTATCAACTTCAATCCCTTTAGATGACACTATATGACCTAACACTATGCCCTGCTCTACCATAAAATGGCATTTTTCAGAATTAAGACAAAGGTTAGTTTCTTCACAATGTTTTAGCACAAGTGTCAAGTGAGTTAAACAAGAATCAAAATCATTGCCATGAACGGTGAAATCATACATAAAGACTTCAATGAAGTTCTCTATGTATTCAGAAAATATACTGACCATACACCTTTGGAAAGTTGCGGGTGCATTACATAGACCAAATGGCATTCTTCTGTAAGCGAATGTGTCAAATGGACAAGTAAATGTTGTCTTCTCTTGATCCTCGGGTGCAATTGCTATCTGAAAATAACCTGAATACGCATCCAAGAAACAATAGAAGGAACGACCCGCAAGTCGCTCAAGCATTTGGTCAATAAAAGGTAAAGGAAAATGGTCTTTACGGGTTACCGTGTTGAGCTTTCGGTAATCGATGCATACACGCCACCCGGTTTGAATTCTTGTTGGAATTAGCTCACCATCTTGATTCTCCTTCACCGTGATTCCATCTTTCTTAGGAACAACCTGAGTAGGACTTACCCATTTGCTATCCGATATGGGAAAAATCATTCATGCTTGAAGAAGTTTCAGGACCTCCTTCTTCACAACTTCCATCATAGTCGGGTTCAACCTCCTTTGTGGTTGTCTTGAGGGTTTTGCTTCATCCTCCAATAGGATTCTATGCATACAAGTAGAGGGGCTTATTCCTCTAATGTCGGCAATAGTCCATCCTATAGCGGATTTATGCTCCCTTAAAACATCCAACAACCGGTATTCTTGATCTTGAGTCAGCTTGTTTGAAATTTTCACCGGTAGAGTATTTCCATCACCTAGAAAAACGTACCTGAGGTGGCAGTTGTTTGAGCTCTACCTGTGGGGCCTGCACAATATAGGGAACAAGCTTCTCGCTTGACACTGTTAGTGGAATGGGCTTTGAGCCCGGAAGCAAGAGTGGTCGCTCATAGTGAGCGTTCAACTCGGTTACAATTTCTTGCATATCATCATTAAGCATAAATTCCACTTCATCTTTATCAACCACAGAGTTTTCAAGTGTAGATTGCAATTCATCATGATCATTAATGTCAAAAAAATCTTGCACAAGAGTATCTAACACATCAATTGAACACAAAGAATGAACATCATAGGGGAATTTCATAGCATCATAGATATTGTATTCCACTTTTTCCCCATCAAACTCCATGGTTAATGAGCCACTACACACATCAATTTTAGTTTTGGCTGTCTTTAGGAATGGTCTACCTAAAAGGATTGGAGCAGCATGCTTGTCATGTTCCATTTCAAGTACGTAAAAATCAGCAGGGAAAATCAATTTATCAACCCTAACAAACACATCTTCTATTATCCCCTTTGGGTAAACGTTAGACCTATCAGCCAATTGAATAACTACGGTTGTTGCATGCAATGGACCTAGCTCAAGAGACTCATAAATTGAATAAGGCAAAACATTGATAGAAGCACCTAAGTCTAGCATAGCCTTTTCAAATTTTCTCTCACCTATGATGCAAGGGATAGTGAACATACCTAGGTCCTCGCATTTTTGTGACAATCGTCTTTGGAAGACCGCTGAGATTTGCTCACTGACCTTGATCTTTTGCTTCCCTTTTTTCTTTTGATTCCGCTTGACCGTACATAACTCCTTCAAAAACTTAGCATAGCGGGGAATGCTCTTGATAAGCTTGAGTAGCGGAATAGTCACCTCACACTTGCTAAATGTTTCGAAGATCACTTTATCGTTCTCGATCTTACGGGTCTCTTTTAAAGCTTCGGGAAAAGGTGGGGGAGGTTTGAGAACCGACGTCGAAGGAATCGAAGGCCCTTCGGAAATCACCGCCAGCGCGGTGATTTGATTTTCCGTCTGAGAAGGTAACCTATTGGAATCTTTAACTTCAAATTTGTTCATTGCCTGTGCAAGTTGGCTCATTTGATTTTCCAAGTTGGTGATGCTCGACTTGGTGTCTTGCTGAATTTGGCCCATAGTTTGCTGCATCATGGCCATATTCTGGGTAAGAGAACGGATCATATCATCCGTGGATGAGGATGGGCCTTGATTCGGTGCTTGATTCTGAGGTTGTTGTTGAAAAGGAGGTCTAAAACCTGGAGGCCCGTTTTGAGGTGCATGCTGTTGATTTGATTTCCGTACCTCAAATTGTGATGATCTTTCCAGCTTGGATTGTACGAGCTTGAATAAGGATCATATGCTGGTCTTCTTGGCCCATAGCCTCCAAGTGCATTAACTTCCTCCTCTTGAGCATGAAGAGTAGGACAAGCATCCGTCTTATGTGTAACATCAGAGTAGAAACCGCAAGGTTTGACTTGTTGTGATCCCTTCAGCATGAATTGCCTGAACATTGACTTCAACTCATTCACATCTTCATGTAAAGCTGTAACATCAACAGAATTGGTTGCCTTCATTGAAGCTCTTTTGCTGAATTGACGAGAGCCTTCAGAAAGTTCATGAAATAGTTCAAAAGCTTGTTCAAGAGTCTTGTTCAGGATGTTCCCTCCATAGGCAGCATTAACATGTCGGCGTTCTTTAGAAACTCCACTTGTTCAGAAACTCCACTTGTTCAAGATGTTCCCTCCATAGGTACATAACAGGATCCATCTTAGAGTAACCATGATAGGGGTATCTTGAGATTAGCTTCTTGAACCTCTCATAATACTCATAAAGCGATTCATTCGGGAGTTGTTCAATGTTGCTAATGCTCTTTTTCATACTCGAGAGCTTTGTGGCTGGGAAATACTTCTCAAGGAAAGCCTTTTTCATTTCCTCCCAAGTCTCGATACTGCCAGGAGCCAAATAATAGAGCCAGTCATTCACTGCATCCTTCAAAGAGAACGCAAAAGCTCTCAACTTGATTTGGTCATCAGTGATTCCATTTGGTTTCATGCTAGTGCAGACAGCATGAAAAACCGATAAATGCTTGTTGGGATCTTCACTCGCCTTCCAATAGAATTGAGGAAGGAGGTGAATCAATCCTGATTTCAGTTCAAATTGGACACCGTCAGGGAGTGCAAGTATCTTCACCGCCAATGGTTGTTGCGCCAAATCTGGTGCAGTTAACTGTCTCAGTGTCTGAGCCATCTCTGATATTTCAGGAATGCAATCAGAATCAGAATCAGAATCAGAAGAGGAAGATGCCAGATTGAACGGTAGTTCTCGAGAATTCGCACGAGCTTGCCTGCGCAACCTAGAGATTGTCCTTTCGATTTCTGAATCAAACGCAACAAGAGATGGATTAGTAGCACGGGTATGAACCATACAAGTGGTTCACACCCAAAAAGAAATAAAAAGTAACACTAGATAAATACAAATAATTTGCCGAGTCCCCGACAACGACGCCAAATTTGACGAGCACTTTTACATCGCTATAATAGCACTGTCAAAGAAAATTCCTAACTTCCTAACCTAAGTATAGTGGAAGCAAGGGTCGAACCCACAAGGACTCAGATTATTCGTATTTATATAATATTACTAAGTAGAAAAGGTTTTTTTTTGTGATTATAAACTAAAATCTAAGTAATTAAACTAATTAAAACTAAACAAATAAAGTAAGTTGAGATTCAAATATGGAGAAAAGCGTCCAACTAGTTTCGTATCCATTGCATACATGAGTTAAAATTGCATCGATTATTCTTATTTCAATTTTCCTTGACTAATCTATTGTGAATTTATGAATTCAAGCTTATTGTGGTTGTTAATATACACCGTCTTGAACAACCTTTTAATCAATTAACCTAGAAAACCTTCTATGTCAATTTGATCATGCAATTAAGTTCAAAGCATTCAATAGAAACAATATTCATGAATTCCACCGTCTATTCACGAAATCTTGTGATTAAATTCTCCGCCTTTGATTAACCTTAATATACACCGTATTTAAGTTTAATCAAAGGATTCATCTATAAATAATCAAATTCCACCGTCTATTTAATTATTCTAGTTGTAATTCAACCTAAAAGTAGAATAGGTGGCCAATCTATTATAATCCTAAGTGAATTTAATCAATCAAGCATGGATAGATTCAATCTAGTCAAGGCAAACTAAAATAATTCAAATCTCACAAACAGTCATGCACAGAACTTCAACTAACTAGTTGGACATGAGAAAATTAGCTAGAAATTGTCATTGAAGAAAAACAAAACTTACAAAAGTCAAATTGATCTTCAATTGCAAAACTAGGGTTTTGTCTCCCACAAATCTCCAAATTGCATAAAACTCAAAAAGATAGCATAAGATCTAAAATAAAATCTAAGGAAAGTATTTATAACAAGCTAAAAATATCCAAAATATCCAAAAATATCCAAATAAACATTAAGAAAGTCGGCCCATAAGATCTCGCAAAGCCCAAGTCCACGCCGCACCGACGCGCCAGAGCGCGGTTTGTGGCATCCCAGAGCGCGACCGCGCTCTCCCCTGATTTGCCCGCGCTGACGCCGCAGTAAGTTGGCTCCTCTCGGCGCGGTCTTGGCTTCACTCCACGGTTTGGTCTTCACTTCTTGCCCTTTGTAATCCTTTGCCTCGATCTTCATTTCCAATGCTTCCTACACGTCCCGAGGTCCGTCTTAAGCTTTCCATCTACCGTCTTCCACCATCCGACCTGCAATTACGCACAAAGACGCGTAGATTCCGAACTAAACGAAAATAAAACCTAATCTAAACTTAGAATGAAATCCTAGCTAAAAATGCATAAAACGAGAATAAAAACATGCTCTAACAACTACATCTTAATGCTCTATCAAATTCCTCCATGCTTGAACCTTGCTTGTCCTCAAGCAAGACATAGAAATCAATCACACCACAAACAAGCAAGTCATGACTTAATTCATTTTCAAGAAGCACAAACATAACCATGAAATCTTTGCATACATATATCGAAAGTTTCAAACCAAGCTACTAATCCATTCTAACCCTCATCAAGGTATATGTGTTTGCACTCAATACTCAAGTGTTTAAAGGTATGTGTTTTCGCTCAAAAATCATCTTTGAATGCCAACTACCATATGCTTGCATCAGTGAACTAAATCTCCACCACGAATGTTCAAATGCACAACATAAATCATGATGTCTTTTTTCAAGGTTGTAATGGGGCCAAGGTATAGACAAGTAGGAAGGGATAATTATATGGCCATGTGGTGCTAAATCCGGGAACTAGAATCAACTAAAACCCAAATTACATCAACACTCACTCTCAACAACTTCCCAACTTGTATTCCCTTTCTTCCATTACTTTCTTCTAAGCACTTCTTTCTTTTGCTCAACTTTTGATTTTTCTTTCCACAAACCCATTTGAGATTTGGTCTTTCTTTTTCATTCTTCTCTCACAAGAATACTTTGCAATTTACACATACAACTCATCTCAATCAACCTTTCAAACCAACTTTACTTAGAGATTTTTCACTAAACATTCCCAACATCCTTAAACTTTTCAACACTTTTCATTTTGGACATCCCCTTCTATTACACCTTTTCAAATTGCCTCACAAACCCCAAAGTACAACAATTAACCCACAAAATTCCCCTAGTCAAATCCTAATTCCCGGATGAGGGTCAAGCTTATTCGGCTAGGATTAATTTTTGTGGAGCTAATAAACAAGGCCAAGGCTCAAAAACAATGGGGCTACAAAAACAAAGGTATAATGTAGGGTGGATAAGGATATAAATGAGCTAAAGAAAATTTGCCTCAATCACTTTTACATCATGCATTCAAATCATATAATGTGGCCTCGAAAAAGAATCTAAACGCAAGTTCTAGAGTTAAAACAATCAAAGTGATGCACTCAAGAATATCATGCAAAATTGGCATGTAAAGGCTCAAAAGAAATCTCACAAGGCAAATTTTTTGGTTAGAACTTCATAACTAGCTCAAGTTTTCACTTTCATGCATACTCCTTCATAATTAAGCAATTCTTATTTAGAACTTCCATCATAAACTTAACAAGTTATGGGATATGAAATCATGCTCACTCTTCAAACAAGTGGTTCCAAGGGGAAAAATGAATCCTAAATGCAAACAAAACACATTTTTTTTTCAAATTTTCAGAAATTTTCAAATTTTTAGTGGATTTTCCAAACTTTTAATCAATGCATACAAATAAAAATAAACATGCACATGCAGCTATATGATCTAACTAAACCAAGTTCTCATGACAAAATAAATAATCCCCTTCCCCCATGCTTAAACACTACTTTGTCCCCAAAGTAATAAAAACGTAAGAGTAAAAGAAAACTGACCTTATCACAAGAACTTGTCAAACTCGAGAATCTACTCTGATGGTGGTGGTGGGTACCCCGGGTATGGCCACTCAGGAGCTGGATATCCAGGATAAGGCTGATAAGCATAGGGCTGATAACCCTGCTAGACGTGTAAGTGTCCATCCTCTGATGCAAATACCGGGTCTGCTCATCAACATAATCAAAACGGCTCGTAACATAACCCCGGAAATGGTTGAAATCAGCCGCCATGCCATCCATACGAGTGTGCAAGCCACTCACTTGTGTAGACAAGCCGCCCATCAATTCCACCAAATGATTGTATTGGGTGGTAGACATGTTACCACCTAGGCCTTGTTGCTCAAACTCTTGATTTGGTGGCACTTCATTGTGCTCATCATCATCTTCATCATTTTCCCCATCATTATCTTCAGCTGCAATATCCTCAGGAGCAGCTTCAAACTCCTCATCTTCGTCCTCCTCATCAACATCCATAGAAGCGCTCGCTTCCTCATCTTGACCCCTTGATTTCTTTCTTCTCTTTGTCCCTCCAATCACTTCTGAAACCGGTAAATCACCATCTTGAGGATGAATGAGCCATGTGTCAGCATTTTGCAAACCAACCTTTATCTTCACCCTCTCTGGATTAGGCAACTTCATAGCGAAAGAGCTATTGCCTAGCACCCAATAGTACCGATTGTTCTTCACATATAACACCTTCATTTTGTTGTAGAAATGCAAGTTCATTGGAAGAGGATCAATCCTACCCACACACTACTCCAAATCAATCCCAAAGTGTTGGGCAAACTTGGTGATGATACCACCCACAACGATCCGACCGGTATTTCTCTTAATCATGAGCTCCATGTTGTGCATCATAGCGGCACCGAAGTCAACCTCTTGCCCTTCCAGAATACCTCGAAGGAGAAAAATATCCTTCCTAGGGCAATTATTCTCACCCTCTCCTCTGCCTGTAATAGAGTGAGCAAAGAACCTCTGAAGAATTCGAATTATTGGATGAGAAATTCCAGACGCCTTGGTTCTAGAAGGCAAGTACTCATCAGTCCCAGAAAGGAGAGCCCACTTTTCATCATCCATAAAAGTAGCGCGGTTTTCCCATCTATCAACATTCTTATGGTATGTGGTAAATCTGAACAGTTTGTTGATATCATTAAGAGTCATGCTTCTCATCATCCCACCTAGCTGAAAATTGCACCGCCCTTCATTAGCAAACCGCCCCTCTAAGATATGAGCCTCCAATGTGCTCAAGAACTCCAACACGAGGCTACGGTAAACTAGCAATCTCATGCTCAACACAGTCAAATTGTGATGAAACTCTAGCTCCCTCAATTCACTAGCCAAACCCAACTCCTCCAACAAATCCCAGTCAATATATCTTGGAGCTTGGATTTCACGCTCTTTCAATTGATCAAACCGTTTTAGATGCCTCATGTCCCGGAAATGAAGACCATAAGTTGCCGGTGTAATCACATTGCTTGAGGAAGAAGCTCTAGGTGGAGCTCGGGATCGGGAGGAAGAGGGTGCAACATTTTGAGCTCTAGTTGATGTTGCTCGGGTTGCTCTAGTTGCTCTTTGAGGACGACTAGGTCCCGATAAGGATGCATTGGCGGGAACCTTGGTTCGACCCATGATGATATCACCTACACAACAATAAAAAACACCACAAACAAGCACAATTCGATTGCCCCGGCAAGAGCAATCCACCAAACAAGTAATAATAGACAATAATTGCTCTCAAAACACTCTCTTCCCCCACTAACCTAGATTAATTAGCATGAAAATTAAATAATTTCAAAATTATGGATTTTTCAAGTTCTAGACATGAAACTAACTCATAAACATGCTAATATTGTTGAATCTAGACTTAAATTGAGGAAATTTGGCCTAAAAATCCCTAAAATTGAGGTTTTTATGCAAAACCTAATTTAGTAAATTTTTGGGTTGAGATCTTCAATTTGGGGATGAAATTTGAAGAGAAAAGTGAGAAATCTTACTTGTTTGATGACTAGGAGTGCAAATCCGGGCTTGATTTGGAGTTTTGATTTTCAATATAGCTTGAATGAGGAGCTTCATTGGAGGAGAAGAGAGGGAGGCTGCGTGGGTTTTATGAGGAAGAAGAAGGGTATGGCAATAAATAGGAGAAAATTCGGGTTTATTACGCCGAACCCGGCCTGGGCGCGGTTTGGCACCCTTGAGAGCGCGGTCGCGCTCTCCCGGGTTTGCCCGAGCTCCGGCCGCAGTAACTCGGCCCTTCGAGGCGCTGTTTCAGCGTGATAGCGCGGGGGCGCCCTCGCTGGGTTGCACCGCGTCCCGGCCTTATGAAATCGGCCTCGATTTGCTCACTCCCGGGTCATGAATGTAAGGCCGGCTTGACGTCCTCGTACCGCGTGTACCTGGTTTCCGACTTTACTTATAACTAAGAAAAACAAAAACAAACCGAAAACCACACAAAAACAAACCAAAAACACAACTAAATCTACAAAATAAAATGAAAAAAATCAAAACAAAGCTTGGGTTGCCTCCCAAGAAGCGCTTGTTTAACGTCATTAGCTTGACGCATTACCGCTCATGTGTTTGGTTCGTTCAAAACCGTTTCTTCAAGAATAGCATTGCTAAATCCTTCAAATTACGGCTTCAAAGGCTAACCATTCACCTTTTGTAGCGAATGAGTGGCTTCATCATAAATTTCCACCGCTCCATGAGGATACGTCTAAGCTACTACGAACGGCCCCGTCCATCTCGACCTCAGCTTACTTGGAAAAAGTTTGAGTCTAGATTGATATAGCAAAACTTTATCACCTACATGAAAACTTTTCCTCCATATTTTCTTGTCATGCCAAGCTTTGGTCTTCTCCTTGTATATGGCCGCGTTGTCATAAGCTTCTAACCGTAATTCCTCAAGCTCTTGCAACTGAAGCTTCCTCAACTCACCGACTTCATCCATCTTCAGACTACAGTTCTTCACAGCCCAATAAGCTCGGTGTTGGATCTCCACCGGAAGATGACAAGCTTTACCAAACACCAACCGAAAAGGCGACATTCCAATCGGTGTTTTGTAAGCCATCCTATACGCCCATAAAGCATCGTCTAAGAGAGTACTCCAATCCTTCCGGTTTGGCGACACCGTCTTCTCAAGAATGGCTTTGATCTCTCTGTTAGATACCTCAGCTTGGCCATTCGTTTGTGGGTGGTAGGCCGTAGAAATCCTATGTGTGACATGATATTTCTTCAAGAGCGCACTGACCGTTCGGCTGCAAAAGTGGGATCCCTTGTCACTAATTAAAGCTCTAGGAATCCTAAATCTTGAGAATATATGCGCCTTCAAAAAATCTGCCACAACTCCGGAATCATCAGTCCTGGTGGCTTTCGCTTCCACCCATTTGGAAACGTAGACCACAACTAATAAAATATAAATATTCCCGTAAGAGCTAGGAAAGGGGCCCATGAAATCTATACCCCAAACATCAAATATCTCACAAAAGATAATTGAAGTTTGAAGCATTTCATCCTTTCGGGATATATTTCCGACCCTTTGGCATCGGTCACAGGATTTGCAAAAGGCATACGCATCCCGAAAGATAGTAGGCCAAAAGAATCCTGCATCCAATACTTTCCTAGCGGTTTTCTTAGCACTAAAATGCCCCCCACAAGCATAAGAATGACAAAATGATAAAACTGAAGTTACCTCATTATCCGGAAGACAACGCCGGATTACCTGATCGGAACAATGTTTCCAAAGATATGGATCGTCCCACACATAATACCGTGCTTCACTCTTGAGTTTATCCCTTTGAGCCTTGTTAAAGCTAGGAGGAAATACACTCGAAACAAGAAAATTTACCAAATGAGCATACCAAGGTTGAAGTACACGTACCGAAAACAAGGTGTCATCTGGAAATTCTTCTCTAATTGGTGTGATTTGAGCACATCGTTCCCCCTCATGAACTAAGCGACTAAGATGATCCGCCACCACGTTTTCCGCCCCCTTTTTGTCTTTGATCTCAATGTTGAATTCACTCAACAATAAGATCCATCTAATCAACCTGGGCTTTGCCTCCTTCTTCGTCAACAAGTAACGAAGGGCTGCATGATCCGTGTAGACGATCACCTTTATACCTAGCAAATAAGACCGAAACTTTTCCAAAGCAAACACCACCGCCAAGAGTTCCTTCTCGGTGGTGTAATAATTTTTTTGTGCTTCATTAAGAGTCATAGAAGCATAATGGATAACATGAGAAGCCTTACCAATCTTTTGTCCCAAAACTGCCCCTACCGCATAGTCGCTCACATCACACATCAGCTCAAAAGGTAGGGACCAATCCGGGGGCTGAATTATTGGTGCAGTGGTGAGGCGAGCCTTCAACTCATCAAAAGATTTTTTACAAGCTTCATTAAAGTCAAAGGTCACATCCTTCTTGAGTAACTCACAAAGGGGTGAAGCGATCTTGGAGAAGTCTTTAATGAACCTGCGGTAAAAACCTGCATGATCAAGAAAAGAACGTACTTCCCGAACATTAGTAGCATAAGGCAAGGATTGAATTACTTCAACCTTTGCCTTATCAACTTCAATCCCTTTAGATGACACTATATAACCTAACACTATGCCCTGCTCTACCATAAAATGGCATTTTTCAGAATTAAGACAAAGGTTAGTTTCTTCACAACGTTTTAGCACAAGTGTCAAGTGAGTTAAACATGAATCAAAATCATTGCCATGAACGGTGAAATCATCCATAAAGACTTCAATGAAGTTCTCTATGTATTCAGAAAATATACTGACCATACACCTTTGGAAAGTTGCGGGTGCATTACATAGACCAAATGGCATTCTTCTGTAAGCAAATGTGCCAAATGGGCAAGTAAATGTTGTCTTCTCTTGATCCTCGGGTGCAATTGCTATCTGAAAATAACCTGAATACCCATCCAAGAAACAATAGAAGGAACGACCCGCAAGTCGCTCAAGCATTTGGTCAATAAAAGGTAAAGGAAAATGGTCTTTACGGGTTACCGTGTTGAGCTTTCAGTAATCGATGCATACACGCCACCCGGTTTGAATTCTTGTTGGAATTAGCTCACCATCTTGATTCTCCTTCACCGTGATTCCATCTTTCTTAGGAACATCCTGAGTAGGACTTACCCATTTGCTATCCGATATGGGAAAAATCATTCATGCTTGAAGAAGTTTCAGGACCTCCTTCTTCACAACTTCCATCATAGTCGGGTTCAACCTCCTTTGTGGTTGTCTTGAGGGTTTTGCTTCATCCTCCAATAGGATTCTATGCATACAAGTAGAGGGGCTTATTCCTCTAATGTCAGCAATAGTCCATCCTGTAGCGGATTTATGCTCCCTTAAAACATCCAACAACCGGTATTCTTGATCTTGAGTCAGCTTGTTTGAAATTATCACCGGTAGAGTATCTCCATCACCTAGAAAAGCGTACTTGAGGTGGTCCGGCAGTTGTTTGAGCTCTACCTGTGGGGCCTGCACAATATAGGGAACAAGCTTCTCGCTTGACACTGTTAGTGGAATGGGCTTTGAGCCCGAAAGCAAGAGTGGTCGCTCATAGTGAGCGTTCAAATCGGTTACAATTTCTTGCATATCATCATTAAGCATAAATTCCACTTCATCTTTATCAACCACAGAGTTTTCAAGTGTAGATTGCAATTCATCATGATCATTAATGTCAAAGAAATCTTGCACAAGAGTATCTAACACATCAATTGAACACAAAGAATGAACATCATAGGGGAATTTCATAGCATCATAGATATTGTATTCCACTTTTTCCCCATCAAACTCCATGGTTAATGAGCCACTACACACATCAATTTTAGTTTTGGCTGTCTTTAGGAATGGTCTACCTAAAAGGATTGGAGCAGCATGCTTGTCATGTTCCATTTCAAGTACGTAAAAATCAGCAGGAAAAATCAATTTATCAACCATAACAAGCACATCTTCTATTATCCCCTTTGGGTAAACGTTAGACCTATAAGCCAATTGAATAACTACGGTTGTTGCATGCAATGGACCTAGCTCAAGAGACTCATAAATTGAATAAGGCAAAACATTGATAGAAGCACCTAAGTCTAGCATAGCCTTTTCAAATTTTCTCTCACCTATGATGCAAGGGATAGTGAACATACCTGGGTCCTCGCATTTTTGTGACAATCGTCTTTGGAAGACCGCTGAGATTTGCTCACTGACCTTGATCTTTTGCTTCCCTTTTTGCTTTTGATTCCGCTTGATCGTACATAACTCCTTCAAAAACTTAGCATAGCGGGGAATGCTCTTGATAAGCTTGAGTAGCGGAATAGTCACCTCACACTTGCTAAATGTTTCGAAGATCTCTTTATCGTCCTCGATCTTACGGGTCTCCTTTAAAGCTTCGGGAAAAGGTGGGGGAGGTTTGAGAACCGACGTTGAAGGAATCGAAGGCACTTCGGAAATCACCGCCAGCGCGGTTTGGCCGTCCCGTAGCGCGGTCGCGCTCTGGCCGGTCCTGACCGCGCTCTGGCCGCAGTAAGTTGGCCCCTCGGAGCGCGGTGTAGGGCTTGGCGGTGCGGGGGCGCTCTGGCTGGTTTGCCCGCGCTCAGCATGGACGTCAATCTCCGAATTTTCGCCTCCCTCGGTTTCTTCATCAGGCAAAGTTTGTGGCTCTCCGGCTTTGTTTTCCAACACTTTACCACTACGGAGAGAGATTGCATTCACATTCTTCTTAGGAGTGAGTTCCGTCTGAGAAGGTAACCTATTGGAATCTTTAGCTTCAAATTTGTTCATTGCCTGTGCAAGTTGGCTCATTTGATTTTCCAAGTTGGTGATGCTCGACTTGGTGTCTTGCTGAATTTGGCCCATAGTTTGCTGCATCATGGCCATATTCTGGGTAAGAGCACGGATCATATCATCCGTGGATGAGGATGGGCCTTGATTCGGTGCTTGATTCTGAGGTTGTTGTTGAAAAGGAGGTCTAAAACCTGGAGGCCCGTTTTGAGATGCATGCTGTTGATTTTGATTTCCGTACCTCAAATTGTGATGATCTTTCCAGCTTGGATTGTACGAGCTTGAATAAGGATCATATGCTGGTCTTCTTGGCCCATAGCCTCCAAGTGCATTAACTTCCTCCTCTTGAGCATGAAGAGTAGGACAAGCATCCGTCTTATGTGTAACATCAGAGCAGAAACCGCAAGGCTTGACTTGTTGTGATCCCTTTAGCATGAATTGCTTGAACATTGACTTCAACTCATTCACATCTTCATGTAAAGCTGTAACATCAACAGAATTCTTATTTCAATTTCCCTTGACTAATCTATTGTGAATTTATGAATTCAAGCTTATTGTGGTTGTTAATATACACCGTCTTTAACAACCTTTTAATCAATTAACCTAGAAAACCTTCTATGTCAAGTTGACCATGAAATTAAGTTCAAAGCATTCAATAGAAACAATAGTCATGAATTCCACCGTCTATTCACGAAATCTTGTGATTAAATTCTCCGCCTTTGATTAACCTTAATATACACCATCTTTAAGTTTAATCAAAGGATTCATCCATGAATAATCAAATTCTTCCGTCTATTTAATTATTCTAGTTGTAATTCAACCTAGAAGTAGAATAGGTGGCCAATCTATTATAATCCTAAGTGAATTTAATCAAATAAGCATGGAGAGATTCAATCTAGTCAAGGCAAACTAAAATAATTCAAATCTCACAAACAATCATGCACACAACTTCAACTAACTAGTTGGACATGAGAAAATTAGCTAGAAATTGTCATTGAAGAAAAACAAAACTTACAAAAGTCAAATTGATCTTCAATTGCAAAACTAGGGTTTTGTCTCCCACAAATCTCCAAATTGCATAAAACTCAAAAAGATAGCATAAGATCTAAAATAAAATCTAAGGAAAGTATTTATAACAAGCTAAAAATATCCAAATAAACATTAAGAAAGTCGGCCCATAAGATCTCGCAAAGCCCAAGTCCACGCCGCACCGACGCGCCAGAGCGCGGTTTGTGGCATCCAAGAGCGCGACCGCGCTCTCCCCTGATTTGCCCACGATGACGCCACAGTAAGTTGGCTCCTCTCGGCGCGGTCTTGGCTTCACTCCGCGGTTTGGTCTTCACTTCTTGCCCTTTGTAATCCTTTGCCTCGATCTTCATTTCCAATGCTTCCTACACGTCCTGAGGTCCGTCTTAAGCTTTCCATCTACCCTCTTCCACCATCCAACCTGCAATTACGCACAAAGACGCGTAGATTCCGAACTAAACGAAAATAAAGCCTAATCTAAACTTAGAATGAAATCCTAGCTAAAAATGCATAAAACGAGAATAAAAACATGCTCTAACAACTACATCTATATGCTCTATCAGTTACCAACTTTAAAGTCAAAGATGTCTATAAAATTTATACTTGCATATTAAGTAATAATACTAATTAGATGAATTGCCACTACGTGTCTATATATATGGCTATATATATATATATTTATAACTACTCATTTGACTACCCATATGTGTCTATATATGACCAATGTTGTCAGGATCGGGATTCTTGGATCGGATTGTAAGGTGGTCGTAGGATTGGATCGTTAGGATTGTAAGATCCTACCTCATTAATAAAATAATAAAAGAACTAATATTAATATGTTATATATCACTCAAATATGAAAGTTAATCATTAAAAAACATATACATTATTCATTAAATACCCCTAAGACAACAAATTCATATATAAGATGAATTATTTTTTTTAATACTTCGATACTTTTCTTTTAAGAAGATATAGAAAGAATGCAATTTTCATGTTTTGAATTTTTATGTAAATTTTAAGTAAACATTGAGCCATTATGTATAATTTAATGTATTAAGCTAATGAGTTAATAGCCAAAGTGGGAAATAATATCCACAATGATGATTTGCAACTTAATTTGTGTGATTTAGTAGGATCTTACGATCCCAAGTACGATCATGTACGATCCTACTGTGATCTTGTACGGTCCTACTACGATCCTACATGTTACGATTCATTATGCACGATTCGAGTCCTTTTGTGAAATCCGGATCGTAGGATCGTACGATCCGAATCGCGATTTTGATTACATTGATATGACTACTACTTCCACTTGTTCAAATTGTATCTTCTAGAATTGTAGCACACAAATTCAATTGTGCTACGTTTCAATTTATCTGTACGTGAGGCTCAAGTTCATTCCAGTATAAATATACATCGTCGTTCGTTTTTTCCCAGACAATTCAAAAGCCAAGCAGGCCCCACCTCCTTTTCTTCTTCTTCGTTAATTCTTCTTCCCAGCCTCGTTTGTCTCCATTCATGATCATCCACATCGCCACATATGCATATTTGTATAGTTGATTGATTGGATTCTTTAATTTTAATTTTTATATTGCGCTTCTTTGATTTTGTTGTTGGCTCATGACAATATCTTTTGGTTCTTTATTTTTGTATTTTTTTTTATCTTATTTGGCTCACGACAATCGTTAACATAATTTGCTTCTATTATTTTACCACCGTCGATAGAGGAGGCTAGAGTGATGAATCAGGTGGAGAAAGAAAAACATGTGAAAGAGAAGAAATCAAAGCAAAAGAAGGCTACATAACACAAAGGTTTGACATTGTTTTGATATGTATAGATGTATAGATGTATAGATTGTTTATTTTACACGTATATAACTTACCCCTATTTTTAATACAGAAAAAAATACTTGCTCATTTTGGCAAAGAGAACGAGAACTAAGGCATTAAGCTCTTGGAAGATGAGTAGAAGCTATACATATCATGGGAACACCTTGAACAAGATTTGCATTTCAAACAAAAAGTTGATCATGAACTTCATGCATCCACTTCAAAATATGTACCAGGCTTGCCACCTTTTTGATATGTATAGATCTTTCGTGTTACACCTATGCAACTTACCCTTGTAGTTTCATACCTAGAATCTTATTGGAAATGGAGGTCAAGATTTGGTGCTTTGCTTAGGTATTTTTTAAATTAAAGATCTAATTTGTTGCTCAATATCATGGTTTCTTTGGTGGTTCGATATTGAAACCGATAAGTTTTTACTCGATTATATTGTAGGTTGACTTTAACGCTAAACACTCTCATATACATTGGTGAAAGAATGATATTAATGTTAACTATATTTATTTACTAAATTTAAATAAAAAAGAATAAAATTGTGAAAAAGGTTAGAGATTCAATTTGAAAGAGTTGCTATGGAGATAAATGGCAGTGTTGGCTATTAAGCATCTTAAATCCTCACACTAGAAGATGAATTTAAAAACCTGAGATTAACCTGCTGCCCTTGGCTTAGAAAATAGACTGCAAAACCATTAATATTGGATGTGTGTGTAAATGGTGGACGATATGAGAATTGATTTTCTTACTTTTTTGTTCTATGTCTTGCAATTTGCAACTAGAGCTATGTTTAAGAGCTCTATTCAGTTCGGATTTCTTTCGATTCTACACAGCCTTGCTAGGTTCTTCATCGTTTCTGGTTTAAATGATTTTCTTACGTTCATTAATTTTGTTCTTCTTCTTATGTGTATTCTCTCAAATTTGTTTTTTTTATTTTCAATCAGGTACGTGTTGATGCAAGAGCAAAAATTTCTCTAGTAAACATTAAAAAAGGGGAAATGAAAACTACCTCAGTTTACATTCAAGTAGTCGATTTTATTTATTGAGCTTGCTTATATAAGTGCAACTAATTGTTTATTATATTCTCTCTGGAATGTCATAGCTGACTTTTATTTGTTGAGGTATTTAATTTTGTCGGCTTGCTGACTGTTTAAGAGATTACAAAGGGTAGATATAGTTTCATTGATATGCTTCTCATCATGTGTTGGCAGTTGCTTATACTATTTCTTTGTTCATGCAAATCCTTATTTATAATACTAGGTGAGTGCGCGTGCGTAGTTATTTCAAGAAATTTATTATGATAACACCCTAGGAAAAATCAATAATCAACTTACCTTCACTTGCTTAACGTGTGGAACAAGAACAATAAACTCCCCTGCATTTGTATATCTAATTGACATAGAAAGGCACAATCCTCTAGGCCATCGGAGAGGACCAATCTGAATAATGAATTGGCAAATTTTGTGATCACTTGTAACATTCTAAATTATCTGATACTTGTCTTTTTATTGAATACAACAAACAACAAATTTAAAATCAGTTAATTTACAGCATTGTCACCACTTGTTGTTACACGCTCTGATACGGAGTGGTCCTAATCTTTCCAACACTCGACACAAACAACAAGAACACGAAGCAAACTGGCGTTAGACTCGATCAAAAACAAAAACAAAGGAAAAAAGATAGAAAACAAGAACAACTAATAGAAATGAAGAAAACCCTTGCAAGTTAAACGAATGACACAAGAGATCAAGTCTCAAGCACCCAATCGATTAAAGAGAAGACCAATCTTCCTAATACTTGACACAACTAAGGTCGAGCACTAGAAACACCAAGAGGACGCGTGTGTGTAACACCCCTATTTTGTAATACTGCGTGTTACCGTCAGTGACCTCGGATTTTACCGTCCAAAGTCACCCAAGGCTTTAAATAATTTAATGAGACATAATTCAATGAGACTTGATCAAAAGGCGGAATTAAATTTATTAATATGAACGTTTGTTTATTACATTGAGACTCGTTTTACAAATGATGTTGCAGCAGAAAGTGAAGCCCATATTAAAAAGGGTTGAAAAGACGTATTTAAAAATACATGTATGTTTCTCCAAGACAACTCATGTGATTTGCTTGTTTAAAATTGAAGAGTTGGTGCACTATCTTCTGAATGCTTTGCTCTTTGAAAATTCCTTCCTTCCATTAACGTCGTCTTGCCTTGACCTTCTATCCTTGTATAATGCTTCTCGGATCTTCTAGCCTTTGTCTTCAAACTTTGGTAGGGACTTCCTAGAGTCTGGCATAAGTCGCGAAGGGCGAGAAACGCCAAGCAAAAATGTGGAAAAACGGAATTAGTCTAAGGAGACTAAGCAAGCGAGAATGGAAATTCTCAAGGGCATTATGGTAATTTATAATATTTGAGAGATATTATCGGGGTGTGTTTTTGAGGTATATGACTTTATATGGGGCTTATCGGACGGAGAAGAGTGTATCTTGAGAGGAGATAACTCGTTAATCGAGAGAAGAACTACGAGATTGTAGACTTCTGAGAATAGAAAGTATGTTGAGAACGTTTATTAATTCATACAAGTTTTGAAAACCTCCCGCGCCATTGTCGGACCTCAACCAACTTCATCTTATTCGGTGCTCCAGACAGGGGAGGTGGCCCGAAGGCGATTAAGTACCCGCCCACCTTAGACAAGCCTGAATAAGCATTCAGACTGGAAAGATGATCTTTTCAAGAACAGGGAGTCGGGCGGTCTTTCCACGTTGTACTACTCCGACCCGATTTTGGTTTCTTTTAATTGTGCTTTGGCACTTATCTTATATCGTGATGAAAACTTTCACTTATTTAACTTGTTTTAAGAGTGTGTGGGGGCCTTGCATAGGCCCGGACCACTAACAGGAACAAAGTTCCAGCACTTAGCTAGAGTGCATGCATCCCTCCATTGTGTAGGAGCGGACATGGATCATGATCGACAAGTCGTAATTTAGGCATGGTGGCAATACGACTTAGTTGGTTATATAGAGGTGTCGGGTTAGTCCCACATCCCTCACTATTTCATCCAAACCGATCTCGAAAAGTGATCGTAAACAATCAAGGTCACAAACAAACCTAGCATAATAGTCATATTGAATTTTTAAATAGCGAAATAACGATAATAGTGATGTCATTATTTCTAACATTCGATATTCCTAGATTCCTTTATTATTAGCACACAAGTTGTTCTCAACATAAATAAGTTTCACGGAATGAATTATCAAGGCTACAAGGATAATTCCACTTATCTTGGCTTATACGATTTTGTACTAACGATTATTGAGCAGGAAAACGTTGTTCTTGAAACGAAACGGGAGCTCGACCTATCGACACGGAATATACGAACGAGCTTTAATAAGATTTTATTTAAATTCTTTTAAAGTTCTAAATTATCTCTTATATTTATAAGAGAATTAATTTACTAAATTATTGTAATAATAATAATTTAGGTGGAGATGAATAAAATAATAATATTTCCTATTATAAATTTTATAGTTGTAATATCCTTTTATTCTTTATAAACTCTTTATATTAATTTAATTAGTATAAGCTTTTGAAGAACAAGCTTTAACATTATTCAAACTATAAATATTCATTAACTTGAATTTAATATTTCATTTAAATTAATGTATAATTCTTTTATCCACTTATGGTCATAAACTTATAACCTTATCATTATTAGGAAATTCTTTTATTATTCAAAGCATGCAAGTTGATAAATTAAATAAAACCTATTAAAATATACTTTCCATATTTATATTTCCAAATGATTATAAAAATATTCTTATGATATAGAAAGTCCATTATGCCCTTACCTTATTATAACTTTTATTTTCCTTAAAAGTATCTTTCATCCAACTTGATCATAAAAAAATCTTTTCAAGACTAGAATATATTATTATTATATTTTCCTCTTATTATCAAATCTTTTTAAAGATATAGAACCACCTTATGATATAAAAGGTATTTAATAAAACATATTATGTTATACTTATTCTAGTACTTTATTTATGTAATAAATTCCCAAGTAATATTTTAACAAATTATCTCATACTTTCCATATACATATCTTATCAAAATATGTTTAAGTTTATTATATGCTCTTTAAATGACATGCACCACCCTTTTTCAATATATAAAGTCTTAAAATAATATTATTCCAACAACTTGGTCTAGATCTTTTTATTTATATACTAAACTCCAAATAAGGTATACATATTATTGATGTGACATTTTCATGTATATAAAAATAATATACTCTTGATCCCAAAAATTTACTTATAACTTTCCATGTCTAACTTATTTTATTTCCTTATATAAAAACACATGCAATTGATTGATTTAGTTAATTTAATCTCATACTTGTTCTTAATAACATACTTTATTCAAAATATCTTATTAAAATTATTCCCAAGCATATAGTAAGATTAAAGACATACAAGTCTATTTTCCTTTTTTTTTTATATAAGAAAACGGGGGTTATCCCCTGCGAAAATTTATTGATAGAAAGTCAGGCTTGCTCATTAAGAGCCATTACATCATCATAAACGAAATTCGCAACATGGGTAGGTAAAGCATCTAAATAAACAAATTCAGCAGTAATGGTGAGGGCTAGATTAGCCAAGGCATCGACCACCTTATTAGCTTGGCGACGGATATGAGTGATCTTCAGATCCCAGTCAGTCTCCGCAAGAATCCGGCGACATTGGCGAATCAAAGAGAGATCAGGATGAGCAATGACGCAAGATCCTGTCAAAAGACTCACCACCGTCACGGAGTCCGTCTTGATGATCACTTTGTTAAGATCATGACTAGTAGCAAATTGTAAACCATAAAGGCAAGCTTTTAGTTCGGTCGTTAAGGCCGAACATGTACCACATTTAAACATGAAGCCATGGAGAAAGGAACCAATAGCATCACGAACGACACCGCCCCCGCCAGTTGGCCAGGGGTTACCCTTGGAACAAGCGTCAATGTTTAATTTGAGCCAACCTAATGGAGGTCTTGTCCAACGAGTAATAGAGGTGACATTAGTTAGGTTGTTAAGCGAAACATTAGCTTGGTAACGATCTGCCTCGGCCATCAAAAAAGCATCTGAGATACATCAAACTATGGATGAAAGCCTGAGATGATTATCCACACCATCAAAAACCAGTTCATTCCGCATTTTCCAACAGTACCAGAGCATATTAGCAAAAGAGTCACCGAACGAGATCCAGTACTGATGTTTGACATGATCTAAGCAATAAGATCATTGCAAGTGAAAAAAAAAGTTGCCGGAGCATTGCTAAAGATAGCGAGCCAGACATCATGAATCACTGAACAGTCGTGCAATAGATATAACTCTGTTAACTGACACCTCGGGCAAGCGGCAGAAGGCACCAGATGTCGCCGAAATCAATTAGAATTGCACAGAACACAGCCATGTAACATCAAATAGATGAAATTCCTAGCTCGATGTTGAGCCGGAATCTTCCAAACAACCTTCCAATTAATTGCAGGCACAAGACAATGATCGGTTGATTCACGAAGCAATCTCATCGCAGAATTGGTAGTCAAAAGGCCATTAGAGGTAAGGCTCCAGAAAGGGGTGTCAACAGCAAACTCATTGACATCCAGATGACATTCTTGAGCATATAGCCTAGTTATATTAAATCTCATCATCTTACTCTATTTCTTTAATCATTAAAATAAAATACAACCAAGTATTTATATTTTTTTATGAAATTAGTAGGGGTGTTCAACGGGTCGGGTCGCCCGTGACCCGCAATTTACGGGTTGCGGGTCGACCCGCGACCCGTGCGGGTCGGGTCGCGGGTCGAATTTTTTTATTTTGCGGGTCGCGGGTCGGGTCGGGTCAAACCCGCGCGGGTCGCGGGTCGATCCGCGACCCACGATATTTTTAAAAATATATATTTTTTATAATTTTATTAATGTATAAATTATGTTTTAATAAAAAAATCGATGGATTTACCAGTCGACCCGCAAACCCGACGAGTTTTTTTAAAAAATACATGTTTTTAGGTTCAAAATTAATTATTTTAGGTTAAAAATTAATTTACATGCTCAAACGGGTCAGGCGCCAACCCATGAACACCCCTAGAAATTAGTATTTACATGCTCAAAAATACTATTATAATTCTTACAATTTATTAGGATTTATTTTATAATTTATAAAAAATTAATTTCCTCTAGAATCATGCATGAATGTTTATTTTTATTAAAATCTATGTACAAGTACTTATTTTTTTTTTAAATTTGATTTTTAATGTTTTAGAAATTAGTATGGATAAATCTGATTTTAGTTAAAATATTTGGACCTAAAAAAAATCAACCCAAACTTTAGGCCCAAAATCTCCTCTTGTCTTCCTTCTTCTTCTACGTACAAGAACCAGAGTACAGGACGGGCGAACGATAGACGCAGCGAGGCACTAGGTGGGGATGGTGGAGCCCTTGGTGGCCGGCGGTGGTGCGCCCAAGTGGTGGTCTGGTAGGGCTAAGCCACCAATCTAGGGTTTTTGTGGTGTTTGGAAAAAAAATCAGGAAGTTTAAAAATTTGATTTGGGCTGAAAATTGACATGAATGGGAGTGAATTTGGACGAAATTGAAGAGAAGGAAGAGAGGTAATTGCTGTGTGATTTTTCCTCTTGATTCTACCTGCTTTTATAGTGAAATTTGAAGCTTCTCTTGATCCATGGCAATGGGAATTGGCCATTGAAGAGGAAGAAGGTTGATATCTATTGGTGGGGGGGTGTTATTTTGGAATGACACTTGATGATGCAAGTTGGATGGTCTTTGAATCAAAAAAAATGGAGAAGGCAAGCTAGACTTGTAATTCACCCATATCAAACTTAGTTTGACTTGTTTGAAGAAAATGATAGTTTATTATTAAAAGAGTGGGATTATGAGTAGATGAGTTACAATAGCTTAGCGGTTTGAGGGGTGTGTGATTGCTTGAAAGGAGCGAGGGGTCTCGGGATTGAGTCCCGGCTCTTGACTCCTTTTTTATTTAATTTGCCTTATACTATTTTTAGTCTTGTAACACTCCATTTATTAATAAAATTTCAAAAATTATAACAATCTATTTTATTTGAATAACTTTTATACTTTTATAATCTTTTATAAGATTTTTATAATTTATTATGAAAATTATAAAAATAATTAAACTCTCTCTTTTTAAGAGAAACTATTTAAATAATTACCCGACTTGCTTAATATATTCAATTAAATTCTTAATTTCCATTGTAGTAAACCTTTATAACATTATATAAGGTAATATGAGATTATTGAGATTATTAAATTCTCTAATTTGAAAAAAATTATTGGGATAATTATCCAATTTATTTTATTTAGAATTTAGCGGATATTACAGTGTGATTGTATTGACAACGCCAAATCTATGAAGAAATAGATCAACACAAACCACGTTGAATTCCAATGATCCACTCGAAAATCGCCCAAGGAAGCTCTCAAATGAAAGTGTTTACAAACTGATAATAAAGCTAACTGTCCTCAAATAAACTACTAACAACTTATTTATAGTTTTAGGAAATTAGAAGAAAATGTTGAAATAAACAATTACCTTAAGACACCAAATAACAAACATAGACGAAAATTGGCGCACCTTCGCTAACATGCGTTAGGGATCGTTAACGAGGCAGTTGACCACGATACCGGTATTTCTGGCCTCGGCACCGAGCTTGTGGGCCTCGTTACCGAGTTTGGTGTCCTCGTTACCGAACTTGCTAACTTCGGTACCGACGCAACTAACTTGGTCACTCAAATGCGGTCGTCGATAACGAGGTTGCTGGCTTCGTTACAAAACTAGCACACTCGTGGCTTGCGGCTTGGATCATGACACAGATCTTGGCCCTTGGCGTTGACATGTGTTCTACAAAATCCCTTGACCCCTTGTGCAACATGTAACCCACGAACCCTTGCATCTCTTGTTCCATCTTCTTAGCTCTAGATCGGGTAAGCTGTGGATAATATAAGGTTGGTGCACTCGGAGGCGGCTGCCTATATGACCCCTCATCATCTTCCCCTTCACGAAGAGGATTCGACCACGAATCGAGCTCATCTTCAACATCAAGGTAGGGAATTAAATCAGCCACGTTGAAGGTTGCACTTACACCATAATCGTTGGGCAACTCGAGCTTGTATGCATTGTCCCCGATCCTCTTAAGCACCTTAAAAGGACCGTCACCACATGGGGATAACTTGGATTTGCGCTGCTCTGAAAATCTTTCCTTCCTTAAGTACACTGATACTAAATCATCAGGCTGGCAAATGACTTGCTTTCGGCCTTTGTTGTTCCAAGCGGCGTTGTAGTCCGCCCTTTGTAGAAGCCGAGCTTTGGTCCTTTCATGTAGCTCCTTGATGAACTTAACGTGCTTAATTGCATCACAACTTTCTTCATCCCTCATAGGATATGGGGTAAGATCAAAAGGGGTTAGCGGGTTAGACCCATAAATGCATTCAAAAGTAGACTTGGGTCACGGTTCGTTTTAACCGGCAGGAACCGGAACCAGTGGTTCCGGTTTATGAACCGACAGGTCCGGTTCCCCCCCGGTTTCGGTTCTGGTTTGACCCCCTAGGAACCGGTTTACAGGCGGTTCCAAAACCAAGAACCGACGGTTAAGAATCGTCGGTTCTGGTTCCGCCGGTTTCCCGGGTTAACGGCTACATTTTTGAACGAATTCCGAAACCGCGACCACGGCCTGAGACTCGCGGTTGCGGTTTTTTCAACAGAAAGCTCGGTTTTGAGCCAAAATCAAAAACCGCAACCGCGGTGCCAACGGCTAGTTTTTAACAGCTAGTTTTCAACGGCTAGTTCACAATTCCAACGACTAGTTGATAAATTTACTTATAAATATCCACTAAATGATCTCATTCCACCCACACTACCAATCTCTCTCAATCTCTCAAGTTTACAAAGCTCTCTCAATTCTCAATCTTTACTGGTTTTTACAATTGCTTTCCTAATTGTTCTTTTCAAAAATTAGCACAATTGTCTCTTACATATTATTGCTTTGTAATTTTAAGGTTCAATATATTCTTAATTACATATTTGTTTACCATACTTTACTATTTTTGCTTACTTGTTTAGTTACATTTTAAGAAATGGAAGGATTTCTTAACATTGATCAAATTTTTGGCTCACAAGAGAGTGGTGCAAATGTAGAATTTATACCCCCTATTAACTTGTCCGAATTTACGAATCCCAATGCCAATGTGGAACCGGGATCGTCCACTCCCGATAAAAGTAAGGGAGTGGGTGTGGATCATGGATTCGAGCCTTCCGAGGCGAGTGAGGTTCCATCCCTTAAATCCGAAATTTTTGCAAAATATTTTCAGAAGGGAGTTTATAATGCATCTACCAAGAAATTTAAAATTCATTGTAACCATTGTACTAATGTTTATACATGGTTGTTGGGATCGGTTATGGAACATTATCCAATCACGTGAAGAACAAACACCCCGACAAGATAGGAATGATGCAAGGACAATCCTAACTATCTGGGTTTGCAACTTCTTCTTCCCTTAATCCTCATTATAACCCTCATTTATTTACTTATAACCATAATGATAGCATGTATGCCTTATCCGAGTCTATTTGTGTTGATCACTTATCATTTAGTTTTGCCGAAAAGTTAAGATTTAAGAATTATGACTAATCATGTACAACCCGCTTATAAACCGACTACTAGGAACTCGGTCAAAAAATGTGATGAAAGCATATAAAACCCATAAGATGGCATTGGTGAAGTTTTTTGCTCAAAATGATATTAAAGTTTCAATTTGTAGTGATATTTGGAGTGATCACTGGCAAAATCATTCATACATGGGCTTAACATGTCATTTTCTTGATGATCATTTTAATTTGCAAAAACGTGTTTTGGCTTATAGAGTATTTGATTTTTCTCATACCGCTTTAATGATTAGTAACATTATTCGTACTATTTTGGAAGAGTATAGACTACTTCATCGAGTTTTTTCTATCTCGTTTGACAATGCATCTAACAACACCACTTCAATCCGAGAATTGGTTTCGCATTGTCAACCAATTCTTGGAGCGAAGTATTTTCATGTAAGATGTGTTTGCCATATTCTAAACCTTTGTGTCAAAGATGGTTTAAATGTTATGTCGGGTTTAATTGCTCCTATTAGATATATTGTTAGTCGTATGTGGGCTAGCCCCCGAACCGCCCAAGATTGGACGGCGTCTTGTACTCAAAAAGGTGTTCCACCCCGAACATTTCCAAAAGATGTTTTCCACCGTTGGAACTCCACTTTTAAACTACTTCATGCATGCATGCCTTGCAAAGATCTTTTGACTTCTTTTGCGTCCATATATTATCCCGACAATCCCATTATTTCTCAATATTGGGATTATTATTTATAAAATCTTAAAAGTTTTGAGAATTTTTCATGATGCAACACTAACTTTTAGTCATGTTTATAAACCTTGTGCTCATTTGTTTTGTTTTGAAGCATTGAATGTGGCGGGCGGTTTTTGTGAGGGGCGTAAATTCCCCAACTTTATGGTGCTATTGATGCTATGAAAGTGAAATGGTTGAACTATTATAAAGTTATCCCCGATATCTATCTTGTTGCTTGTGTGTTTGATCCTAGGTTTAAGATAAGTGGTTTAGAAATGTTTTTGACCAATTATTATGATGCATTAGAGTTGGATGTTAATGATGATGTTGCTAGTGTTGGGGATATACTTAGTAAAGTTAGAAGATCAATTGAGGAATTGATTACCGAATATTCATCTAGTGTTAGTTCTTCTCCATTACCTCCACATTCATCCTCCTCTTCGAGCTCAAGTGCCCTCGGTGCTACTAAAAGGTGGGGGCTAATCTTTTGCATACCCTTACCAAGAAACCAAGACATTCGAGCTCGAATGCGGAGTTTGAAACATATCTAACAACCCACTTTGAGTTTGGTGAAGGAGAACTTGATATTTTAGCTTGGTGGAAGACCCACAAGAAGACTTTCCCAACCTTGGTCAAGATTGCGGCTCAAGTGCTTATTGTTCCCGCCTCGACCGTATCGGTAGAGAAAACATTTAGCGAAGGAGGACACGTCCTTGACGCAAAACGATCTAGTTTAAAGCCAGATGTCTTGGAAGGCCAAGTGTGCGTATGTGATTGGAAGAGGACGGAAATTCGTCAACAAAAGGAGGAGGTATCCAAAACTTCCGACTCAGACGGCCAAGACGATGAGTCCCAATCCCAAAGCGCTTCGGATGGATCGACATATATGGTAAGCAAATCGGGGTTTCATATCAAAAGGTAAGAGAACTACATGGGCTTTGATTCCTCTATAACCCCGAGAGGATACGTAGGCAACTTAATTTTAAGTCCAAGCCCTTTAATTACCCAACTTTTTTTGTTTTGAAGAACAAGCCTTAATCGCATATTCGCCTTAGTCCAATTTCCAAGCTCGATTTTGGGCCAGAATCGAAACCGCGACCGCGGATCTCAGGATGCGGTCACGGAATGGGCAACCGCGATCGCGTTCCTCAGGCCGCGGTCGCGGGTTTGGACTTTGTTCAAAAAACAGAGGTTTTGTTTTTTGGGACCGCGATTGCGGCACCCAAACCGCGATCGTGGTCCGTCACCTGCGATCGCGGTCCGTCACCCGCGATCATGGTGTGTGTTTACCGCGATCGCTGCGTGGCTGAGATTTTTTTTAAAAGCCCAGTTCTGAACCGGAATCGGAACTGGGAGAAACCGGAGCCGGAACCGGCAAAAACCGGAACCAGACCGGAACCGGCCCATGGCCGGTTCCGGTTCCATGTATAGGGGGAATTGGAACCGCTGGTTTGCAAATCGGACCCAGGTCTACTCAAAAGGTGCCAAACCAATCGATGAATGAACGACCCTAGTATATGCAAAATAAACATGAGGCAACACATCTTCCCATAGCTTCAAGTTTGTCCTAATGATAGCTCTAAGGATGGTAGTTAAAGTCCTATTAGTCACCTCGGTTTGACCATCGGTTTGAGGGTTACTAGAGGTAGAAAACAATAACCTAGTTCCTAACTTGTTCCAAAGAGTCCTCCAAAAACAACTTAGAAACTTGAGATTCCTATCACTCACTATAGTCCTAGGTAATCCATGAAATCTCACGACCTCTCTAAAGAACAACTCCGCTACATTACAAGCGTCATCGGTCTTATGACAGGCTATAAAATGTCCCATTTAGGAAAAACGGTCAACTACCACAAAGATGGAGTCACGTCCACGTCGAGTCCTAGGTAGACCAACTATGAAGTCCATGCTAACGTCTTCCCAAGGAGTGTTGGAAATGGGCAAGGGGTTGTACATGTCGTGGGGCATCAACCTAGACTTGGCTTTCAGACACTCTAAACAACGCTTGACATGATTCTCAACATCCCTAAGCATATGTGGCCAAATTAAATGACTAGACAACATGTGATACATTTTATCCCTCCTAATATATCCCATTACAGCGCTCTTATGGGCTTCTTTCACTAACAACAAACGCAAGGAACATTTAAGGGTGCACACTTTATCAACTTTGAAAAGGAAACCATCATGCAAGTAAAACTTGTTAGACGCACCCTTGGCAAGATTTGCTTTATATATTTCACTAAAATCAACATCATTCACACACAACTCCTTAATATAAACAAATCCTAACACCTTGGAGTCTAATGTAGTTAGTAAAACATGCCTTCTTGAAAGAGCGTCAACAACAATATTTTCGGTTCCCTTTTTATACTTGATCACATATGGAAATGTTTCAATGAATTGCATCCATCTACCATGCCTCCTATCCAATTTTCATGACTCTTAAAGTGTTTCAACCTTTCATGATCGGTTATCAAGATAAATTCACGAGGCCATAGCCCATAGGTAATGTGACCATTTCTTAAGGAATCTAAATAAAGCATACAATTCCTTATCATACGTAGAGTAATTAAGACATGCACCCTTTAACTTTTCAGAAAAGAAGGCAATAGGCTTACCTTCTTGCATCAAGACACCATCGATGCTAATGCCGCTAGCATCACATTCAACTTCAAAGGGGCAGCTGAAATCCGACAGGGCGAGTAGGAGTGCTTGTGTGCGCCTCACTTTCAGCACATTGAAGGCCTTCTCTGCGCTTGTCCCCACTCAAAAGAGCTCCTTTTCTTGGTAATCTCCGTTAAAGGTGCGGCTATGGAGCTGAAATCCCGAACGAAACGGCGGTAGAAGCTAGCCAAACCGTGGAAGCTCCGGACCTGCCCTATGGTCGTGGGTGTGGACCAATCTAGGATGGCCTTGATTTTCCCATCGTCCACCTTGAGTCCCTCAACTATCACTACAAAAACCAAGAAATTTAAATTGGCATACAAGCGCTCTAAACGAAGTGTAGAGAGGACTTCCATTAGGTGAACTTCATGGTGTTCTAGGGACTTGATATAAATTAGTATATCATCAAAATACACCACAACAAACTTCCCTATGAACTTTCTGAGCACATGATTCAGTAGACGCATAAAAGTACTTGGTGGATTAGTAAGTCTGAGTCGCATGACAAGCCACTCATAGAGACTAAATTTTGTTTTAAAGGCTGTTTTCCACTCATCCCCCTCTTTCATCCTAATTTGGTGATATCCACTTTTAAGATCAATTTTTGAAAACATGCGGGCACCATGTAACTCGTCAAGCATATCATCTAAGCGGGGAATGAGGTGCCTATATTTGACTGTGATGTTGTTACTAGCCCTACAATCGACACACATTCTCCATGTGTTGTCTTTCTTGGGTACTAGCAACACCAGTACAACACATGGACTTAGGCTTTCACGCACACAGCCTTTGTCCAATAGCTCTTGAACTTGTGTTTGAACCTCTTTAGTCTCTTTGGGGTTCATCTTGTACGCTGGCCGAGAATGAGATTGAGATTGATTTGATGCTTAATTCCTCTAATTGGGGGTAGGCTAGGTGGGATGTCCTCGGGGAACACATCATAGTATTCCTCAAGTAACCCGAGTATACGAGGGGGCAAGGTGGCCTTTAACTCGTCACTCATGAGACTAACATATTTACAAAGCAACATGAGGGTGGTAGCCTCATCATAAAATTCAAAAATGTCCTTGCCATCCTCCGCAGCCCGCTTCTTCTTCTTCTCATACTCCTCGACCACCTGCAAAGGAGTCATTGGCTTAAGAACTACTGGTTTTCCTTGGAAAGTAAAAGTATGGCGATTAGTATAGCCATCATGCATAACACGCCTATCATATTGCCATGGACGACCTAAAATTATATGACATGCTTGCATTGGTACCACATCACGCAAAATAGTATCCTCATATGGTCCTAATTTTAGTGATACCCTAGCTTGCTTAGTCACTTTTAGTCCACCATAATCATTCATCCAATGGAGCTTATAAGGTTGTGGATGCAAAGAAGTTTCCAATAGTAATTTCCTCACCATCTCGGTGCTAGCAATGTTACAGCAACTACCACCATCTATAACATTGCACACTTTATTTTTACCCAAACATCTAGTATGAAACAAGTTCTCTCGTTGGTTATCTTCACATTGTATAGGCATAGAATGCAAGGTTCTTCTAGAAATAAGACAATCACCATGCTCAAATTCAACAACATTTGCATCAACACAATCAAATTCATGGTTCATGTCAACATGCACATTCAAGGCTTCATTAGCATCAATATCATCATCATCACAATCAGAAGCCAATTCATAATGCCCTAGATGATTAACTAGCATGGTTCTCCTATTAGGGCAATCTTTCATCATGTGCCCTCTACCTTGGCACTTAAAATACACAACATCTCTAGTATGAGTAGAAGGGTTAGGAGCACTCCCTTTGGTGTAACCAGCCGAGTCATTCTTGGGGCCTTGGGTCGAGCTTGTGTTTGGAGCACTTGGTGCTCCCCTTCTTTGGTCGTGGCTCGTACCATTCGAGGCGCCTTGAACCCCATCCTTTTTGTAGTCGGCGATGTCCTTGGCATAGGATTCCGGTCCACGGTTGCTCTTCCATGGTTGGGGTTGGCCTCTACTTCCCTTCCCAACTTGGTACTTCGCCTTTGTTTTCTTCTCAATGTTAATAGCCAAATGCAACAAACTAATAACAAAATCATATGGATAAAGATCAATTTCATTGGCTAAATGAGGATGTAAAACTCTAAGAAATCTAGCCATTGTTGATTCTGCATCTTCCACCACATTGGCTCTTACCATCGCCATGCAAATGGCGTTGAAGGTCTCTTCTACACTCTTAAAGCCTTGCCTCAAATTCTCCAATTGTTGTCTAAGTTCGCGTGAATGGTGTTGGGGCACAAACCGAGTCCTCATCAAGGCTCGCATTTGCGCCCATGTGGTCACGGCTAGATCCAAGTTACGCCTCCTATCCTTCACCAAGGTATCCCACCAAATGAGGGCGTAACCGGTGAACTCAAGGAGGCTAGCTGAACCTTCTTGACCTCGGGAAAGTTATGACAGCTCTAATTTTGCTCAATCTTGGTCTCCCACTCCATGTAGACGTCCAGGTCACACTTGCCTTCAAAGCCTGGGATCTTGACCTTGATTTTGCCTATGCCATCTTCCTCTCGTGGCCTTCTTTGTTGTTGGCCTCGGAAGGACACTCTTTTCCATTCATCATCTCCCATCTCATCCTCCTATTGATCTTGTCTTTGATCCCTTCTTTGCTCCTGAAACTCACGGAATTCATTAGGATTAAAATGACGATCTCTAGGGAGATGCATACCTTCGATATCGAGGCCTTGGTGCGCCGGTGTCGGAGTGCGCGTATTCCAAGTTGGGTGCGCGCCCATCATAGGCCCCAGATGTGGTGCTGGTGCCGATGTGGTCTCGTGGCAACAAGCTCAGTATCGATGCTGGTGGTATCGGTACCGAATTGGTGGCTAGCACAAGTGGCGGTGTGGCTCCTGTCTCCAGCGAGTTCATGCGTTAGGTCAATTGGGCAATGTTGTCCGTCATGGCGTTTAGCATGTTAAACACCTCGAGATGAACCGGATCGGGTTCATCATCATGGATGGATTCCCTAATTGAATTAGGCATTTCACAACACTAGCAAACACGTGAGGTTAGTATAATAAATAAGCTCAATCACACGTGTTTAATCCCAAGTGTTTAACCTCTCTTGTCAAAGGAAAATGCTTGTTGTTTCAATACGCGTTGAGTATATCAAAATCCAATATGATCTTGGTGAAATCGACAACACACAACACCCAAGTGAGATAGGAAGACAAGATACTTGCTGATTGAAACAAGGATAAGAGAAATATACTCGGAAAAAGATAAAGAATCAGACCTTGATTAAGCCTCTCTCGCTTGGAATTCCCGAACCAAGAATGTTACTTGGAAGTGGTTTGCAGGCGAGGTGTTGGCTTGTCAATGGAGGGTGAGAAGTACAAAAGAGATGAGAACACTTGCATCTTGCTCACTCCAACGTTATAATGCACAACAAGCGAATTTATGATGCTTCTTTTTTTTTTTACTTTTCTTTTGTTCCCTCTTTTTTTTATTTCTGAATATCTCTTTTTTTTGTTTTACTGAATAAATCAGAGACAATTACAATAATAACATGCAGAAATTAAATGCTAGGTTAATTTGCAAGGAGTATGTGCAAGATATAAGATAAGATGAGCAAGAAAGTAAGAGAGGTGGCGTGGATATGGCTCAAGGTTGTTCTCGGTCAAAGAAAGGAAATAGGAGGTGGATATTATTAGTTAGGCTTTGAACTAGTCAGCCTAAATTCAAGGAAATCTTGGAGAATCTGATGGTTACTCTCTTTTTTTTTAATTTTGTTTTCTTTTATGAAAAAACATGGTTGAGAGTGGGCAGTTCTTTTTGATGGTGGACACAGGTGGTTGATAGGTGGGGGTTAGCAAAAGGTAAGTGCGTGATTGTTTGGCCAAGACAAACCACTACACAAGCAAGCAAACCGGTTAGTACTATCAACAAGGAACGAGATTATATTAATCAAACCTAATTTACACGACAATTTTTTTTTTGGATTTTGTAGTCGACTCTAATGGAAGAAAATATGAAGAATTGGCATTGGAAGAAACTGAAGCTCTGATACCAATTTGATACGGAGTGGTCCCGATCTTTCCAACACTCGACACAAACAACAAGAACACGAAGCAAACTGACATTAGGCTCGATCAAAAATGAAAACAAAGGAAACAAGATGGAAAACAAGAACAACTAATAGAAATGAAGAATAACCTTGCAATTTAAACGAAACACACCAGAGATGAGTCTCAAGCACCCAATCGATTAAAGAGAAGAGCAATCTTCCTATAACTTGAGATAACTAAGGTCGAGCCCTAGAAACACCAAGAGGACAGGTGTGATTGTATTGACAACACCAAATCTATGAAGAAATTGACATAGATGAACATAAACCAAGCTGAATGCCAATGATCCACTCGAAAACCACCCAAGGAAGCTCTCAAATGAAAGTGTTTACAAACTGATAATAAAGTTAACTATCCTCAAATAAACTACAAACAACCTATTTATAGTTCTAGGAAATTAGAATAAAATGCTAAAATAAACAATTGTCTTAAAACACCAAATAACAAACATAGATGGAAACCGGCGCGCCTTCGCTAACATGCGTTGGGGATTGTTAACGAGGCAGCTGACCTCGATACATGTATTTCTAGCCTCACTACCAAGCTTGTGGGCCTCGTTACCTGATGTCTCTCTATTTGGTGGTGTTTTCATATGTGATTTCCTTTGTAAATATGTTTCTTTTTCCCCTTTTCTTGTGCATTTTGTTCCTTTTTAGCTTAGTTCCCGTATTTCTATGAGATTCGGAGACTATGCGCATTTTATGTGTTTTGTAGGTAATTTGGCATGGATCAAAGGTCAAATTTAAGGAGGGTCGAGACATGGAGCAAGGCCGAGCTAAAGCGGGAAAGAGAGAAGCAAGCCATGAAGAAGAACAAGAGAAGCTAACAAAGAAGAAGGTGGAACGAGGTCAGGACCGAGTTGCAACAACCTCGGGCCCGACTTGGGAGATTTCCACCCCGGACCGAGATGCACAGTACCTCGGGTCCGAGGTTCCTCCGTGTCGGGCCGAGTCGGTCACTGGACTACTTGGGCTCCAAGGCACGAATTTGTGAACTTCCACCTTTGCCCCTCATCTAATCTATAAAAGGCCCTCTTGTCTTCTAATTTAGGGGCCTCTCTCACGCCCTCACAAGGGCCTCTCTCACACCCTCACAAGGGGCCTCTCTCACACCCTCACAAGGGGGGGGGGGGGTCCCACACACACACAAAAAGGGGGTTCCAAGGGAACCAAGGGGATACTTAAAGAGCAAGGAGGAAGGAGAGGAGAAGGAAGGGAGAGAGAATCGGCCAAGGGAGGAAGTCTTGATAGGTTTTGTTGGTAGATTTGCTTTGATTTGCTTTGTTCTTGTGGATTTGAAAACCCTTGATTTGGATTTGTGGATTGCTTTGGATTTGAATGAAACTTTGCTTTGTTTTGAGATTGATTATGATGATTGCTTTCCCTTTTGATTTGATTACTTTCTTTGCTTGTCTCATGGAGTATATCTCCTTGATCTTGGGTTATGGGGGAAAACCCTAGCTAGGTTTAGGCTAGAAACCCCAATTCCATAGGCTTGAGTGTTTGATCTAAGGAACCCACTCTACATAGAGCTACAATTCCTTGCGAAAGTTGGGAATCAAGGCTTGAGATTGGCAAAGTAGCGAAAGTAAACATGTGTCAATCTCAAGACCTTGCTTCGAAGGGGATTTCCCCATGGATCGAGGTGTAGATGTGGTTGGAACGAGGGCGAAAGCACTCGATCCTAGTCTGATCATCACTCATTGCCTGAATTGGGGTGGAAAAGCCTTAATCTACTAGGGAAGGAACCCAAAAGCCCAAGATCTACTTTTAAAATCTTTGAGTTCGACATCCCCAGCTACCTCGGGCCCGACTCACCCAGTGTCGGTCCCGACTTCCTCTTGTCGCCAACCTCGGGCCCGACGTGACCTCAGTGTCGGTCCCGACTGTTTTCTTTGTTTTCCTTTGTTTTATGCTCTCCTTTCGAGCTCCCTAGTAACATCGTAATTGATACATTATGTAACTATCTTCATATGACATTATTTTACTAAACTCACCAAGATCCAAGACAGATGCACCCAAGCATGAAGACACGAACACAACAACCAAAAAGATGAACGTTATCGAGGTTATGAACCCAACACCTAAGAGCAGATATACAAAAGCAATATTTACATTAATCATTGAAGAAACTAATGCCTAGATTGATTCAGAGTAATCATAATCACATACTTCTGTATTGAGATTTTAATAGAGATTTTGTTGTCAAAATACAAGTAACTTCTGTATTAGACAGATAACAATCGACATACATTCTGTTTACAAACATTTACACACTTATAAGAGTGACACAACCCTAGCAACTGTCGTCAACTACCTTCTGTCAACAGCTGCTTAACAGTTATATAACTGATTTCTTTAACAATTGTACAACACACAACCCACAACATCAACAGACATAACTAACATTATTAATATTAATAATAACAATATACTTATGACAAAAATTTAAACCAAGTTTAATCCCAACATTCACCCCCTTAAACTTGGTTTAACGAACTCATTTCAATCTTTTCTCTCATATCAAGTCAGCCAGCTGATCAAAACCAGTTTTGATCCCCTGTCATGTGATTATTTATGCCAAAATCCAGGTACCATTCACTGATCTCATGAATATCTTCAGCTTGCACTTTCTCTGGCGCCAACAGACCTTCTTGATGACATTCTTCATGCTTAATCATCGATAGAGCAGGTTCTTCCTCATCTCCTTTCATTGTGAGATTCACCTTCTCTTCTTTGTCCTGAAAATCACACTCCGACTTGAAGTGTCCCATGTTTCCACATGAAAAACACCTTATGTTTCTCTTATCAAAATGCTTCTTGGGCTTTTGTTCTTCTTCATCACTTTGGGAATCTTCCTCATCCTTGGAGATCTTATCTTTTCCCTTCTTCTTCTCTCATGTCTTCCACTCAGCCCGAGTAAGAAGTGCACTTTCCAATCCTTTTTCATTGAATACATTCAGCCTTTCTTCGTGTGCTTTTAAGGATCCTATTACTTTATCAATACTCTTATTCTGTAAGTCATAGAAATCCTCCATGGTTGTGGTAATTTGGACAAATTTGGACAAGGTGGATCTTAATAACTTCTTAACCATAGTTTCTTCCTCCATAACATGACCAAAACTTCTTAATTTGCCAAAGATCATATTTAACTTAGTAGCAAATTCATCCACGAATTCACTTTCTTTCATTCTTAAACTCTCATATTCTCTCAGAAGTGTTTGGACCCTTACTTGTTTAATCCTTTTTGTGCCTTCATTTATCATCTTTATGACATCCGTTGCTTCCTTTGCACTCTTCTTGGCGCCAAGTTGCAACAACATATCTTCTCCAATAGCTTGGTAGATTGTCGCCAATGCCACCTTATTTTTCTTGGCATCCATGATGTTCGTGTTTTTGGTATAGTTTTTAGGGTGTTTTCATAGTTTGTTAGGTTTAGTTTTAGTAGTTTTAGAGTTAATTTTGTGTGTTTTTGGATAAGTTTGCATATTTTGTGAAAAGTATGGAAGCTACTCCGCTTTGTGTCTTTTTGTAGGTTTTAGCAAGGAAATGGTGCTTTTTGGAGCTAATTGGAGTGCTATGGTGGAGGACGGAAGAATATGAGATAAAGGAGTCGAAGTCCAGATTTTTGGAGTTGAAGTGTTGAAGAAAGACAAATCCAGGCTCATTAACGAGGCTGTGAAGGGACGTTAACGAGGCTTAGAGATAGAGTTTTTCGAGAGTTCGTTGTGATGTCTACCGACCCTGTGCGAAAATTTATTCCGTGTCGGTAGGGTTTTTAATGAGTTTTAGGGTTATTATATTTTATATTTTAAGTCTTGTTATCTTTCTAGGTTTTATTTCTATCTTTTTAGAGTTAGTTTCTACCTCTTAGGAAAGTTTTTTTCTTCTAGCTTTTTTTATTAGATAGCTTTATTAGTATAATTACCCTTCTTTTCTAGCCTAAAGAGGGGGGGTTCGAATATAGACGGATTGGAAGAGCCGAGAGAGAGTCGAGTCGGAAGAGAGGACGAGCCGAGGTGGAATGAGAGTAAAGCTAAGGTTGTTAATCGTGTTTTCGATTCGGTATTCTTGTTGTTTTCGGTTTCTTCTGAAGTCTGTAAGACGATATTTTCTTATTAATTTGAAGTAGTTTGTTTTGTTTTCAATGTTTTCTCTTATTGAAGGTTTTTTCTTTATAGTTATGAATAGTGAGTAGTTTTTCTATCTAGGGTCGGGGTTAAACCCGGCATAGTTATGCATGGTTTTATGAGTAAGATGATGTGTTTAATGCCTTCTATCTATTTTTAGATTGCTTGTTGTGTTTATGCCTAGATGAGAATCGGGGTAATTTGAGTTTTTAACTTGATTGAAAGGGAAAGTTATAGACTTGAAGGTTGATATTGTTCGATTGCGAAAGTTTCGAGCTTTGGATCCAAAACAAGTGATTGAGTGAATTAATTTATGAGAGTAGATTGATTTGCTTACTAATCAACGAAAGTTGATGAATTTATCTATTTAAAGGCATGATCTTTATCTTCTTACGAGTTTATATGCATGGCTATGTTGTGGTCACCCTTGTCCTAGATTTTTGTTCTTATTTGAATTTCTTTGGTTATATTCGTTACCGAGTTTGTTGCATCGGTACCGAACTTGTTCTTAGGTCGTTAGTGTGTGTTTTCGTAGTTTATTCAGGTTCATTAACGACCCTGACAAAGTCGTTAACGAGGTTGGTCGTGAGTGTGTTGTGTTGTTTTCGTAGTTTGATAGACAAACAACCGTGCTTCCCGTGGAACGATCCTGACTCCCTTATACTCAGTGGGGTCATGACTATAAATTTATTTGTTGTCAACAAACCCTATCAACAATCCATTGGTTCTGCCCCTTCTACTACATCCCACAAACCTTGTGCAGTAAGAAACACCTCCATTTTAATGGCCCATGTGGTGTAGCTGCACTTGGAAAGCATATGATATTAAATTGACGATTTTTCCTCCATTGATCGCTATTCTTTTATTTGAGATTCCTGTTCAGGTTGTTGAACCTCTTGTGTTACCTGAATCTTCTTCCCTTGACATGTTTCTCCTATTTTTCTCTGATGCCAATTGAAAAACTAATTCCTAGATTGATATTAATCAAACCTGATTTACACGACAATTTTTTTTTTGGATTTTGTAGTCGACTCTAATGGAAGAAAATATGAAGAATTGGCATTGGAAGAAACTGAAGCTCTGATACCAATTTGATACGGAGTGGTCCCGATCTTTCCAACACTCGACACAAACAACAAGAACACGAAGCAAACTGACATTAGGCTCGATCAAAAATGAAAACAAAGGAAACAAGATGGAAAACAAGAACAACTAATAGAAATGAAGAATAACCTTGCAATTTAAACGAAACACACCAGAGATGAGTCTCAAGCACCCAATCGATTAAAGAGAAGAGCAATCTTTCTATAACTTGAGATAACTAAGGTCGAGCCCTAGAAACACCAAGAGGACAGGTGTGATTGTATTGACAACACCAAATCCATGAAGAAATTGACATAGATCAACATAAACCAAGCTGAATGCCAATGATCCACTCGAAAACCACCCAAGGAAGCTCTCAAATGAAAGTGTTTACAAACTGATAATAAAGTTAACTATCCTCAAATAAACTACAAACAACCTATTTATAGTTCTAGGAAATTAGAATAAAATGCTAAAATAAACAATTGTCTTAAAACACCAAATAACAAACATAGATGGAAACCGGCGCGCCTTCGCAAACATGCGTTGGGGATTGTTAACGAGGCAGCTGACCTCGATACATGTATTTCTAGCCTCACTACCAAGCTTGCGGGCCTCGTTACCTGATGTCTCTCTATTTGGTGGTGTTTTCATATGTGATTTCCTTTATAAATATGTTTCTTTTTCCCCTTTTCTTGTGCATTTTGTTCCTTTTTAGCTTAGTTCCCGTATCTCTATGAGATTCGGAGACTATGCGCATTTTATGTGTTTTGTAGGTAATTTGGCATGGATCAAAGGTCAAATTTAAGGAGGGTCGAGACATGGAGCAAGGCCGAGCTAAAGCGGGAAAGAGAGAAGCAAGTCATGAAGAAGAACAAGAGAAGCCAACAAAGAAGAAGGTGGAACGAGGTCAGGACCGAGTTGCAACAACCTCGGGCCCGACTTGGGAGATTTCCACCCCGGACCGAGATGCACAGTACCTCGGGTCCGAGGTTCCTCCGTGTCGGGCCGAGTCGGTCACTGGACTACTTGGGCTCCAAGGCACGAATTTGTGAACTTCCACCTTTGCCCCTCATCTAATCTATAAAAGGCCCTCTTGTCTTCTAATTTAGGGGCCTCTCTCACGCCCTCACAAGGGCCTCTCTCACACCCTCACAAGGGGCCTCTCTCACACCCTCACAAGAGGCCTCTCTCACACCCTCACAAGGGGCCTCTCTCACACCCTCACAAGGGGGGGGGGGTCCCACACACACACAAAAAGGGGGTTCCAAGGGAACCAAGGGGATACTTAAAGAGCAAGGAGGAAGGAGAGGAGAAGGAAGGGAGAGAGAATCGGCCAAGGGAGGAAGTCTTGATAGGTTTTGTTGGTAGATTTGCTTTGATTTGCTTTGTTCTTGTGGATTTGAAAACCCTTGATTTGGATTTGTGGATTGATTTGGATTTGAATGAAACTTTGCTTTGTTTTGAGATTGATTATGATGATTGCTTTCCCTTTTGATTTGATTACTTTCTTTGCTTGTCTCATGGAGTATATCTCCTTGATCTTGGGTTATGGGGGAAAACCCTAGCTAGGTTTAGGCTAGAAACCCCAATTCCATAGCCTTGAGTGTTTGATCTAAGGAACCCACTCTACATAGAGCTACAATTCCTTGCGAAAGTTGGGAATCAAGGCTTGAGATTGGCAAAGTAGCGAAAGTGAACATGTGTCAATCTCAAGACCTTGCTTCGAAGGGGATTTCCCCATGGATCGAGGTGTAGATGTGGTTGGAACGAGGGCGAAAGCACTCGATCCTAGTCCGATCATCACTCATTGCCTGAATTGGGGTGGAAAAGCCTTAATCTACTAGGGAAGGAACCCAAAAGCCCAAGATCTACTTTTAAAATCTTTGAGTTCGACATCCCCAGCTACCTCGGGCCCGACTAACCCAGTGTCGGTCCCGACTTCCTCTTGTCGCCAACCTTGGGCCCGACGTGACCTCAGTGTCGGTCCCGACTGTTTTCTTTGTTTTCCTTTGTTTTATGCTCTCCTTTCCAGCTCCCTAGTATCTAGGCACATCGATCGAGTAGACTTCCCGAGTGTTCGACACCCACCACGTACTACAACGGGGTCGGGTTATAAATTGTATCTCTTGACCCTCGCATCCGAGAGCGATCATTACCGAGCTTAGTGTTATCGGTACCAACTTGCTGACTTCGGTACCGACGCGGCTAACTTGGTCAATCAGCTGCGGCCGTCGATAACAAGGTTGTTGGCTTCGTTACCGAACTGGCACACTCGTGGCTTTTGGCTTGGATCATGACCAAGATCTTGGCCCTTGTCGTTGACATGTGTTCCGCAAAATCCCTTGAACCCTTGTGCAACATGTACCCCACGAACCCTTGCATCTCTCGTTGCATCTTCTTGGCTCTAGCTCGGGTAAGCGATGGATCATATAAGGTTGGTGCACTCGGAGGCGACTGCCTAGATGACCCCTCATCACGCTCTTTCTCTCTTCTATATTTTCTTTCAATTGATGATCAATAGTCAAAAGAGAACCACACCACCTTGTGTGTTCAATATGCATCTTAAATCCCTAACTGATGCAACAGTAATTGTCTGACCATCCACAACAACAGAAGTAACAGTTGTTCCAAATATCCCACCTGCCAATTTATAGATTGAAAAATTTATTTGTTGAATTACCAGGATAAGCAACAAATCTAAATGTTGAAATCAAAAGGAGTAAGCTACCTTTCTGTTGAAACTCAATATCAGTTTTTACAAATGCGGCCATTAAGGCACACGGCAGGGCTTGAAGCCATATTAATATTTCTTTTGTATGTTGATCACAAAAGTTAGTTAAGCAAAATTGGGAACTACAAAACATATTATATTGAACAGCTTCAATTTCCTTATCGAATTGATACATTATGTAACTATCTTCATATGACATTATTTTACTAAACTCACCAAGATCCAAGACAGATGCACCCAAGCATGAAGACACGAACACAACAACCAAAAAGATGAACGTTATCGAGGTTATGAACCCAACACCTAAGAGCAGATATACAAAAGCAATATTTACATTAATCATTGAAGAAACTAATGCCTAGATTGATTCAGAGTAATCATAATCACATACTTCTGTATTGAGATTTTAATAGAGATTTTGTTGTCAAAATACAAGTAACTTCTGTATTAGACAGATAACAATCGACATACATTCTGTTTACAAACATTTACACACTTATAAGAGTGACACAACCCTAGCAACTGTCGTCAACTACCTTCTGTCAACAGCTGCTTAACAGTTATATAACTGACTTCTTTAACAATTGTACAACACACAACCCACAACATCAACAGACATAACTAACATTATTAATATTAATAATAACAATATACTTATGACAAAAATTTAAACCAAGTTTAATCCCAACATTCACCCCCTTAAACTTGGTTTAACGAACTCATTTCAATCTTTTCTCTCATATCAAGTCAGCCAGCTGATCAAAACCAGTTTTGATCCCCTGTCATGTGATTATTTATGCCAAAATCCAGGTACCATTCACTGATCTCATGAATATCTTCAGCTTGCACTTTCTCTGGCGCCAACAGACCTTCTTGATGACATTCTTCATGCTTAATCATCGATAGAGCAGGTTCTTCCTCATCTCCTTTCATTGTGAGATTCACCTTCTCTTCTTTGTCCTGAAAATCACACTCCGACTTGAAGTGTCCCATGTTTCCACATGAAAAACACCTTATGTTTCTCTTATCAAAATGCTTCTTGGGCTTTTGTTCTTCTTCATCACTTTGGGAATCTTCCTCATCCTTGGAGATCTTATCTTTTCCCTTCTTCTTCTCTCATGTCTTCCACTCAGCCCGAGTAAGAAGTGCACTTTCCAATCCTTTTTCATTGAATACATTCAGCCTTTCTTCGTGTGCTTTTAAGGATCCTATTACTTTATCAATACTCTTATTCTGTAAGTCATAGAAATCCTCCATGGTTGTGGTAATTTGGACAAATTTGGACAAGGTGGATCTTAATAACTTCTTAACCATAGTTTCTTCCTCCATAACATGACCAAAACTTCTTAATTTGCCAAAGATCATATTTAACTTAGTAGCAAATTCATCCACGAATTCACTTTCTTTCATTCTTAAACTCTCATATTCTCTCAGAAGTGTTTGGACCCTTACTTGTTTAATCCTTTTTGTGCCTTCATTTATCATCTTTATGACATCCGTTGCTTCCTTTGCACTCTTCTTGGCGCCAAGTTGCAACAACATATCTTCTCCAATAGCTTGGTAGATTGTCGCCAATGCCACCTTATTTTTCTTGGCATCCATGATGTTCGTGTTTTTGGTATAGTTTTTAGGGTGTTTTCATAGTTTGTTAGGTTTAGTTTTAGTAGTTTTAGAGTTAATTTTGTGTGTTTTTGGATAAGTTTGCATATTTTGTGAAAAGTATGGAAGCTACTCCGCTTTGTGTCTTTTTGTAGGTTTTAGCAAGGAAATGGTGCTTTTTGGAGCTAATTGGAGTGCTATGGTGGAGGACGGAAGAATATGAGATAAAGGAGTCGAAGTCCAGATTTTTGGAGTTGAAGTGTTGAAGAAAGACAAATCCAGGCTCATTAACGAGGCTGTGAAGGGACGTTAACGAGGCTTAGAGATAGAGTTTTTCGAGAGTTCGTTGTGATGTCTACCGACCCTGTGCGAAAATTTATTCCGTGTCGGTAGGGTTTTTAATGAGTTTTAGGGTTATTATATTTTATATTTTAAGTCTTGTTATCTTTCTAGGTTTTATTTCTATCTTTTTAGAGTTAGTTTCTACCTCTTAGGAAAGTTTTTTTCTTCTAGCTTTTTTTATTAGATAGCTTTATTAGTATAATTACCCTTCTTTTCTAGCCTAAAGAGGGGGGGTTCGAATATAGACGGATTGGAAGAGCCGAGAGAGAGTCGAGTCGGAAGAGAGGACGAGCCGAGGTGGAATGAGAGTAAAGCTAAGGTTGTTAATCGTGTTTTCGATTCGGTATTCTTGTTGTTTTCGGTTTCTTCTGAAGTCTGTAAGACGATATTTTCTTATTAATTTGAAGTAGTTTGTTTTGTTTTCAATGTTTTCTCTTATTGAAGGTTTTTTCTTTATAGTTATGAATAGTGAGTAGTTTTTCTATCTAGGGTCGGGGTTAAACCCGGCATAGTTATGCATGGTTTTATGAGTAAGATGATGTGTTTAATGCCTTCTATCTATTTTTAGATTGCTTGTTGTGTTTATGCCTAGATGAGAATCGGGGTAATTTGAGTTTTTAACTTGATTGAAAGGGAAAGTTATAGACTTGAAGGTTGATATTGTTCGATTGCGAAAGTTTCGAGCTTTGGATCCAAAACAAGTGATTGAGTGAATTAATTTATGAGAGTAGATTGATTTGCTTACTAATCAACGAAAGTTGATGAATTTATCTATTTAAAGGCATGATCTTTATCTTCTTACGAGTTTATATGCATGGCTATGTTGTGGTCACCCTTGTCCTAGATTTTTGTTCTTATTTGAATTTCTTTGGTTATATTCGTTACCGAGTTTGTTGCATCGGTACCGAACTTGTTCTTAGGTCGTTAGTGTGTGTTTTCGTAGTTTATTCAGGTTCATTAACGACCCTGACAAAGTCGTTAACGAGGTTGGTCGTGAGTGTGTTGTGTTGTTTTCGTAGTTTGATAGACAAACAACCGTGCTTCCCGTGGAACGATCCTGACTCCCCTATACTCAGTGGGGTCATGACTATAAATTTATTTGTTGTCAACAAACCCTATCAACAATCCATTGGTTCTGCCCCTTCTACTACATCCCACAAACCTTGTGCAGTAAGAAACACCTCCATTTTAATGGCCCATGTGGTGTAGCTGCACTTGGAAAGCATATGATATTAAATTGACGATTTTTCCTCCATTGATCGCTATTCTTTTATTTGAGATTCCTGTTCAGGTTGTTGAACCTCTTGTGTTACCTGAATCTTCTTCCCTTGACATGTTTCTCCTATTTTTCTCTGATGCCAATTGAAAAACTAATTCCTAGATTGATATTAATCAAACCTGATTTACACGACAATTTTTTTTTTGGATTTTGTAGTCCACTCTAATGGAAGAAAATATGAAGAATTGGCATTGGAAGAAACTGAAGCTCTGATACCAATTTGATACGGAGTGGTCCCGATCTTTCCAACACTCGACACAAACAACAAGAACACGAAGCAAACTGACATTAGGCTCGATCAAAAATGAAAACAAAGGAAACAAGATGGAAAACAAGAACAACTAATAGAAATGAAGAATAACCTTGCAATTTAAACGAAACACACCAGAGATGAGTCTCAAGCACCCAATCGATTAAAGAGAAGAGCAATCTTTCTATAACTTGAGATAACTAAGGTCGAGCCCTAGAAACACCAAGAGGACAGGTGTGATTGTATTGACAACACCAAATCCATGAAGAAATTGACATAGATCAACATAAACCAAGCTGAATGCCAATGATCCACTCGAAAACCACCCAAGGAAGCTCTCAAATGAAAGTTTTTACACACTGATAATAAAGTTAACTATCCTCAAATAAACTACAAACAACCTATTTATAGTTCTAGGAAATTAGAATAAAATGCTAAAATAAACAATTGTCTTAAAACACCAAATAACAAACATAGATGGAAACCGGCGCGCCTTCGCAAACATGCGTTGGGGATTGTTAACGAGGCAGCTGACCTCGATACATGTATTTCTAGCCTCACTACCAAGCTTGTGGGCCTCGTTACCTGATGTCTCTCTATTTGGTGGTGTTTTCATATGTGATTTCCTTTGTAAATATGTTTCTTTTTTCCCTTTTCTTGTGCATTTTGTTCCTTTTTAGCTTAGTTCCCGTATTTCTATGAGATTCGGAGACTATGCGCATTTTATGTGTTTTGTAGGTAATTTGGCATGGATCAAAGGTCAAATTTAAGGAGGGTCGAGACATGGAGCAAGGCCGAGCTAAAGCGGGAAAGAGAGAAGCAAGTCATGAAGAAGAACAAGAGAAGCCAACAAAGAAGAAGGTGGAACGAGGTCAGGACCGAGTTGCAACAACCTCGGGCCCGACTTGGGAGATTTCCACCCCGGACCGAGATGCACAGTACCTCGGGTCCGAGGTTCCTCCGTGTCGGGCCGAGTCGGTCACTGGACTACTTGGGCTCCAAGGCACGAATTTGTGAACTTCCACCTTTGCCCCTCATCTAATCTATAAAAGGCCCTCTTGTCTTCTAATTTAGGGGCCTCTCTCACGCCCTCACAAGGGCCTCTCTCACACCCTCACAAGGGGCCTCTCTCACACCCTCACAAGGGGCCTCTCTCACACCCTCACAATGGGGGGGGGGGGTTCCCACACACACACAAAAAGGGGGTTCCAAGGGAACCAAGGGGATACTTAAAGAGCAAGGAGGAAGGAGAGGAGAAGGAAGGGAGAGAGAATCGGCCAAGGGAGGAAGTCTTGATAGGTTTTGTTGGTAGATTTGCTTTGATTTGCTTTGTTCTTGTGGATTTGAAAACCCTTGATTTGGATTTGTGGATTGCTTTGGATTTGAATGAAACTTTGCTTTGTTTTGAGATTGATTATGATGATTGCTTTCCCTTTTGATTTGATTACTTTCTTTGCTTGTCTCATGGAGTATATCTCCTTGATCTTGGGTTATGGGGGAAAACCCTAACTAGGTTTAGGCTAGAAACCCCAATTCCATAGCCTTGAGTGTTTGATCTAAGGAACCCACTCTACATAGAGCTACAATTCCTTGCGAAAGTTGGGAATCAAGGCTTGAGATTGGCACAGTAGCGAAAGTGAACATGTGTCAATCTCAAGACCTTGCTTCGAAGGGGATTTCCCCATGGATCGAGGTGTAGATGTGGTTGGAACGAGGGCGAAAGTACTCGATCCTAGTCCGATCATCACTCATTGCCTGAATTGGGGTGGAAAAGCCTTAATCTACTAGGGAAGGAACCCAAAAGCCCAAGATCTACTTTTAAAATCTTTGAGTTCGACATCCCCAGCTACCTCGGGCCCGACTCACCCAGTGTCGGTCCCGACTTCCTCTTGTCGCCAACCTCGGGCCCGACGTGACCTCAGTGTCGGTCCCGACTGTTTTCTTTGTTTTCCTTTGTTTTATGCTCTCCTTTCTAGCTCCCTAGTATCTAGGCACATCGATCGAGTAGACTTCCCGAGTGTTCGACACCCACCACGTACTACAACGGGGTCGGGTTATAAATTGTATCTCTTGACCCTCGCATCCGAGAGCGATCATTACCGAGCTTAGTGGCATCGGTACCAACTTGCTGACTTCGGTACCGACGCGGCTAACTTGGTCAATCAGCTGCGGCCGTCGATAACAAGGTTGTTGGCTTCGTTACCGAACTGGCACACTCGTGGCTTTTGGCTTGGATCATGACCAAGATCTTGGCCCTTGTCGTTGACATGTGTTCCGCAAAATCCCTTGAACCCTTGTGCAACATATACCCCACGAATCCTTGCATCTCTCGTTGCATCTTCTTGGCTCTAGCTCGGGTAAGCGATGGATCATATAAGGTTGGTGCACTCGGAGGCGACTGCCTAGATGACCCCTCATCACGCTCTTTCTCTCTTCTATATTTTCTTTCAATTGATGATCAATAGTCAAAAGAGAACCACACCACCTTGTGTGTTCAATATGCATCTTAAATCCCTAACTGATGCAACAGTAATTGTCTGACCATCCACAACAACAGAAGTAACAATTGTTCCAAATATCCCACCTGCCAATTTATAGATTGAAAAATTATAATAAACTAATTATAATAAACTAACAAATACCAGATTTAAACTAACAAATACCAGATTTAAAAAAAGTTTAATTTTGTGCACTAGATGCCAAATCTTCAAATCAGAAACCAAGTCCTATTAGTAAAGACTAACAAGTGAATCAATACAACATTTTTAAACATAAGTACCAATAATTCACACTATTAATATCACTCCTTCTATAGTTAAGAGGTATTCTAAATATCAACGAGACTATATCTTGATATAAAATTGATGAAAATATGAATATGTATATCCAGTTGACCAATATGGGGCCTGCAATCCAAAGCATTCCTTTTCCCGAATTTTGTAAATCAATACATGATGGACTAGGTAATAAAAAAATTGATAACTAAATCTACTTCTTTCACAATGAAAAAGCAAGTGGTCAGTATAAACGCTTTTAAGCTTCAAACTCCTCCAAAAGAAGCCTCTTGATGGATGTAATTACAAAAATAAGTTTACTCTCACTAAGTCATGCAGTTCTGTAATAGCAGCAGCAGCAGCAGCAGCAGCAGCAGCAGCAACAACAACAACAACAACAACAACAACAACAACAACAACAACAACAACAACAACAACAACAACAACAACAACAACAACAACAACAACAACAACAACAACAACAACAACAACAACAACAACAACAACAACAACAACAACAACAAAAAAAACAACAACAACAACAACAACAACAACAACAACAACAACAACAACAACAACAACAACAACAACAAGGTTGTTCGAACAAGCCCTCAGCAGCAGCAGCAGCAGCATTGAATTCTTACCTTATCAAAAAAAATTAAAAACAAACAAACAAACAAGATGGTGTTGGAGGTGGCGGAGGCATCAATAGGCAATGCTTGTTGACCATACTTATGATGTGGACGCTTATTATGGAAATTTTTATAGATAAAATACGTACATTTTTTTAAATATTCTTTCTCATATTAATTTAATCAAAATTTAAAAAATTCGAACTAGACGTAACCAACACAAAGCTCCGGTGAACCAGTGTGCAACCAAAAAAAAGTAAATGTGTATTTACTTGTATTTTGACGATATAAGGTCATGTACAATGGTAGTATTTACGATGTTACTTAAGGGTACTTGTCATATATTTGTCCAAATTTTAAAGAAAGTTGTTAAGTACCCATGATAGAAGTACTTATATAAGTACTACTCAAGCACCTATTAACGGTTCTTGATGCCAATAATTATTTTTCATGTGTCTCACTTTACTAAAATTATTTATTTTTTATTTGTACAAGTACCATTCGATTACTCATTTTAAGGGTTCCTCTATTGAAGTGGAAAAAAGTAAATGAGTATTTGAGTAGTACTAAATAAATAAAAAGTATTATATTAAGTGTTAAGTACCTTCAAGTACTTTTTTCAAGTACCACCATTGTATATGACCTATGTAGCTTGCGTCAGGTACATATATAGAATAATGCTCTAGTAAAATAGCCTCTTAGAGTAAAATATGTGGTTAATCTCCCATTGTTGGATTTAAATGAATGAAGGATGGGGATTAAAAAAATGGGGTGTAAATAGATTGTATGGATGTGATACACCTGATTAATTAATATCTTGTTAAAAATATTTCACAAATCTTTTAATTTTGGCAATATCCCTTGATTTTCGCCGTCTTGAAAAATTATACATAATTCAAAACCCTATCCTCTATCATTCTTGTAAACTAATTCACTCTCTTCTCTATCCTCCGATGATTTGGAACAACTAGAAACAATCGACGATTTCTTCTCGAGATCTTCTCAAAACTTGGTAAGTGGAGATTCAATCTTGATTTTGTAGTACACAATTAGTCGATAATCTTCACGATGTCGAGTGATTTTTGGGTTTTCAAGGTCGGTTTGACTTATTCAAAATTTTGTTTTTTATGATGAAGATGGCGAACTCTCCCAAGTCTAAGAACAACAACAAACCCAAGTGCGAAAAGGGTGATTGTTATGTTCCTTAACTAGTTTTTGTTTTTGAATCAAGATTGCAAAGTTTGATAAATTCATATAAAGATATGTTTGATGTTATTCAATATGTTAATATATGTTGTCGAGATTACATCAGTTCATTTTTTAATTTGTTGATTTTGGAGTAAAAAATGTTGTGTTTTTTGAACAATTTGTTCGTCTTGAATGTGGGTTGTTTGCATTCATACAGGTCAGAGTAAACCACATTATTTTCAGAATATTCTACATTGTTTTTCATAAGCATTGTAATGATTATTCACATCATAACATATTACAAAGAGTCACAAGTTATTCATAATACTAACTGTTATTTTTCAGAAACATTGTAATGTTTATTGTTGAAGGGTTTCTTGAACAAATAAATTTATATTCAAGACCCCGCTGAGTATAGCGGAGTCAGATTCATCCACGGGAATGAGATTAGGGCCAAAGATTAGTTGATAAACTAAGAAAAGCAAATAAACACGAAGGGGTACAAACACACAAGGGCTCGAGCTCGACTTTAAGTGGGTCGAGATCGATGCAAAATCACAAGTTTTAAATCAAATATAAAAGGCAAATCCTAGGGCTAGGGCTACCACAACAACAACCATACATGCTTTCAACGAGAATCCATAACCATCATGCAATCTAGATCATAGAAAAGTCAACTGTCGCAAACAATTCAAGTTATTCAATCAACTGTCGCAAATTAAACAACTTTCTATCTATCCTTCAACCTAGGAATATCTACTTTCGCAAATAATCCTATTTAGATCTAATCAAGCAATCAACTTTACACTTTCGCTTTTAGGTTAATTGCAAGATATTGCCTCAACTTTCGCAAAGGTATTAAGCACAAGATAGATAGATATGATCTTCAAGCATTCATGTCATGAATTCAAGTTTAGACATGCATGATTGTGTTGGGTTTTCACCCAACCCTAGAATCTAAGAAGACTACTCACACATTGAAAAGAAAGAAGAAGACATGATCATAAAAATAAAGAGGTCTTACAAATTTCTCCAACTTGTCCTCCAAGTCTTCCTCTTAATCTCCAAATAACCTTCAAACCAAAAAGCTAGAAAAGAACCCCCCTCCTCTCCAAAGAGAGAATATCTCATACTAAAGGGTTTAACCTCCTTTTATAGAGGAAAAGGAGTCCTAATTCTACTAGGAAACAAGATAGAATAACTTCCTAAAATAAAAGATAGAATATATCATAAGATCTCGGAATAATAGGGCAAAGTCGGCGCCATGATCGACCCAAATGGGTCGTGCACGACCCCCCTGGGGTCGGTCCTGAGAGCTCACTTTCTTCTTGGGTCTAGCACGACCCTGATAGGGTCGTTCCTGAGGGCTTGTTCGAACAACCTTGAGTAAAACTTGCGTAGAGGATTCATTATAACTCCGATTGACTCGATTCTTTTTCCTATATTCTTGTAACGAATTCCTCTATCTCTTTCCAAGCTCAAACTTGATCTTCAATGACTTTACTTGAGCGCTTATTCTCCATCTTCTCTTGCAATGCTCCAAATCCTTTATTGAGCTCCAAAATGCCTATAAAAAGACACAAAAGATGCGTAGTTTCCGAATCTCAAGGAAATACGAACACTAAGGCAAAAAGACTCAAAAACATAAAACTCTAGTACTAAAACCAACTAAATCTAATCTATCTAGACACTAAAAACCTACCTAAAAAGCGGATATCATTTATTCAATAGTCTATATTTTTCATGTTAATACATGCTCATATTACTTTTGTTATTCATATATACGCCGCATTTTATTCACATATACATTGCCTGTTATTCACATATTCATGGCTTGTTCTGCCTATTGTATGCTTTGTTATTTATATATGCATGACTTTTTCTATATAGATATGTTTTGAAAACAATATAGAAAAATATAAACATTTTTCAGAATATTCAATAATGTTTTTCATAAGCATTTTAATGATTATTTACACCATAACATAATACAAAGAATCACAAATCTTTTATAATACTAACTGTTGTTTTTCAGAAGCATTGTAATGGTTATTCACTAGTCTATATTATTCATGTCAATACATGCTCATATTACTATTTAAAACCATTGAATAAGTTAGTCATATTTATTGATATGTTGTTATTCATTCATATGTGTACTGTTATTCATACATGCATGGCTTGTTATTTATATATGCATGTTTTGTCGTGTTCGATTTGACTTTATATTTTGTTGCATGTAGGTGTTTTTTGGGGTAGACGAATTCTACAAGCTTCAATTACGATTGATTTTGTTTTTCATATATGCATGGCATGTTATTCATCTATACATGTATTGTTATTCATATATACATGCCTTGTTATTTAGCTATGCATATGTTGTTATTAATACATGTGTGGCTTGTTATTCAGACATGTGTGACTTGTTATATATATATATATATATATATATATATATATATATATATATATACATGTTTTGTTATGTGTAAATTGTTATTCATGTATGTGTGTCTTACACAAGTATTGAAGAATGACAATGAAGTATAAGTGGGTGAAGTTTGTAAACAACGACAATGATTAGTTTTTTTCGACATATCAATGTACAACGTATATGTAATTATTCAACATATAGCGAATTGATTTTCATGGGAAGACGAATACTTATTCAACCTAAATAATGCAAACGTTAAAACATGTCCAATCCTATAATTATTTAAACAATCATATTGAGTTATTCAAACCTTGACTATAAATATTTATGGTTCCATAATTATTCAAACAATCAAATTGAGTTATCCAAACGATCAAATTGAGTTATTTAAACATCGACTATAAATATTCTACGATTCTATAATTATTAAAACAATCACACTGAGTTATTCAAACTTCGACTAATAGATATTCAATGATTTTGTAGAGGCTTTGTATTTGTAAATTCGATTATTTAATTTTTCTATAAATCTTTTCACTCTTATCAATCCCTAAAATCATGCTACTGCCATATATAAAGAAAAACGTGGGATTTTTTTTTAAATTTCACAATCCCTTAATTTTAGCAACTTCCAAATTTAAAATCAAATCCCCTATACTTAAATCAATGAGAATTAATTCAATCCCTTCTTCCCCATTTTCTTATTATGTTGCCTAATTAATCACCATTGATTGATTGAGATCCAACATCTACCCTTTAACCACACATTGCACCTTAATATGTATTGTACTTGAGCGCCCCCACATATATAAAAACAACAACAACAACAACAACAACCTAGTGTAGACCTGTCTCAGGCAAGGTCTGGGAGGTCAAGATGTACCCACCCTTTCCTCGACCTAAATGATCGAGAGGGTGTGTAAAAGAGGTCTAAAGACCTAAAAAACTAGGAAAAGACGCCAGGAGAGAGAGAGAGAGAGAGAGTGAACGAGAACGAAAGCGAGGGAGAGAAAAAAGCAAGAGGAAAAAAACGTAAGAGTGTAGGATGCTCCCTGCTAGCCTGCTGCTACCACTCCTCTACCGTAATCTTCTCCCTCTAGAGGTCCCTGTAGCATGTCAGGTCCTTGAAATATCTAACACATTAAGATCATGTTTTATAACTTCCTTCCAGCTCTTCTTCGGTCTACCTCTGCCCCTAAAAAAATCATTGAAAACCATGCCCTCATATCTTCGTACCGGGGCCTCCGGTGGCCTCCTCTGTATGTGCCCAAACCAGTCAACCTCGATTCCCTCAGCTTCTCTCCTATACTAGCCACTACAACCTTGTTCCTAATTAACTCGTTTCTGATCCTGTCTAGCCTTGTGTGTTCGTACATCCATCTCAGCATACGTATCTCTACTATCATCAATTTCTGCTCATGCACCTTCTTGGTAGGCCAACATTCCGCCCCGTACAAAATTGCGGGTCTAATCACGGACTTGTAGAATTTGCACTTTAGCTTAAGTGGGACCTTTTTGTCACATAAAATCCCTAAGGCGATCCTCCATTTTTGCCAACCCCTCTGAATCTGATGCTTGATGTCCTCATCTATGTCCCCGTCACTCTGCAGAATTGATCCTAAGTACTTGAAATTCTCCTTCTTCATGATGGGAACACCTCCCGGTTGTACTTCCTCGGTGGACTCATCTACCTCTCCAAACTTAAACTCCACATATTCTATCTTTGTCCTGCTCAAACTAAAATCAATTCCTTCAAGCTTCTCCCTCTAGACTTCGAGCTTTCTAGCAACTCCATCCCTTGACTCATCGACGAGTAGGGCTGTGCAAATTTAGGTCCGGACCGGAATTCGGTCCCGGTCCAGACCGGACCAGTCCGGTTTTGGACCTATGCCCAGCCTTATTGATGAGCACAATGTTGTAGGCGAATAACATGCACCACAGTACCTCTCCTTGGACCTCTCGAGTCAACACATCCATAACCATTGTGAAGAGAAAAGAGCTAAGTGATGACCCCTGGTGCAACCCCACCCTAATCGGAAAGTAATTTGTATCTCCCCCTAGGCCACGCACACTAGTTAAGGACCCCTCGTACATATCCTTAAGAATCTTGATATAAGTTCTTGAAATTCATTTAGCTTCCAGACATCGCCACAATAATTGTCTAGGCACTTTGTCGTATGCATTCTCTAAATCAACAAAAGCCATATGCAAATTCTTATTCCTTTCTCTGTAAGCCTCTGACAACCTTCTGAGCAAATGAATTGCCTCGATGGATGACTTACCTGGCATAAAACCAAACTGGTTCTCTGACACGCTGACTAGCTTCCTCAATCTCGACTTAATCAACTTTTCCCCTGTAGCTGTACATCTCCCTTGTTTTTGTACAGTGGAGTCAAGTTATTGAGCCTCCACTCTTCAGGCTTCAGGCATCTTTGTCGTCTTAAAAATAATGTTGAAAAGTGATGTCAAATACTCCACACCTCTGACCCCTAAGAGCATCTCCAACAGCTTCCCCATATTATTGGAAAGTGTATATTTGGAGAATTTAGTACAAGTTTTTAATCCAACAATTTCTCCATCACATTCCCCATAATAGAGAAGGATGAGATAAGAACATCTGCAATAATTTCTCCATATTATTAGAAAATGTGAATTTAGAGAATTCGGTACAAATTTTTGCTCCAACAGTTTCTCCATCACATTCCCTATAATAGGGAGGGATGAGAAAAAATGAGCTATCTTCCCTACATTTGGAGAATTCTCCAAAAATATTTAGGGAATGTATTAATATCATATGCTATCAGCCTATCACGACAAATTCCAATTGGTCATATTATATTTTATAATATTTTAGTGAATATTTATATATAATAAATACAAGATTCTATATAACGGGAAAGCTGTTGGAGTTGAAGCAAAATATTTTTAGAGAATAGGACATTTCTTGCTCCATTTTAGAGAAAAATTTAGGGAAGCAGTTGGAGATGGCCTAAAGGGAGGCATCTTCCCTACATTTGGGAAATTCTCCAAAAATATTTAGAACATGAATTAATTACATATGCTATCATGGTAACTTTCAATTGATTATATTATATTTTATAATAATTTGATGAATATCTATATACATAAATATGAAATTATCTAGAATAAGAAAATTGTTTGAATTAATGTAAAATTATTTTGATGAATATAACATTTAGTTCTCTATTATAGAGAAAATTATAACAAATTTGTTTGGCATGTTCTAAGCACCTCCAAGCCCGCACATATATTTTTTTTATAAGGAAAGAAATTAGGGTGGCCACTAAAAGCTAGTGGTCGCCCTAGAGCATCCTGGCGGATGAGGGTAATGAGGCCCGAATCAACTGCAAGTGGGATGGGGGAGACACGTCTGAAAGACTCATCGATGAAGTCCGCCACAGAATTGCACTCCCGAACAACGTGAGAGATACTCCAATCCTGGAACCGGGCAAGCAAGCAATGGATATCCGCACGCAACAACTCGATCTCCCACGGGCAGCGCCAGTCACCGAGCACGACATTGACCAGCTGTAAATTATCGCCTTCAATCTGGATCCGGGTAATATCACGTCTGATGACCTCGAGAAGTCCCTGGCACAAGGCAATGGTCTCGGATATCAAAACAGATTGTCGACCAATCAGTCCTCTGTCAAAATGGAAGTGGGAGCCACTAGAGTCCCTGAGGATGAACTCGAATGAAGCCACGCCATCTGCACTTATTACACCATCAAAATTCAATCTAATATAGTCTCTTTTGGGTTTTTCCCACATCGGTCGCTTTCTTCCTACCCGACCCCGCACACTTAGATTACGGGGGCCGGGGGAGGTAGAAGCTTCTACAAGTTTCTAGTCTTTAATCTGGTTTCGGATGAATTCAGTAATTTGATCGGCATTGATCAAGTTTTTTCTAGTGTTGCTATCAAAGACTCTCTTGTTTCTCGAGAACCGAAGGCTCCACCAAATGTTGATAAGGAGTTCCAATTCCTCTTTTGTTGTCATTTTCTTAATTTCCTCCAGGATCTCATGTGGTTTTTTTTTCCGTCCGGGAATATTTGGTTAGTGATCCCCCATAGTTTTGGGTCTATAGAATTAAGGGTTGACTTGGTGAGCGGGCATGATAGTAACACATGGTTGTGTCCTCCTTCTGGTTGTTACACGCTTCGCAACCTTGGGGTACCGGAATATGGTTTGCCGCAAGCCTAGTTTTAGTTGGTAGGCCATTTCGGGCTACTTTCCAAATAAAGTTCTTCATTTTAGGAGAGATATTTACCCGGTTAATCCATTCTAATTTAATTTTGGGTTCACCTTTGGATTGGTGGAGCCACTGCATAGTGGAGTAGGTGGAATACCAGCCATTTTTGCTTGGATGCCAGTACAATCTATCCGGTAATTTATTAATCGGATTGATAATTTTGGGGATTCTTTCAAGGTCATCAAGCGAGATGACCTCATTCAATTTCTCAATGTTCCATGAGTTATCCTCTCGGAGGTACGCCTCAACAAGTTCCTCCCAGTCAATGAGGTTTTCAACCTCAGATTTCGGGTTGAGGGGACCATTGCCGGTCCAATTATCTTTCCAAAATCGGACGGTTTTACCATCCCCCACTTGCCAGATGAGCCCCTTAATGAACATGTCTCTTAGGCCTACAAGTTTAGACCATTGCCAAGGTGTGTTCTATTTTTTCTTGTAGTTTAGGATACTTTTCGATTTGAGGTATTTTTCAGTAACTATTTTGACCCAAAGGTTGTTTGGTTCCGCTAGGATTTTCCATAGCACTTTCATTTGGAGTGCTTGGTTCATTTCAGCCGCCTTGGCTATTCCCAACCCTCCGTGATCAAGAGGGCGACAAATGGAATTCCAACTAATGAGTGGTTTGTAGTTGTTTTCCTTGTTCCAAAAGAAGTTTTTGTTAATCTGGTCAAGTTCTTTTCAATGTTGATTGTGGTAGTAGAAACGATTGTATAATATAGTTTGGTTGTACTGAGAGGTTTGCTTTGATTAGTGTTTTCCTCCCTTCTTTGGATAGGGTGTTAGCTTTCCATTTTGATAATTGGGATCTGGTACACAAAACTAGAGGTTTGAAGGTGTTTTTGGTTACCCTCCCGTTAATTATCAGGCAACCAAGATATTTGTCTAGTGCAACTATGTTTGCTATTTGTAATATTTGTTTTATCTGATCCTTTGTTTTGTTATTAGTGTTTTTGGTCACTTGGAAAGCGAATTTATGGAAATTGACTTTTTGTCCGGAGATCTGACAATAGTCGTCAATAGTGTCCTTAATATTTTTGTAGGCTTGGCCGTTGGCTTTTGCGAAAATGATGATATCATCTGCAAAGGCTAGGAAAGGGATTTTTGTTCCATTCCTGGAAATTTGGGTCCCGATGCCGCTTTTAGGGTTAGTACTCCAGAGGTGGAGTTGTCTTGCCAAAACCTCGACGGCGAGGATGAATAAGTATGGTGATAGGGGACCCCCTGCCTAAGGCCCCGTTGAGGGTAGAATTGTTCTATTAGTCCGTTATTGACAAGGATTGAGAAGGAGACAATTTCAACACATTCTCGGATCCAACCCAAGAATTAATCATTGGAACCAAATTTATGGAGGATCTCAGCTAGGAATTCCCAACTAATCCGATCATAGGCTTTTTCCATGTCAAGTTTGATTGCGATCCACCCCTCCTTTCCTCGTTTGTTTCGAAAGGAGTGAAAGATTTCATGCGCTATGAGTGTGTTGTCGTGGATACTTCTGTCCTGGACGAAAGCCCCCTACATCCGGTGGATGAGTTTGTTTAACAAGTTTTTAAGGCGGTTTGTTAGGATTTTTGATATTATTTTATAGATGGTATTGCATAGGCTAATTGGCCTATAATAATTGGTTGAGTTGGGTTCTTATATTTGGGTAGCAGAGTTATAAATGTATGGTTTATTTGTTTCAAAAATTTCCAGTGTGAAAGAAGCTTTTAACAGCTTTGGTCAGGCTTGGGCCAACGATATGCCAATATTTTTTTATAGAAGCTTGTCGGCATTCCATCCGGACCAGGGGATTTATCTTCCTCGATATCAAACAAAGCATTCTTTATTTCAGTGTTCATTACTGGTTTTGTGAGTTCTGTGTTGTCTGATTCGATTATTTCTTTTTGGATGGTTTGTGTCATGCTTTAGAGTTTTCTACAGTTTATTTCCAAGGCCCGAAATCAGTTTTGGAAGTCCCATTTGATTTCTATTTTGATGTTTTCTAGTCCGGTAAATTGTGTTCCCTCTGATGTACGGATTTCTTTGATATTGGTTCTATTCCTTCTGCCGTTTGCGATCCGGTGGAAGTATTTCGTGTTTTTGTCATTTAGTTTTATGTGGGTGTTTTTGGCCCTTTGTTTCCAATAGGAGTTCTGGAAATTGATTAGGCACGACTGTTTGTTGGCCAATCTATCCTGATTTTGGACTAGTTGCATGTTTTTATTTTCAATGATATCTTTCTGGATTTGCAGTAGATCCTTGTCTAGTTTTTTAATTTCTTCGATAATGTTCCAAAAGGATGCTTATTCCATGCTTTTGATTTAGTTTTAAGGAGTTGTGTTTTTTTGGGTGAGATTATACATATGTGATCCACCAGCATTGTAACGCCAAGCTTGCTTGATGATGTTTTCGAAGTCTCTTCTAGAAGCCCACATCATTTCAAATTTGAATGGTTGTGCTTTGAATGGTACTCCTGTTGGGAGATCACACGAAATAGGGCAGTGATCAGAGGTTGAGAAGGCGTGGTTTTTCGTCGTTATGGATGGGTACTATTGGATAATTTGGTTGCTAAGTAAAGTGTGGTCTAATTTCTCAAACGTAGTATTTTCGAGATTTTTAGATCTTCTCCAATTAAATTTGTTTCCTAACGTTGGAATATCATAAACGTCGCAATCGTTTTTAAATTTAATGAGTCGTTCAAACCTGGAATGGTTTGTGTTGGCGCCCCCTTGTTTTTCGTTGGGGTGTTGGATTTCGTTAAGGTCTCCCATAATGATGCATGGAAGCTTAGAATTCTGGATAAAATCTTTCAGCTTCGTCCAGAACTGATCCTTTTCTTTTGCCCTTGGCGGAGCATAGGCAAAAATAATGATCAATTCGTTGTTAGTTTCCAGGTTTGTATAATGGAAGCCGATGAAGCGTTCGTCTCTATGGAAAGTTTAGACCCTTTCGTTCGAGAGTTGTGCCCCCTTCCAGAGGACATAGATCCCTCCAACAAATCCGTTTGCTGAATAAACTCAATAGAGTCAAAGCCAGCTTTTTGCCAGAATTTACATTCTGACGGGTTTTGGGCTTTCGTTTCAACTAGAGATATTAGGTGGATATTTTCAAGGCGGCATAAAGCGTCGACTTCGGTCCTGAAGGACTTACGCTTAATGCCTCTACAGTTCCACATACCGATCTTCATAAACAACCATCTAGTTTGTTGCTTTTGGCCGTTAGAGGATAGGGAGGCATCCATGATCTTCCTTTCAAAGATTTTGTTGTATACTTGTTTAGTGCTACAACTTGGGGTGTGAGAATTGTGAAATTAATGGTGTTGTTATTAACATTAGGAAAGTTTATCCCCTTGCAGTGGGTTTCCCCCTTTGTTTTTGTGTCAAAGCATTCCCTAAATTTAATTTTAATATTATTTTACCTTTGCTTTAGATGGTGCACTTCTGCGATAGCAATTTGGTTCTTTTCTGGGTTTTGTATTCCGAGGTTTACTCCATATTTGTGTTTAGAGGGTACGTTTTCAGGGAGAGAATTTTCCTTATTATTTTTTCTATTCTTGTTACTAATCCAGTTTTTTTATTTTACAATCGTTTTGGTTCGAGTTTGTCGGATTTCTGCTCGAAATATTATAATCACATGTTCCTCGGGTTTTTTGGCTTTTGTACAAGATATATCGCAACCTGTATATAGTTACGCCTAATATGCTTTTGGCATACAGTTTATTTTTTTGCCTTTTAGAGTTTATTACCCTAAAGAAATTCTCCTTAAAGTCATAGCTGGGTGGGTGGTGTAGTGTAAAGCCCCACAAGCAACAAAAGGAAACAAGCATATAAAAGGTGCATTTTGTTTACTAGCAGAGGGGCCGCGCGTTGCGCGACCATTCGATTGAGCGATCATATTCTTTAAGCAAAGTTATTTTATGCATGAGAAGAAATATTTTCCCAAAAAGAGTAAATATTGAAGTAAAGTTATATTCTTTATACCAAAAAAAGAATAAATATTTCCAATAAACAAATGAGAAGTGTAACAACTCAAAGGAAATGTCAAGATAAACTCAATCATAAGCAAGTATAATGAAAAAACATATCCACTTGAAATAAATAGAGTAGGCTATAAGGAAATGTGAAAGAACTCCATGTAATTGCCCCCAACAGCTCAAATAGTAACCCTCCTCTCTCTAACGGGTACCTAGGCAACAAAGAAGGAAACATAGTAATACTGCATACAAATTAAAGGCATAAATTTTGCCTCTTTTCCTTACACTATAGAAGTTGTAGGACCTTGACAACTATAAATACGGATGAGGTACAATCATCCTTAATTACCACATCTTGATGGTGAGGAAAAAGGCTTGGTCAGCACCAGCAAACTAATATAGACATGTTGAATCCATCAATGCAAAGACAAGGAAAATAAGACAACAGATAGCCTAGAAGTTTGCATGAGTTTCTAACCAGCATATATAAAACCATGATTGACATGCATACAATAAACAAGGCATATCAGATAAGGCATGGAAAACAGATAGTGAACTTTCCTGTCCATATTTATTAGCTTAGGTAAATGAAAACACTTCAATTAGAAATCTGACAGTTAGAACAACAACTTCGAACCAAAAGAAGCACTAATTTAACAAACACTGCAGCATACAGACAAAAGACCCTATAAAAATGGGCCACTACAACCAAATCATTTGGAGATACAAATGACGAAATCAAATACAAAGCACCCACCAAAAACTAAATTAACCCTAGTTGCAACACTTATTTTCCTTAAAATCCTTCAGCACAAGGGCAAAGTTCATGATATAGAAAGGATAAAGAAATGACAAAAAAAGACTGAATAAAACACATAAATTGACAAGTAGAAATTAAGTACAACTTGTAATGAGATCAATGCACCATGATATGGGAAAATGATGAGTAAATGAACATTATTATCAAAAAGCATCTGATTCCACAATCCCTCTGTCCTTGAAAGATCTATGAAGTTTTTGTCGGAGAACCTGATCATGTTAGATACAAAACTAATAAGCATTTTCATTAGCTATATATATCCATTATAATAAGTAATAAAGTGAATGAGGTATTCCTCTTCTATGATAGCGGCCAATGTAGCAGAAAAAATGAGAATGGGAACATCTTTCTCCTGCATAAACAAACCATGGAAAATAGAAGGTTAATGATAAAAAATAGTGAAATAAAAGTTTTAGTTTACATGCTTCATAACGGTGAACCTAAAGGTGATAAACCAACAGAAAAAGGAGAGAGAGTTAAATTCTATGAAAAAAGCATGATCTTTTGTGACACTGTAATTATTGGTATTTCACAAAAGCATATGCTTTGCACAAAGGACAAATATAACAGCTTCTTAAGTCAAAATGAAATGATAAGAAGTCAAGGTGTATTTCAAGTAGGGCCTTCATGGTACATCTCCAATGTTAAAGCTATCCAATTTCTAAAGATACAGATAGGACATCCTTTTAAAAAATGCCTAACACCATCAATAAAGAAAATTCGTGTAGGACAGAAAAAAGTCTATATTTGTAACAAAAGAATAATATTGATATTAATAAATGTGAAAACAAAGTATGTAGTTCAGCTATTTTTCAAAGGGTACGTTTTCTAGGGAACAGTGGTCCATTGACATCCACTAATTCAAAGCAGAGTGCTTTGGTGGTTATTTTAGACAAGTTATTCCCAACCAAAATATTTAGTTTCAACAGTTGTGCTACGCATTACTTTATTTTAATATCTTTGTATGCAAAATTTGTGCTTGAAGGTATTTGGATGTGTATTTTCTCCATTGCATATCACAAGCTCTAATATTTACTGTTAAACTGAACAGACGTTGATGGAAAAGTAAAATCAATGATTAAGATCATCAATGAAGATGTTGTCATTTGCAAGGCGCCAATTATATGATTCTATTTTTTAAACCGATGCACTTCATATTACCAAATAAACATATGCAGGCATCAAAATACACATATTAGCACAAAAAGCAAAAGAACAAAGGTTTTGTTCCATAGGACGAACAAACTCACCTGTAAGATTTTCCTGGAGCCATTTAGAGTTCTTGGGACTAATGTGGCTATCCCACTACCATGAGTACGAGTGTTTTGTCTCAGGATGCAATGAATTTGACGTGGCTGCTGCAAACAGTAAAGCTGGGTTTGACTTCGAAGGGACTGCTAGTTGATTAATTTACCAGCTATCAAGATTGGGGAAACAATTCCAGGCCAGGATTAAAAAGTAATGTACAGTTCTAACCCCTCCTAAGAACTTGTGGGAAATATCTTGCAGTCTTCTGTCAATTTTCCATACAGAAATCAAAACGCAAATCAGTGAACACCGAAAAGAATGCTTATGCATCAACAAAAATTCCTATTGGTACCAATACAGGTTTTTGCCCTAATGTAGTTAGCTTTCAGCAGAAGCAGGGACTCAATAAGCAAGTATAGTGTATAACCCACTGCGTTGACTTATAATTTCAACAGAAATTGTTGTACACTGACAAGTGAGAACAATAGGAAGTAATCAGTTAGGAATAGAACCATCTTCTTTTATAGAAGAAAATCTTTTCTATTTGTAGATTATGGAGCTAGAAGATGAATCGTCAGTACCTTTTACTCAATTCAAGAACTTGTCTGCAAATACAATCACTTGCACAAGCATTGCCCCAATCAATTTTGTCGAGTGTCTTCTGCCTGAATACAATGGCTCTTTTTCTATTGTAGGTGGTACTGAAGGATTGTTTGCACAGAGATTTCTTGATCACTAATGATATACTTCCCACATACAAAAATGCAAGTTATGAGAATTGATCCATTGTAATCACTCTTTTTCTTAAGTGATCATATTACTAAGTGTAATGCTGTATTCAAGGTGTTTATGATTTGTTGGGAAGACTAAAGATCAATTTCCTATTAAAAACATGACATACTATACTTTTATGTTGTGCACATTTTGTATTGAGTTCTTCCCTTATGTACAGGCGATGGTTCTCATACATAGGTTTTTCAGCCTCTCACTCATTACCTTTTTCATTCTACGGCATTCATCTTCACCTGGGTTTATACCTTCCAATGTAAGGTGAGAAAGGAAATGCTTCTTGACTTATGTGTTTAACTTCATGTTTTTGAGTAATTTACTTCTCTATCCACTCATTATGTCTTTGTCTCTGTTGTTAGCATTTAATGTCGACATTACAAAACAATGATCAAGCCGAAACCGCATACTCCTCAGATTGGGATAAGCATTCGTGGTTTTACATCGCTGTGAGACTTGGATTTTTCCTCTGGGTATGGTCATATACTCATATCTATATTTTAAGCTCTATTATATTTTTTATTTTAAAATCCATCTTCAAGATTTTGATTACTATTTTTCTGAAGATTGCTTTGCTTAATCTGATTACTATCTCTTCTACCTGGGCAAGAGTGATTGAGGTTATGGATAATGAGGTTGGTCAACACTTTTATGCTTTTGTCTTATATCCAATAAAAGAAGATTTTTATGGGCCTATAATCACTCTATTTTGTATCCAGTCAGGCTCAAGACTTATTGGTTTTATTGGTGTTGGTGCTACACTTGGTCATCTATTTGGCTCACTATTTGCCACAGGAATGGCTTAGATGGGATCATGTAAGCATTTTCCTTCCAGGTTCCAATTGTTTGTAGTTATTATCTTTCAATAGGAAAATTTGTGTAACTGGCATTGATTGGTTTTCTCTATAATATATGTACCTTTTTTAGTGTTGCTACTATTTGCTGCATTTCCAGCGCATGGATGATTCTATATCACATTATTATTAATCGCATAAAGATTAAACATCATTGCTCCACATTCATACTAATTTATACAACTTTAAAAACAAAGACTTACTATTGACATGGCAAGAGCATGATGTTCTTCTCTGCAGAAATCAGTTGCACAAGCCCACATACTTGCTTTAAGAATATAAATCCAATGAACATGAGTGTTTGCATAACCACACAAAGCCCAAACCTGAAATTGGATGCAACCTCTAAGCCACAATAGTAAGAAATACAGTGTCCATTTAGTTTTTGAATTAAATAAGTTTAGTCGTTTGATTGTGGACTAACAAAACTAATAAGTCACTCAGAAAGCAATAATTTGTTTAATCAATTGAAGTGGAACATGTTAGAAAGAATCTCACCTTTAGTTATCAAATCATCCACGAGAATGAACCGAAGGAGTCGATGTATACAAAGTTGCAGCAAATGTATAACCAAAGAAAAAGACTTCACCTCTTCATCAACTTGCAAGAATAAATAGATATAACACAATTTTCTCATAAGCATTCCTTCGAACACCTTAAGTGCATAATTAAATCAATACCATAACATTAAGGCCATATGAAGTTAAATTAAAAATTATAAGCCTCACAATCCAACAGAAGAATGAAATGAAAAGATTTGGGTCTTTCTCGACTGAGAACTAAGAAACACGATTGACATAAAGACAATAATAAAAAAAAATTGAGAGCGAGAAGTTCAAACCGGCGAAGCAGAGAAGATAGCCGGCAGTGAGGAATTCGATTTCTTTCTCCCGAGTCCGTCGTTGCGTCCTGATTCTCTCTCTAGTTCTGGTTCCTCCCTAGGTTGTTTGTCAATTGATGGAAGCCAATTGAGATAAGCAAGTGAATTTTTGATATCTCAATTGAGAAATCAACACAGAGAGCCGAGGTACAAGGCGGAACCAAATTAAATTGAGAACGAAAATCTGAAAACCTGTCAAAATTCAGGATGAATTTGTAGAACGCTGACTCTGGTTCTCTTGTTCAATTGATCGATAAGTTCAAACCGATCAATTCTAAGGACGGATTTGTAGACTTTTTCCGGCGGCGAAGAAAACTTGCTCCCGAGTCCATCATACCGCCCTGATTCTCTATGGTTCAGGTTCAATTGAGAACGACAAGATCAAACCGATCAATTTTGGTGACGATTTATTTGAACTGGACGAGGCGGAGAAGAACGACATGTTGAGAACGAAATTGAGATAAGCAAGTGAATTTTTGATATCTCAATTGAGAAATCAACACAGAGAGCCGAGGTACAAGGCGGAACCAAATTAAATTGAGAACGAAAATCTGAAAACCTGTCAAAATTCAGGATGAATTTGTAGAACGCTGACTCTGGTTCTCTTGTTCAATTGATCGATAAGTTCAAACCGATCAATTCTAAGGACGGATTTGTAGACTTTTTCCGGCGGCGAAGAAAACTTGCTCCCGAGTCCATCATACCGCCCTGATTCTCTATGGTTCAGGTTCAATTGAGAACGACAAGATCAAACCGATCAATTTTGGTGACGATTTATTTGAACTGGACGAGGCGGAGAAGAACGACATGTTGAGAACGAAAGGTTGGATCCGATCAGACGGATTTGTAGACTTCGATGAGGCAGAGAACGTATGCCGACTGTGAAGATTTTTTCTCCCGAAACCGTCGTTCCGTTGTGAAACTCTCTAGCTGGAATAAAGACGAAAGAGAAAGAAAAAGGCAAAGAAGGGAGAGATGCGTGAAAAGAACAACAGCCACACGATCCAAAAAAACATTGTAGTTAAGACCATGTGTACCAGTGAAACAGTTGAAATCCATAAAACCCTAAAAAATACCCACTTTTTTTCATTTCTCTCTCTTCCACATTATCTTATACTCCTCCAATTTCATTTCATGAAACTTACTTAAATATCAATGAAACCTAATGAAACCCATAAAACCCACTTTTCTACCTTTTTTTTTATTTCCCAACAACCATTTATTTATCTATGCACAATTACAAATATATCATTTATTTATTAAATATGTGTACATAAAACTAATTTTTCAAATAAGGTAGATGAAATAAATTATGTTTAAACAATGATTTATATATAAAAATGCTAAATATGTTTTTAATTACTTTCCAACATTCATTTATTTCTTTATATACAATTATAACTATACCTTTAATTTTTTTATTTCACAATATACTAATTTATCAAATAGGATAGATGAAACTAATTATGGTTAATAATGAATTATTTTAAAAAATGGTTAATTGTGTGTTTAATTATCTTACAACAACCTAAAAACTAATTTAATTTTAACATAATTCAAACATATACAAAATTGGTATTCATATGTAGATAAAAAAAACTATTACTTTTGATATAATTATTTATTTATTTTTATGATGAAAATCACATAAAAATAACCAAAAACAAAAATCTACATGACAAATAATTACTACAAAATAAACTAATTATTATTTTCCACATGGCAAAAAATGAATGGCCAATTTGATGAAGTTGGCCCATGAAATTTCTCTCTCCTGAGTTTCATGAATCGAAACCAATAGTTCCAATTTCACCATTTTTTCTTTTTTTTCCACGTGAAACTCGGTGAAATCCTTGCACGAAACTCCCGATGTGCATGCTCTAACTAAAGTCCAGTAAAATAAACGCATATAAGCCGTAGGCTTCCCATATATTTATAGTAGTGTAGATGTAGAAGTGTAGAAGTGTAGATGTAGATTCATGATCCATTTATTATTTTGCCGAGTGCATCTCAAAATTGGATTTTTGATGTAGGGTTCCCATATATTTATAGTAGTGTAGATGTAGATGTAGAAGTATAGATGTAGATTCATGATCCATTTATTATTTTGCCGAGTGCATCTCAAAATCGGATTTTTATGTAACAATCTAGTATGTAATAATCTGGTATATTTTTCAGATCGATAAAAAATCTGCCCCGTCCCAAGTCCTTGCCGTCCAACGGCGACGTTTTAATGATTGTAGCCGGAAGACCAATGAACAAGAGAGGGGGGAATGCAAGAAACAGCAACACACCCTCGGCAACAAAAGTCTCGACCCCCTTTCACCATAAAATAGTCTCCCCTTTCTTTCTCTCTTACCAAATCCTCTTTCGTAGTCTCCTTTGTCTTTTGTGATGTTGAATTAGGGCTTTTTCTGGAGCTGCTGAAGATGAATCTCGAGCTTGTATCCGAGGATTCTTGCTGTTGATCATATACTGCGTTGTTTTTAGGGTCGGTAGAGTGCGGGATTTAATTCAACTGCAACGGAAGTGAAGTTTATCTCGGTGATTCTGTAACAGAATCACCTACAGAATTTCTGTAGGTGTCTACAGATCAGTGAATCAGGCGAGTTGTGTTTGCTTGCTTTGGATACTGAGAATGCAGAGGCAGACAAGGTCGATGGAAAGATCGAACAGTATGAACAGGGGGAAGCGGAGCTTGGATCATCTTGGAGGAGGAGGAGGCGGCTGCGGCGATGATCAGCCAGAGCGGAAGCGGCCTGCTTTGGCGAGGTGGCTGACTGGTTCAACTTTCGTTCTTTCATATCCAGCTGAACTTTTGCTAGGAAATTGGCATCAAATCCCTTGCTGTTGATTTCTTTTGTTTCTTCTATTAGATTGACTGCTAGTTTACCTCAAGCTCTCGGCTGCTACTCCTTGAATTTAGTTGTTACTTTCTGTTAGCTAAATTTTGGATCGTATTGGCAATTATACTGTGCTTGTTTGTTAGCCTTGTTCATGATTTAATTTTAGGGTTTAGCAAATTCCCTTATTGTATGTTTTCTCGTTGCTTGAATTTAGACGACTTCTGAATCATGATCATAAGTAATCATGTGGGACTGTAAGTAAATTGTAAACGTGTGGCTTCTGGCTAGTAAAATTTTGTGAACTCCGGCCTCTGGGAAAGAAAGATAGTGAGCCACGTTTTTTTTTTTCTTTATAAAAGTGAGGTTATAGAATCACCCCACGAGTGGGGATTTTATTAAGTGAGTTTTTTTTCTGATGAGTTAGTAGTAAATGGAGGTGGAGGAATACCTGAGATGTTCATGAGTATTTTGGCAGACAAATGGTCTTCAGTTTCATCAAATTCCAAGATGGACCCAGGGTTTCATATGTATTTACATCTTTTGTTTCCATACACAAAAGTATCTTCTGGTACTCAGAGTCTTATTTTTTATCTCAACATTTATTTTTTAGTGGATATCTCGTTGACACCAATTTTAATGCAGACATTTTGCTAAACTTAGTTCATATTCTGAAGATAGTCAAGAAAAATAGAAAATAGTTGATGTATGCTTGTGTTCATTAAACTTTTGGCTAAATGGTCCTAGCTGGCAGCTTCTTTTCTCCATTTAGTCCAACATATTATGATAATCCTTGTATTATTTTGCATAATCAAGGAATTAGCAAATAGTAAATGCTTGCAAGATTTTTTTCTTGAAGTATAGGAGATACATGGGAGCATACTATCTGTTTGTTGTTAGTAAATTCTGTGGGATTTACCTTCCCTGCAGGAATAGTGTGCATGATTTAGTAAATGAAAAATGCTGTTCAGTGCTTTGCTTGGTGTTCCTAAAAAATTACTAGAACATAGTGTTTGAAAAGGCATTTGATACTGTTTTATTATCTCTTGATCAAACTTTTGTGTTTTTGCAGTGTGATTGTTGAAGCTCTCAAGGTGGACAGTCTGCAGAGGCTTTGCTCTTCTTTGGAACCTATTCTCCGTAGAGTAGTAAGATATTTTTTTTTCCTTCACACTTTATCAATGCTAAACTTATCAAACCCCATGACTTTGATCCTTGGAGGTACTGAGGAGCCATAGTCTGTATATTCACGAGCCATATCACTTTTCTGCTATAAGCTAGTTTTTTTTAAAATTATCTCCAATGCATGCTGATTGGTAGTCCTATTCTGATATTGTGGCAACTTTAGCAGATCTCTATTTCTCTTTGTATTCTTCCTATGAGATGTCTGAGCTTCGGTTTTCTTTCAGAAGTATAATTGTATAGGTTGATGTCTGTTAAATTATTGCTAGAGGATCCTAAAGTTAATGATAAATTCTTCTAGATTAGATATATTCTACAATCAGGCAACTGTAGAAACAGTATCATTTATCAACCATTGTCCTGCAACAGAAGAAGAGTAAATAAAACAAGTTGTCTTTCATGACTTCTTTATGTTTGATCTTCTGATTAATTTATTCACTGGCGAAATAGGTTAGTGAAGAAGTGGAGCGTGCATTGGCCAGGTTGGGCCCTCCCAGACTCACAGGAAGGTATATATAGAAGTCATTTCTGACAGTTGAATTTTCATTACCACTAAATCAATGAAATTAAAATCTCCAAATACAATTTCTATTTGCAAGATGATCCATTTTTCAAATTTCCCCATTTCTGTACTGAATTCTCTTGCTTGCATGACTAACATCATGCTACTAATGTTCTATACTACTACTCTGAAGTTCTTCAATGTGTCCAGTTGCTCTTGTGTTTAATTTTCCTTCAACATATGTCTTTATTGGCTATGTCTTTATTTGCTATATCATGTGTAGTTGATTATGTTGTTGCATCCTGCTTTTGTCTATCAAATCTTCTATGTTTTAAGCTTTCATTGCGCTGTACAAACTTAGGTCCTCCCCTAAAAGAATCGAAGGTTCAGATGGAAGGATTTTACAACTGCAATTCAGGTCCAGATTGTCACTTCCCCTTTTCACTGGTGGAAAAGTTGAAGGGGAGCAGGGTGCTTCTATACATATTGTACTAATTGATGCTAGCATGGGTCATGTTGTGACATCAGGGCCTGAGTCCTGTGCAAAGCTTGATGTTGTTGTCCTTGAGGGTGATTTTAACAATGAGGATGATGAGGATTGGTCTCAAGAAGAATTTGAAAGCCATTTGGTGAAAGAGCGGGAGGGAAAAAGGCCACTTTTGACTGGAGACTTGCAGGTGACACTCAAGGAAGGGGTAGGCACACTGGGGGAGTTTACATTTACTGATAATTCAAGCTGGATACGAAGTAGGAAATTTAGACTCGGCCTAAAGATTACCTCAGGAATTGTTGATAGCATACGTATACGTGAGGCTAAAACAGAAGCATTTACTGTTAAGGATCATCGAGGGGAATGTAAGTTCTGCATAAGTACTCATTCTTCTTTCTGCCTTCTTTCCTGTTTCATATTTTGTCATCTGTTCTTATCTTTTCCAGTGTACAAGAAGCACTATCCACCAGCTCTAAATGATGAGGTTTGGAGATTGGAAAAGGTTGGGAAAGGTGGTTCCTTCCACAAGAGGCTAAATAGTGCAGGGATCTACAGCGTTGAAGATTTTCTCCGTGTTGCTTCCAGGGACTCTCAAAAACTACGAAGTGTTAGTGTTACTAAGTAGACTTCAGAATTGATTAGCATTAAATGGTTGTCAGGTTTTGCTTGCTTTTACTCAATCTCGAGTATCTAACTGATCTCTCTTGGTATCTCGTAGATTCTTGGAAGCGGTATGTCAAATAAGATGTGGGATACTCTTATGGAGCATGCTAAGACATGTGGCTTGAGTGGGAAGCTCTATGTTTACTATGCCGATGACACAAGACATGTTGGTGTTGCATTTAACAACATTTATGAGCTTAGTGGTCTCATTGCAGGGGAGCAATACATGCCATCTGATTCACTTTCTGATGATCAGAAGGTTAGTCATGTTTGTACCCATGTTTTAGTATCATATAATTGTATTTTTAGTTTGGTGTATTAGTATTTAATTTCTTGACAAAGGTGGCATTCTATTCATTTGTCCTGTTTGTTGAGAAGGTCACATCTTTTAGGCCTTAGGTTTGCTGAAGTGGACATTGGAAGTAGGACAATTTTATCTCAAAGCATTTTGTTATTTTACACCCTCATGTTGGGATATAAGAAGAAGAATCATGATAGTAGACGGATATTGGTGTCTAATGAAATGTTGACAATCTTTATTCCATTAGTTTAGGAATCCATTAAAACTTGAACCGAGTTAAATAAATCTGCATACAATTATACAAATAATGGAGGTCAAATTCTTGAAACTACAAATTTATTTCCCCTTTTTTGTAATTTTTGTTTTTGTTTTTGGACTTCCTTCAGGTCTATGTTGATACACTTGTAAAGAAAGCATATGAGAATTGGCATCAAGTTATAGAATATGAAGGCCACTCCCTTATAAATTCAAAGCAAACGAGGAGGGTCACAAGATCATTTAGAAATCAACTCCCAGAAGGTTCATCTCGTTTCTCAGATACTGTTGATCATCAGCTAGGACTTCCTCCTTTGCCTGGTTCAGTTCCCTCTTCTGAGCAGCCCCTCATGGAACCTACCTTACCTGTTGCAGGTTAATATTGTCCTTTCGCTTTGTTTCCCCTTCAGTATATCCAAAAAGCTTCTAGTTCAAATCTCTTGTTGCCTAACTATACTCCCGAATATGCTTCTCTGTTTAAATTGGTTGACTTGAATTTTGTTATTATTTTATAGTTGAATAAAATTATTTTATAATTTTAGAGCCTGTTTGGATTGCTTATTATAATGCAGACTTTTGCATTTTTAATGCATGAACCAAACAGATTTTAAACGAATTGGTCAATCATTTTATGCGAAGTATATTGGGGAGCATACTTAAGGAAGAGAGAATCTCAACTCAAAAGCTTCCAACTAACTTATATGATCTTGTTCTCACATATGCAGGGTACATATATGACAGCAACAATATATTTGCCTCACAACAAAACCGTGCAATAAGGAATGACAATAGTCTAGGACTAGCACCAACACCCTCAGAATCCTCATCATCAAAATCATCACCAACGTCATTTCAATCTCTAAATCCGTCGATTCAACAATCCAGTCTCAACCCTTATGAGGGGGTGGATGATTTATTGACTGAAGAGGAGATCCGTCTGAGGAGCAATCAAATGCTTGAAAATGAAGACATGCAACAGCTGCTGAGGCTCTTCAGCCATGGCTCCATGAATGTGGCGCCTGAAGACGGGTTCTCCTTCCCGCCTTACATGCCTTCTCCTGCACCGAACTTTGGGTTTGATGAAGGGCGAGGTGGACGCTCTGGAAAAGCAGTTGTTGGTTGGTTGAAGATCAAAGCAGCAATGAGGTGGGGGTTTTTTATTAGAAAGAAGGCAGCTGAAAGGAGAGCGCAGCTTATTGAGTTGGAAGATTGAGGAATCTGCTATTGTACAGTCACCTGTACAGGGTTTGTTTCTCTTAAAATGTAGCTTTTTTTTGTCTATGGTGAACTCTTGATGCCAATGGGTGTCTTATTTTTTTTGGGTTTTTTTTGCCAATGGGTGTCTTGTTAACACGTGATTTGTTAATTATGTGTTGTAAAATAGTTTGTGGTGTCCTTCACCTTGTATCCGGTATCAATGAAGGGTCAAGTCTGTAATTAAAATTGACAATTCCTGCATGCAATTTCCTTCATAGCTGCTTGTATCGTAATGATTTTATCCGTTTAAGCTTCAAATTTGACGTCGATTTTTTTTATAAAAAAAAAAATTAGTTGAGTTGAACCTGAATCCAGTAGGTTTTACCACTTTACCTTGATCACACCAAGAAATTTCATTGACTAGTGATGCTGTAATTCTCTTGATCCCACTATCAAGAGTCATCATAGGTTAGAACATTGGAGAGTTCTTCATAGCTGCTTGTATTGTCATGAATGTGGAGTTCATTGGTCATGAAGCTGGAGTTCTGATGATAACCACACATCATGTTGGATTTGACCTGGTAAGGATTTAATTGTACTTTGTGTCTATGAAGCTGGATTCTGATGATAAACCTTGTCCTACTTTATGAAGGAGAGGGAGTGATGAAATAGGTTGCTATTTGTTTGGTGAAACCTAGTTTGAATCTTTTCAAACTCTTGTCATTCATGGTAACACAATTGTTGCTGACCTGGTAAGGATTTAGCTGTACTTTGTTTACCTATGATCAGATTTTTCTTCTTTTTCCATGTTTTGCATTAATATGTGAGACTTTGTTATCAACAAAGTGCCTTGGTGGAGATTTCGATCAGGTGCACCAGCAGATTGTGTAACACTTGCTTTGTCTCAGGCATTGTTCTCATGGTCATTCATTTAATTGAGATTGTAATGGATATATCGAATGGTTATATGAAAATCACTTTTCAGGTTATTAATCAGTGGAATTAACAGAGGTGCGAGCTTGGCCTGAACATGTCAGTATCTTGTTGGTTCAGCTAGTTTTACCACCATTTTCTTTCCTTAAAATTTACCCTCTTGCTCCCCCTATGTTGTATAATGTTTAAAAGGCTGAGGGAACACCTTGGTTTGTGAACTTTTGTTGACACTAGCTTTATATGAAATTATGTATTACTGTTTGGTAATATTTAGTAAAACTTTATATTGAGAACAATGTCTCTTAACCATCCTCAGGTTGTGCTCTGGTGCTAGTGCTGGAGCTAGAGGCATATTAATACATGGAATCCCAGCTCTTTGTATATCTTTGAACTGGTAATTCTATAATTTTCTTGTGTATTATTGTTTTTAAATGATTTTCCCATATTTCAACATGTTGAACTATCACATTCTTACTTGTCCTAGGAAAAAGGACGTGAGCTCTGAAAATGATTATAAGGATGCAGTTGATGCTTGTTTACCACTTATTATTTTTTTGATCAAGAGGAGAGGGCTATGCCCTGTGAATTTTATTTTATTTTATTTTATTTTTTTTGAATAGGTAAAAATTAGGCAGACTAGGTCAGCCTATGCCCTGTGAATTTTATTAAACCAGCAAAAGGAATTACAGCAAAACAGTAGCATCCAAATTCAGCATATGTTGAAGTAAACCAGGAGGTTCATTAAAACTAGAAAAATTAAGAGAACTAAGTAAGGAGAAGTTTGCTAGTAAATCTGCAGCTCCATTAGCTTTGCGGGTCACATGTGAAAGCTTGAAATCCATATTAGGCGTCTGCAGCAACCTCTTGCACTGAAGAATCAGAGAGAAATCGGGATGAGTGACTGGCATAGCCGAGTTCAGCAGCTCAATAGAAATGCTCGAATCAGATTCAATCAACACATGAGTAAATCCAAGTGTGGCAACTAGTTGAATACCGTGAAGGATTGCCCATAACTCAGCTCTCAAAGCATTACAAAAACCACATTGGAAAGTAAACCCATGGATAAAGTTACCTTGGTGATCCCGAAATAGGCCTCCACCACCAGCCTTCCCAGGGTTGCCTTTGGAAACTCCGTCAACATTGAGCTTAAGCCAACCATCCTGGGGCAACTTCCATTTCTCAGCAGGGGGTGTAGTTGGTTTGGAGCACCCCTTATTATTCAGCAGGAACAGCTCTCGGCAATTCCAGTACTCATCAGAAACAGAGATTGCTATTCGAGAAAGATGGATAATATCATCAGCTCCCTTGAAAACTAAAACATTACGACATTTCCAAGCATACCATAGCATATTTGCAAAAATAGAGCTATGCTTGTCACCATTTGCTATGTTTGACATGATCCACTCTATCAAATTAAGTGAAAAAAACTGAGCAGGTGGAGAATTACCAAAAACTGCGAGCCACACCATCTTGATTTCTCCACAATCACGAAACAGGTGTAACTCTGATTCCTCCAGATTACAACGAGGACAGCTAGGGGAAGGTGCGATGTGTCTTCGGAATCTGTTGAGATTGCACATTGAAGTACCATTAAGAAGGAGATAAATAAAATTTCGGACTCTTTGTTGGACGGGCAATCTCCATACTTTCCTCCAATTAACCGCAGGCATTGCAGGGGATGGACCCTGGCTTCGTGCAATTTCCATAGCCGTCTTGGTAGAGAAAATACCAAAAGGCTCCGGATACCAAAATACACGATCCACAACAGTTGGATCGGAGCTAACAGTGACCGATAAGAGAGCTTGTAAAGTTGAGGCTGGGAGATATGGGGATAAAGTAGGCCAATCCCAGGAAGTACCAGTCCACATCTCAGCAACAGTGGCACCAATTAACTGATCAGGGATTGGCTGTATAGCAACATCTACCAACAGATCATCTGTTATCCAAGGGTGAAGCCAAAAAAGTGTTGTCGTGCCATTACCAACAGAGATGCAGATGCCTTTCGATAAAATTGTAGCCCCTTGAACAATGCCTTTCCACATATGAGATGACCGGGGCACTGCAGTGAACATATCAATATCAAGTCTACCATGGCAGTACTTCCCCCGGATAAGCTGACCCCAAATCGAGCTTGGTTCCATAAGAATTCTCCACCCAAGTTTAGCGAGGACAGCATCGTTTGCCTGACGCATCGAACGAATACCCAATCCACCCTCAGCTTTAGGTCGGTTAATTTTGTCCCGAGAAAGAAGATGCATTTTCTTCGAATCCTGGGTGGAACCCCATACGAAATCACAAATGATTTTATCAATTTGATCAGAAATCGATCTCGGAATGAGAGTGGCTTGCATCACATAAGTAGGGAGACTTGTGAGTACGGAGTTTACTAGAGTAGTCTGTCCCGCCATTGAAAGGGTTTTAGCTTGCCATCCTCGTAGACGAGAGGAGACTTTATTCAAAAGATATGAATAGCGGTCTGTTGTCATTTTGCCGCAAACCGTTGGAACACCAAGGTAGTTCCCCATGTCTTCAGGAATAGGCATATTAAGAAAATTCCCTACATCAGTTCGTACAAGGCTTCGTACTTTTCTAGAGAAAACAACATTTTGTTGAAATTAACTTTCTCTCCCGAGATGGCACAGAACTTGTCAAGGCATTCTTTGATCACAGATGCTTGATCGATAGATGCCTCGGCGAATAAGACGAGATCATCTGCGAAAAATAAGTGAGAGAGCGAGATTCCACCAATTTCAATAGGCTTCCAACTAGAATTTGACACGGCATCTTGGATAATATGAGATAATCGCTCCATACATAACACGAAATGATAAGGAGATAGCGGGTCGCCTAGGGATGGCAATGGGGCGGGGATTCCCCATTACCCGTGGGGATTCCCCGTTACGGGTATGGGTATGGGAATTTTTAGTGGGGATGGGGACGGGGATGGGGGGAAAAGTAATTACCCGCTAGGGTATGGGCATGGGGACGGGGATAGGTGTCCCCGCCCTACCACCCGACCCGAACCCGACCCCATTGGGGAATCCCCGCTGGAGGACCCATTGGGGAACCCCGTCGGGGGACTCGTTTATTATTTTTAATTATTGATCATTCTATCCTTATAGTATGTACTTAATACGTACGAATAGTATGATCATTGGATTTACAAAATTATTCTTTTGTTTATTTTTGAAGCTCTTGTTAATTATATAAGTTTAATTGGTAAATTTTGTAAATGGTGTATCAATAGAATATTTGAGGAAAGTGTACATGAAAGTAAATGAAAAATAAAATGAGTAACTCGTGGGGATTATACAAGGTCAAAATCAAAAGGGGATGGGGAGTCCCCGCTAGAGATTATAAATGGGGAAATCAAACGGAGATGGGGAATCTCCGATGGGGATTATAAATGGGAAAATCTAGCGAAGATGGGGAATCCCCGACGGGGATTATAAATGGGTAAATCAAGCGGGGATGGGGAATACCCGACGGGGACGGAGACCCGACGGGGATGGGGACGGGGATAAATTTTATTACCCGATGGATAATGGGACGGGTATGGGGAACATAAATATAAATGGGTATGGGTACGGGGAGGGTATTCCCCGCCCCGAACCCGCCCCATTGCCAGGTCGCCTTGACGAACCCCTCGAGATGGCTTGAAAGAACCTGCACAAGAGCCGTTCCACAGAATCTCCATCTCACCTTCCGATTGTGTCTTCATAATAATATTGATCAAATGAGGGGGCAGGTGTGCTTGTGATAGAGTTTCATGTAAAAATCTCCACTTTACACGATCATATGCTTTGGCAAGATCGATTTTAAGCATCATCCATCTAACAGAGCTGTTACACACAGTCATAGTATGGAGCACTTCCTGAACGACAACCACATTGTCAATGATTTGGCGCCCCGGAATAAAACTAGCTTGAACCGGCGAAACAAGATCAGAGAGAACTGGTTGGAGACGATGAACTATAGCTTTCGTAGCAATCTTGAATACCACATTTAAAAGAGAAATGGGTCTGAAATCTGCTGGAGTAGCTGGGGTCTCAACTTTGGCTAGTAATGTAAGAAAGGCATCAGCAATTTTAGGGAGGAAAATACCGCGGTTCAGCATATCCAGTACAGTTGAAACAATTTGATTACCGACATGATGCCAGTTCTTTTGGAAGAAGAGCGCCGGATATCCGTCAGGGCCCGGGGCTTTATGCGGGTGCATTAAAGAGAGGGCTTTCCACACGTCATCGTGATCAAAAGGACGAGATAGCACCTCCAGCTAACCTTGCTCAAGAAAGGGGAATGAGATAGATGTCGGATAAACATAGCCGGAGGAATCAGGTTCAGAAGTGTAAAGGCTCGAGAAAAATTTTTGAACCATGCTTTGAATCTCAGTTATGTCCGAAATCCAATTACCTTCAGCATTCTGAAGCGTAAGAACACAATTAGAATTCCGGCAAACCACTGTAGAGAGATGATAATAGCGAGTGTTCAACAGATGTTAACAGATGTTGAGAAGAGAGACTTCCCAAAGGGCTGCTTATTAAATATAGAAGTTGTTTGTCCATCTACAAATAGGGTCTATGCTTTTTTTTTTTGAAATCTCTCAAGGCAAGCAGTCAAGCACTTTTTTGGAGAAAAGAAATTAGACTTTTGCAGCTTGCACAATACTACTTGCATTGTTATATTGTCAGTGTTAGACTACTCTACTTCTAGCAGAATTGGCCATGGTTGATGTGTGAAAGTTTCAATTTATTTTAATGATTTCTCATCTTAAAAACATATAAAGTCGTTCCTCTTGTCCTCATAAATGTTTCATCAATTTTGAATATTCTATTAACAAAATAATTTTTTTGGTAATATAAATACTCCCATTAATTGAAAATAAGATATCATGCAAATATAAGAATTTTTGTCCAATAGATATCTTTATTTAAGAGAGAAGATAAAAGAAGATTTTCATGAATTTTTTTTATGAAAATTTACTATATTAATTTATATTTTTTTTTATTAAAGAAAGTATATGGTAAAATGTATAAATTTAAATATTATAATTCAAAAAATTATAACAATTTTATAATTGAATATCTTAATGGTAAATTTCAGTAATATATAATTCAATTGTAGATTAGAAAAATAAAACAAATAAAATTCAAATTTGTATTAACCCATACGGCCGTATAGGTATGTAAATCATAATTAAATTATTCTTAAATTTAAAATATTATCTTAATTTTCTTAGCTAAATATTGATCCTAAAATTAAATAATTAATTAATTAAAAATAAATTAAATACTTAGTAAAGTTATTCGTTTTGGTCAAATAAATGCATTGCTATTTTTGTATTAATTTCCACCAATGTTGAAATATAATAAGTATGTAAAGACTTATATGAACGAAATTAAATTAAATATTTATAATTGGCTATTCATCTCATTTCAAAGATTTCAAATTTCATTTTCCAAATATTAATAAGAATAAAAAAGTATGTATCATATAGAAAGCATGTGAAAGATAAAATGTCATTGTCAACTATTCACAATTTCATATGCAAGAGAACTACGTTAATTTGAATGCAAAACAAATCGTTGATAGATTAAGTAAAAAATATTACAATAATACTTCAACCATCAAATTCAGATGGATAAGAAATTTTTATATATTAAATTAGTATGCACTAATTGAATGATTAAATAATTTATATAGTTACGGTTTTTAACATTTTCTTTTTTTGTTATACAATAAATATTTATTAAATTTCATAATATAATTCAATTGACTCTAATTTAGTATGCATGATCACATGCTTTGATTTCCAAAAATCTAAATGATGGTGCGCAAAATAACCGCTAAATAATCAAGGGACAAATTAGCGAATACAAAAGCGAGAAAGAGATTAAAAGCCACGTTGATTATACACGGCTAAGCAAAATGCGCGTGTGCACACAAATAGTGCCATTTTGTGCTGGATTGGCATGCACCATCGGAGCAAGCATGCACACATATTTGTTCGATGGAAATGTGAAATGGGTGAGGCCCATGGGAGAACTTTGTGAATCGGGCCCATTGAGTGAAGTGGGCTTGTGGCCCAAACAACCAAACTCCACTAAGATTGAAGTTGGCAAAGTCAATATGTCCGCTCCAATTTTATAATGTTGGAAGGAGGAGGTGTATTAAAGTCTAAATAAGACACACTCCACTAATGACGCACCTCCTTGCTTGTAGTTTACACGAACACTTCAACATTTCACGACCCACATCGGCCATTAATGAAAAAGCTAGCATCTCACAACACTATAAATAAGGAGAGAAACCAACATAATAAGGGGTCGAAAATCCTCTTTGGCTCGAGAACTATCTCGTTTGCCAAAGTTCGACGTGTTTGATCTCCGAGTGAGATCGCGTTATAAACAGTATAGAGTCTAAAGGCTCTATTCGTAAAGAGCACAAAAACAATCGGTTGAGGGGTGGGGAGGAGGAATAATCTACGTATGAAAACCGTTCGGTTGTACCGAGAGTTAGTATTTTTATAATCACCTTTATAGCGCAGATTATATCGGGTTTCAACACTGAGGGGTGGGGAGGAGGAATAATCCACGTACGAAAACCGTTCGGTTGTACGAATTCCGAGAGTTAGTATTTTTATAATCCCGTTTATAGGCAGATTATATCGGGTTTCAACACTGGCGCCGTCTGTGGGAACTAACTCTCCCTATCCGACCTACTCTCGGGTTACCCTCAAATAACCGCGTCCTCTCCCCTCCATATTCCATGTGTGCATGCAAGTAGCGAGGTCTCCCAAGGAGCGCGATGCATGGCCGACGCAAGCATATCACCATCTTCATGGGTGGCCGCAGCAGAGTTGTGCATGCCCACCAATTTTCATGGCTAGCTAACAAGGGTCATGTGTGGTGTTTGGAGGCTATTCATCTCGTTCCTATTAAAGGGAGGGGAACTAGTTAGCTGATAAGGCAAGCGATCGAGGTCTTGGTCAACAACGAGGTCATGGTCAAACAATCGAGGTGTCACCTCGCGGGGAATTAAGGTAAGATTCGATTCCCTTTCCAAAATATTATACATATCCATGAATGCAAAAACGACGGGATCCGGAGAGAAATGGGCTTCCTCGCGGTCTTCATGCATGGCCGAAACTCTCGATCTTCATGGGAGGCAGGCCGGCCTCGAGGTCCCTCGCCTAGCTTCGGCGTCGGGGTTGGCGGCGCCTACTTCGTGCGGTGACTCTCAAAGACGTGTGATGGTTCGACATCAACAAACTTGGAAGGGCTCGGGCAAGCTAGCGAGGTCTATTCTAGGCTAGTCTACGTAGCCAACTCTCGGCCCAACAATCAAGCCGTCCTCCGTGGTCTTCGCGCCCGACGACGCTTCGCGCTTGCCATCGACTGAACTTCTCGGCCAAGATCTCTAAGGCCAGCCAGCGTGGTCTTCTCTTTCCGACCAAACATCGTGGTCATTTTAGACATGGCTACTCTCCGCGGTCTTGCTTGTTCAACCAAGTGGATGGCTGGCGGGGTCTTTGGAATCCATTGGCGCGCCGCGCGCGAGCTTGCTTCGGAATTGTGGGACCACAGTTAACGGGCTCTCATGACAACTGCATGTGCCATCGCCCTAATCACACGGCATGCTGGCCAAGTGAGATGCATGTCGCCAAGGAAAACATCGCGGTCTTTGTGTGGTGGGCCAAGCTCTCGATCTTCATGAGAGATGGCCACGCGATCTTCGTGGGAGGCGGGCCTCGAGGTCCCTTGTCTAGCTTCGATATAGGCGGCGGCCGACTCCATCGTCGCCACTTCCATCCCCAAGCTCCCTCTTTGCGGGGCGTTGACCTCACGATAATCACGCTCGACATCGGGGTTGGCGCCTCATTGGCACGGTTTCGCAACCTCGCGCACTCCTTTGTGTCACGTGTCGGTCGGCGCAACAACCTGGTGGGCGACTCCTTTCATCGCGAGGGCTGCGGCCTGACTCTGCTCGGCTGTGCGCATGAACTCTCCTCCGCGAGGTATCATCGTTAAAAGCATGTATTCTATATATATACTAATATACATATACTTGTATGGGGCGCTTGGCGTGGTGGACCTCGGGGATATATGGACAACTCAAGAACGGTATGGTCGTGGAGGCTAGGAAAACATCGCGGTGGCTCTTCTTAGATGTCCGTTCTCGGTGCTCGGCGCGACGCCGCCTGACCCCGTCCATACATCATCGTCTTCATATTGTATGACCTCAAAATCTTCATGGGAGATATGTATGGCCTCGTAATCTCATGAATGGGTATAAAGTGGTCAAGCAAGGCTATCGCCATCTCCTATCAAGGACGAATTTGGCAATCTCATGCATGTGCATCAGCGACATGTACTTGATTGGAGAATGAAAGAATTCAATAGATGTGGGAGTAAATTATTAGCGTCTCGACCAAAGTCAATCAGGGTGTGTGGGCCTGCCTTTTGTTTGGGCCTGGTTGATGAGTTGGTCAAATGGCCCATTTGGAAGAAACTAATGGCAAACACAGGCATGTCAGTTGAGTTTAATGTCCAAACATCAAAAGAAAATAGGATCACGTGCTTGGGGCAAGACGAATTTGGCATGGTGCTCGCATGCATGGATCGTGGAAAAAAATCCTCTGCTCTAAAAAATCTCGTTGCATGGTCGTGGAAGGAGGTAAGCCTCAAATCCCCCGTTTAAATTAATTATGCATAACAGTTATGAGCTATATATATACATCCATGAACGCATGCATGAAAGGCATGGAAAGTCTATTTATATATATAAAGATGCATATGGCATAAAAAACCTCGCATTATATATATGTGCATGTTACTTTGAACGATCTCGTTATTAGAACGAGTTCCTAATTCTCTATTGTAAGTGAATCTCGTTAAATTCCACCCCTCGCTTCCCGCTTGGGGTTGGAAACTCTCGGTTCAAGATGCGCGATTCCACCCCTCGCTTTCCGCTTGGGGTTGGAGATTCTCGAAAAGTGCGCGATTCCACCCCTCGCTTCCCGCTTGGGGTTGGAGATTCTCGAAAAGTGCGCGATTCCACCCCTCACTTCCCGCTTGGGGTTGAAGATTCTCGAAAAGTGCGCGATTCCACCCCTCGCTTCCCGCTTGGGGTTGGAGATTCTCGAAAAGTGCGCGATTCCACCCCTCGCTTCCCGCTTGGGGTTGGAGATTCTCGAAAAGTGCGCGATTCCACCCCTCGCTTCCCGCTTGGGGTTGGAAACTCTCGGTTCAAGATGCGCGATTCCACCCCTCGCTTTCCGCTTGGGGTTGGAGATTCTCGAAAAGTGCGCGATTCCACCCCTCGCTTCCCGCTTGGGGTTGGAGATTCTCGAAAAGTGCGCGATTCCACCCCTCGCTTCCCGCTTGGGGTTGGAGATTCTCGAAAAGTGTGCGATTCCACCCCTCGCTTTCCGCTTGGGGCTGGAGATTCTCGAAAAGTGCACGATTTCACCCCTCGCTTCCCGCTTGGGGTTGGAGAATCTCGTTAAGATCCACCCCTCGCTTCCCGCTTGGGGTTGGAGAATCTCGTTAAGATCCACCCCTCGCTTATGGACAAGGTCTAGACTCTCTTATGGACGAGGTCCAGACTCTCTATGGACGAGGTCCAGACTCTCTTATGGACGAGGTCCAGACTCTTATGGACGAGGTCCAAACCCTCTAAACGAACGAGGTTCGCTAACTCTCAAAATGACGAGGTCCTAACTCTCTAAGCGAACGAGGTTCGTTAAACTCTCAAAAGGACGAGGTCCTAACCCTCTAAGCGAACGAGGTTCGCTAACTCTCAAAAGGACGAGGTCCTAACTCTCTAAGCGAACGAGGTTCGCTAAACTCTCAAAAGGAAGAGGTCCTAACCCTCTAAGCGAACGAGGTTCGCTAACTCTCAAAAGGACGAGGTCCTAACTTTCTAAGCGAACGAGGTTCGCTTGGAATTCGAATGACGCACCTGTTTGTTGTCTCGTTGCCCTCGTGGAACGAGGACATCAAGCCAAGGGGTTGTGATGGTGCGCAAAATAACCGCTAAATAATCAAGGGACAAATTAGCGAATACAAAAGCGAGAAAGAGATTAAAAGCCACGTTGATTATACACGGCTAAGCAAAATGCGCGTGTGCACACAAATAGTGCCATTTTGTGCTGGATTGGCGTGCACCATCGGAGCAAGCATGCACACATATTTGTTCGATGGAAATGTGAAATGGGTGAGGCCCATGGGAGAACTTTGTGAATCGGGCCCATTGAGTGAAGTGGGCTTGTGGCCCAAACAACCAAACTCCACTAAGATTGAAGTTGGCAAAGTCAATATGTCCGCTCCAATTTTATAATGTTGGAAGGAGGAGGTGTATTAAAGTCTAAATAAGACACACTCCACTAATGACGCACCTCCTTGCTTGTAGTTTACACGAACACTTCAACATTTCACGTCCCACATCGGCCATTAATGAAAAAGCTAGCATCTCACAACACTATAAATAAGGAGAGAAACCAACATAATAAGGGGTCCAAAATCCTCTCTGGCTCGAGAACTATCTCGTTTGCCAAAGCTCGACGTGTTTGATCTCCGAGTGAGATCGCGCTATAAACGGTATAGAGTCTAAAGGCTCTATTCGTAAAGAGCACAAAAACAATCGGCTGAGGGTGGGGAGGAGGAATAATCCACGTACGAAAACCGTTCGGTTGTACGAATTCTGAGAGTTAGTATTTTTATAATCCCGTTTATAGCGCAGATTATATCGGGTTTCAACACTGAGGGGTCGGGAGGAGGAATAATCCACGTACGAAAATCGTTCGGTTGTACGAATTCCGAGAGTTACGAAAATCGTTCGGTTGTACGAATTCCGAGAGTTAGTATTTTTATAATCCCGTTTATAGCGCAGATTATATCGGGTTTCAACACTAAATATTTAAATTATATAAACATAGAATACAAACTTTTTCTCGTCCTTTGTACGTAGTTAGAACTCTAGTAATATAGAAGTTAGTGTTTTACAATAATTAAATTGATTCAACCAAAATATAGCTTTAGTAAGTATTCTTTAGATGATATTGTTATATGAATATATTGCCTATTTGTTTCTGGAATTGATTGAACCATGAAGGAAAAATGTATACTTTCTTTGATTTGAATAATTTTGTAAGTTTTTATGGGTTTTCAAGTGTTGTTCAAGTTTTGTAAGTTGTTGACAACAATTGTTGACCGTTGTTGACAGTAATTTTTGACATTGACAATTGTTGACAATAATTATTGACGTTGACAGTTGTTGATGAGCGTTGGCAATAATTGTTGATAGTTGTTGACAATAAGTTGTTTACAACAAGTTGTTGACAATTGTTGTTGACATTACGTTGTTGACAGTGGTTGACAATAAGTTGTTGACAATTGTTGACAATACTTTGTTTTGTCAATAAGTTGTTGACAATCAACGCTAATTAACGACCGAGTCAACTCATCAATGGTAAGGTATGTGAATGTTTTATGAAATAATTACTAAACTCAAAACACAACTATCCGAATGAAATAATTACTAATTCAATGTTTTCTCAAGTTGGTTGGACAATTTTAATTCAATCAAATTTGCTTGATCAAGTTAGTTATTTAATTCAAAGTTTCTTACTCCCAAAAGGGGTATGAGAAGACATTGATAAAATTAATAAGTCCTTTTTTGGAATAAATTTAATTCTAATCATCACCTTCTATGTAGTTGGGAAAGCATTTGCTCTCCTAAAGAAAACGGAGGAGTTGGGTTGCGAACTTTTCAAAATGAACATTTCGCTTCAAATGAAACTCATTTAGAAAATTTTAAGTGAACCTGCTAATTTTTGGGTGTGAGTAATAAAAGATCAATATTTAGGATCTCAAAATTTATTCCAATTTTTTTTTTAAAAAAACTAGTCCTTAGTAGTTTGGACAATTACCTAATATCAAGGATATTTTTTCAAAAGCAATGAAATGGATTTTGGGAAATGGTAATACTATAAAATTTGGTGTGATAAGTGGATTGGGGATTCAAATCTTCTTTATTATTTTGATAATAACAATATGTTGCTTAAAGTCTCTACTTTTATTTAGTCATCTAAAACTTGGGATTTCCAAGCAAGCTCTTAGCAATTGATTACCTCCTATAATGATAGACTTAATTTCTAGTATAAGGATTCCTCTCACGGATTTTGAGGATCGGGTTGTGTGGCTTCCATCTTCAGATGGGTGTTTCACAGTCCAGTCGACTTCTACTCTTATAATGACAATTTAATTTCAAATCTCAACATAAATAGCAATAAGATATTCTTTGTTTTCTATGGTGATTTATTTGGAGTCATAAGAATGCGATTATTTTTAATCCTGCTAGGATTATTCCTAACCTTTTACCTTGTGATTGGCTTTTACCTAGTTTCTTCAATTGGAATCTGTGAATTCTAATTCTCGTAAAAACGAGACAAATCTATAACTGTATATTAAAGATGTACCTTTTCGATTCACTAGAACGACTCTGACCCCACCTCATATTTAAAAAAATTTAGTTTAATTTTTTTTATTATAACTTCTTTCTATTAAATTCTTTTTTAACTATTTTAATTTATCTCTAACATCAAGAAAATATCTATTTAGTATAAGTGTAAAACAATATCTTTTGAAATCTTCTTATACAACTATACAAGTATTTAAAAGTAAAGATAAAATATTTAAAATATTTTAAAACAAATATAAATATCTTAGCATATATCTTTTGATGAATTTATTTATAGTTATATTGATTTTTTTAAATAAAAAATTAATCATAAATACTTATAATGTTTAAAATTAATAAAATAGATATATTAAAATACTTGATAGTCTCTAAATTTTACGTACATAGAAAGTAATAAAATATGAATAATATAATATTAATATTTTCTAATCTTTACTTTATCGAACCACAAAATGAGTTTGGTCTCATCTTAAATTAAATTAATTAAATTTTAATATTTTATATAATTAAATTATCTTTATCTTTTACATTTTGGTATATCTCATTTATTAAGTCACTAATTATTTTTTAAATTCTTATCTCTTCCATATTTGAATATATAATTTTTTTTTATTCATATTTTATCTTCTTTTTTTAATTACATATCAATGAAATATCATCAAGGAGAAAGAGAAATGCAATTATTTTATCTTAATAATATATCTTCGTTCTCAACATTAAATTTAACCATTTAAATTGATTAAAAAAGTTATACATTCTACGAACAATGAAATTCCTTATATTAACCTTTATATTATATTTTTATTTATTAATATCCAATTTATAATGTCTATAATCAATTGAATCGTAATCGTACATGGAACGACGGGTACAACTAGTAAGCCTAAAAGAAAAAAGGGTGCCTCTTGGCTAAAACATCTTCCTTTATGAGTAAAGCTCAATTTTAATGCCTCCAAACAAAGAAATTCTGCTACTTTTGCTAGTTTTATTATTAGGAACCATAATAGTATAATTATAGGTTGTAGCAATGCAGATCGAAATTGATTATTGAAGGGGACAATTTAATTTTTATTAATTCTTTAAAAAAAATTGAAATTTCCCTGAGAAATATTCTCAATTATTCAAGACATCCGAAATTTGGTGTCGAGTTTTCTTGATGTGGTTTTTTTCATTGTCTTTGGGAGGCTAACTCAGCCGCTGACTTCTTAGCAAGAAGACATGTCAGTATTCCACAGCTTCGTCATGCAATCTCACACTCTTTCCTGGATTTGCGCTTTGAAGATAATTCTTTAGTTAGGTTAAGTCATTTGTTTCGTCTTCAACCTTTATTGTTCGATTTTTTCAAGATCATCCGTTGTAATGATTTAGGTTGGCCTTGTAATATTGTGCCAATATAATGTTTTCTTTGTAATGAGCTAGTAGCTCATTTTATTAAAAAAACATAGAAAGTTTTGTAAATTTTTATCATTTAAGGATACTTAATTTAGAGTTTATTTATTTATTTATAGGGTTTTAGTTTTAAATTAAAACAATGATGTTTAACCTAAAATACCCTTGGACATAGGCTATAAAAAACTTTTTATATAATTATACTCCCTCCGTCCATAAATGTTCTTCCCATTTCAACTTGTTAACAATGATTAAGAAAAGTTGTTTTTAGGATTAGATGAGAGAGGAAAGTAGGAAGAAAGTGTTGGAAACTAGGACAAAGTGTTGGAAGGTGGGAAAGAGGTATTGAAAAGTATCATAATAGTGTTAAAAAATGGTAAAGGGGATAAAAGAGTAGAATTTGGGGTAATTTTCAAAGTTTCATGAGGACAATATTTATAGGGTCATGTTATGCAGCATTCTTAAAATTAGTTTTCAACTTTTAATTTTTTTAAAATTACAAAATCAGTCTAAATTTACTTTTTCCTCCTTCCCTTCTCATTCTCTATTGTACACAACTCTAGTTCAAATATAAATCTCTTCATACTCTTATATTTTATAGAATATCGAGTAACAATGAAAGAAACTCCGAATATGAGTTACGTAATCGAGATTACATGGTACGTTCACCATTCATATAAGCTTTTTTTTTATTTTCACAGTTGTACATGCACGTGCGCGGATTGCGTGCAAAATAATTGTGCACGCAATTTGTTAGTGTGCATAATAGCAGTGCACGCAGTAAGTTTGTGTGCAAAGAAGCAGTACACGCAGAAAGATTGTGTGCATATAAGAAATGCACATCAAATTGTTGCGTGCAAAATTTGTATGCACGCGAAAAATTTGTGTGCTCCGTCCGAACACTGCAGGAAGAATCGCGTAAATGCCCGACAAAGGTCGAAATCAATGAGTGTGTGAGCGAGGAGAAGTTTGAACGTTAAAAGAGGATTTTGAATGGAGATTCAAAGAGTTTTGAGTGAAGAGAGGGGGAATCGTGAAACCCTAGTTTTCTTTAAAACGAGACTTTAATTTGGGCTTATTTTATAATAAATAGAAAATAGAGAATTGCAAATTAAAAAGGTGGCATGTTGCATAGTTAGTATGTATTTATATTGTCATTTGTCAACCACCTAAAATAGAAAATTTTTATAAAGGGAAAAAAAAGAGGGACACTCAAAAAGGAAATGAGAAGATCATTTAGGAACAAGGGAGTATCTTACTCCCAGGATACTCCCTCAGTTCCAGAAAGATTGTCCAGTATTTTTTTTCCGGATCCCGAAAAGTTTGTCCAACTTTATATCTTTTTTTATATCTATCTTTTTCTTAAAATATATATTAACCTGTCAAATCTCATTTTTTACCCACATTGTCCAACACAAAATCTACCCTTTCCAAACTAATTTAGTCATCTTTACAACATATAAAGTTGTCCCTCATAGACAAATAAATGCTCTTCTTTTTATTTAAATTTAATTTCCTAATAAACTAATACATTTGAACTTCTACTATCATAATTTTATTAGCACTCCTTTGAGTTTCTAATTTTTCTATTATATTTGTAAACTTCCTTTTTCAATGTTATAACAACACTCTACTAATTTATTTATTTTAGCATGAAAATTACAAGTTTATTGAACCTTCATATTGTACATTAAATTATCATTAGGTATTTCAAAAATAAGAAATCATCATTAGGTATATCAAAAATAAGAAATCATCATTAGGTATATATAATCTGGCTTGGGATTAAAATTTTACTATAAATGATAAAAAATCTGATATTATAATTGATCAAATACCTTTATATTAATAATATTGTCAATTACCTTTAGATCAACAATATCAATAATATTTCATTTAGGTTGCTTTGCCAAGATCTCTTCAATCTTTGTATAACTACTCTTTGCAAACGGTCGAGGGGGTGACATTAAAAAATTGATATTAATGAATGAATTCCACTTGTAATTGTAAGTTGCTATTGATGATGTCCAAAACAGCAAAAGCAAAAAGTGGGCCCAGGAGGGCCCCCATAGACAAGTTGGGTACCCACATCCACGTGGTTATCTAAAAAACAAAAACTCCCAACGCGCGCGAGGTCTATCAAACATCCCGGGACGAGGTCTCAACCTCGTCACCGACTCTGCTAAGTACGCCCGCCCGCTCGAACCAATCACCAGCGACCTTACTCCTGAACCAATCACCGGCGGCCTCACTCCCAAACCAATCACAGGTGACCTCCCTCATGGACCAATCAAAAACCCCTATTTCAAGTATCCCACATCGGACAATAGCCTAAACTCAGCCCCCCAATTCTCTATAAATAGAGAAGGACCTCGTAGGAAGAGGGGGTCGAAAAACAACTTGAACTCAAGAACTCTCTTGTTTGTTAAAGATCGACGTGATAGGAATACCGTCAACAGACCTCGTTACAGATAAGAGAAATCCACAAAAAGACTCCAAGTCATACAAAGACCTCGCCTACACTAAAGACCTCGCTACAAAATCTCACAAAGCTCTCGACACCACGTATCCAAATCTACCTCGCTTTAGCGTCGACCTCGCAACATTTAGGTTTGATCTCGGGACCTCGTAGGAGGTCTAGGTGTAATTCTTAAAGTTGTTCATCAATCTCATAGCGAACCTCGTTAGTTCGGATTTCATCACTGGCGCCGTCTGTGGGAACCTCTTCATCCTAAGCAGCTCCCCATTTTTTAGTGCAAACCTTGATTCCTAAAACCCCCTCAAAATGGCTTGTCCAAACAATTTCTTCCCTCAACATCCCGACAATATGGCCGAGACCCCTCCATGGGCGACGGCAGGTCCGTCAGGGTACCCTTTTGTGGTCCCGCCAGGCTGGACGTACAACATCCCACAAAAACCATACCCGTTCCAGGGGTACGAACAGGGTGGCGCCCCTTTCAACCAGTATCCCTATCCGGGGTACGGGCAGTACCAACCGGGCCAGGCTCCCCCATACGTCCCGATTCCTCCCCAGGGGCAAACTCACTCCGAGTACGTGCCCGCATATGTCTCGGGCTACACCCCGGGGCAGGAGGCGCCCACGAACGGATCTACCACGGAGAGGCCCTCCCGAGATCCAATACAGATCTCGCGATCCCGTTCGCGGCGTATAGAAAGGCGCGACATGGAGCTGTCCGAGACGGCGGCAAGCGCGCCACGCCCTCTGGCGAGGTCAAAGTCGAAGTCTGCTCGCCCATTCGTCGAGAGTGGGTACAGGAATCCCTTCGCACCCGAAATCCAAGTGGCAAACGTGACCAAAGGCTTCCATTGGCCACAAATGGCACTTTACGACGGCACGGCCGACCCCGAGGACCACATAAAACACTACGCCGTCCAGATCAACGTCAACTCTTACAATGACGCCATCTTCTGTCGGATATTTCCAACCACTCTGGACAAGGCGGCAATGACGTGGTTCACCAGCCTTAAGGTCGAGTCGATAGCCTCGTTTTCCCAGCTATGCGAGTCCTTCGTCGGGCACTTCAACGGCTCGAGGAAGCGCAAGAAAAACATGCGCGATCTTCGTGGCATTGAGCAGGGGGAAAACGAGAAGTTGGGTACCTTTTTTACGAGGTTCACCACCGCGGTCGCTGAGATCGCGCAAATCGACGAGGCCTCGGTCCGCGACATCCTCATGGGCAACCTTCGCCAGGGGGATTTCAAATGTCGCATTTTCCTCAAAAATCCGACCACGTATGAGAGCATGTGTGCTCGGATCACGGCACAGGTCTACGCCGAGGACGCTGCCAGCCAGAGCTCGCGACCGAGGACCGACAAGGAAATCGTAACCGAGGCTAAGGGAAAGGATAAAGTGGTTGCGCCGGCCGCGAGGGACGCGTACATGAAGCAAACTCACGACCGGCGTGCCGATTACAAGAGCAACAACAACAAAAGCAACAACAATAACAGAGGCAACAACGACAATAGAAACAACAACCGCTACGACAACCATGGCGGTGGGGGTTGGAGCTGCTTCAGCGGGAAGCCACGAGGTTACAAAGGCAAAGGTGGCCCCGCCTACAACCCAAACAAGAAAAAGCGCGCCAACCCCGCGTCGGGGGCCAACCTCGTGCAGCAGCAACCAACCAGGCCCCGACCAAGCAGCGCAGAACAAAAATCCCCGGCAAGGCAGTCGCGCTCCGGACAAGCCGCGGCGCCCGATGGGTACATCAATACCATCTCGGGCGGACCCTCGCTGGCGGGCTCGAGCCAGGCGGAGAGGATAAGATACGCAAGGGCGAGCCACCATGAGCCCTCGGTATACATCGTGACACAAACCTCGCGGTCACACGTGGGTATGGCCTTAACGTAAGAAGACGCCGAAGGGCTTCATATGCCCCACTCCGACCCCCTGGTGATACACGCTCAGTTGGGCTCGAAGATAGTGAAGCGAATACTGGTGGACGCGGGTTCCTCCGTGGACATCATGTACTTCGGCGCTTTCGAGCAGCTCGGGATCTCCGCGACATCCTTGAGGCCCTACGCTGGGAAGCTCACCTCCTTCTCAGGGAACGAGGTCGATGTCGCTGGTCTCATAGACATTTGGATGACCCTCGGTACTGGCCCGGCAACGAGAACCGAGGTAATAGAGTTTACGGTGGTGCACCTGCCCTCAGCCTACAACGCAATCATCGGGAGAGTCTCCTTGATGAAATTCCAGGTGGTGGTCTCCATCTACCACCTGAAAATGAAGTTCCCCACCAACGTGGGTGTCGGAGAGGTGAAAGGCAACCAAGAAGAGGGCCGCGTCTGCTACATGACCTCGGCTAAGCAAAAATGCCCTGTGTTCATGTTGGAGACTTCGGGTGAAGCGGACCTCGAGGTCCGGGACTTCACAATACCCACTCCCGAGGCAGAAAGAAGGGTGATTACCCCCTTTGAGAACAAATCAGAGAAGATCTACCTCGGGGGTTGCCTTACTGGGAACGCGGCAGCGTCACTAGAAGCCCTGCTTGCTGGGTCCCGCGACGTATTCGCCTGGACTGTAAAAGATCTCCGAGGTGTGCCTCGGACCCTAGCCCAGCACTCCCTGAACATCGACGTCGCCGTTCGTCCTGTGGTGCAGCGTCGAAGGAAAATGAACGAAGAAAGGGCAACCGCCGCAAATGAAGAGGTGGCCAAGCTGTTGGCCGCAGATTTCATACGCGAAGTCCAGTATCCGAAATGGTTGTCCAATGTCGTTTTGGTCAAAAAGGCCAGCGGCAAGTGGCGAATGTGTGTGGACTTCAAAGACCTCAACAAGGCATGCCCCAAAGACAGCTACCCCCTGCCCTCGATCGACACACTTGTAGATTCGACCGCTGGGCTTGAGGTCTTGAGTTTCCTCGACGCCTACTCGGGGTACAACCAGATCTCGATGAATCCCCGTGACGAGGAAGAAACATCCTTTATCACCCAGCGGGGGACATACTGTTATAAGGTCATGCCGTTTGGCCTCAAGAACGCGGGAGCCACATTCCAACGCCTTGTCGATCGGATTTTTAAAGATCACCTGGACAGGAACGTATCCGCCTACGTCGACGACATCATGGTATGAAGCAAGGGCCCCGAGGAGCACCTGGCTGACCTCGCCGAGGTTTTCACCACCTTCGGACACCACCAGCTCAGCCTGAATCCCGAGAAGTGCGTTTTTGGCGTGTCCTCGGGAAAGTTTTTGGGATTCATGATCAGCGAGCGCGGGATCGACGTCATCCCCGCCAAAATAGAATCAATCCTCGCAATGAGGTCTCCCCGATCTCGTACCGAGGTACAAAGGCTCAACGGCGCTGTAAACTACTTGGGGAGGTTTTGCTCCCGACTAGCAGACAAGTCCCTCCCATTCTTCGCCTCCCTAAAAAAGAACGACAAGTTTGTCTGGGACGAAATACTCGAGACAGCCTTCTCTGAGTTAAAAACCTTCCTCACCAAGCTCCCCACCTTGTCACCTCCACGTGCGGGTGAAGATTTGCAACTGTATGTGGCGGTGATTCCCAAGACCGTCAGCGCGGTGCTCACAAGAGAGGCCATGCACCCGGTGTACTTTGTGAGCCGCGTGCTCCAGCCCGCGGAGCAGAGATACTCCCCGGCAGAGAAGATGGCGCTGGCTGTGGTGACCGCCGCGAGGCGACTACGCCCATACTTCCACGCACATCCCATCCAGGTTCTCTCAGACCTCCCACTCCGCCAAATTCTGCATCAGCCCGCTCTCTCCGGACGCATGACCAAATGGGCCGTCGAGCTCTCCGAGTTCGATATCAATTATCTTCCGAGAACCGCGATGAAGGGACAAGCCCTCGCCGACTTTATGGTGGAGGTCACCTTCCCCGAGACAGACACAAGCTCGGACGAATGGAAAGTATTCGTTGACGGCTCACGATGTGACGCCGGTGGCGGGGCCGGGGTGTTCCTCGCTGGACCCTCAACGAGACGGAGTATGCTCTCAACTTCGCCTTTGATGCCACCAACAACGACGCCGAGTATGAGGCCATGATCGCCGGGATCGAAATGGCGCTACTCAACTGGCCCCGCAAAATCAGGGTCTACACAGATTCCGAATTGGTGGCGCGACAACTCAACGGCCAATACGACACAAGAACAGGTTTTCTGCCCGCTTACCGAGCAAAAGTCAAAGCCTTGGTTTCGTGCCTCGAAACTTTCGCGGTGGAATCAATCCCGCGGACCTCAAACACCAAGGCGGATGCCCTCGCCAGGTTAGGCTCCGCACTTCCCTTGGATGTGGGAAACCGCATCATGGTGGAGAGAAAGCTCTCACGAAGCGTAGATAGCGAGGTCATGTCCATAATGACCAAGGACTGGAGGTTCCCAGTGACGAGGTACATACAAAGCGGCATCTTCCCAGAGGACCCCGCGCTGGCCAGAAAATTAAAAATGCAAGCCGCCCGCTACTGCGTCGTCGGCGATCAGCTTTATCGCCGGGGCTACGCTGAGCCTAACCTGCTGTGCATACCGCCCGAGGCCACGGACCACGTCCTCTACGAGGCCCATGAGGGAGTTTGTGGGGGACACCCGGGATGGAGGTCTTTGGCACACAAAATTGTCCATTTGGGGTACTTCTGGCCCACTCTCCGACAAGACGCAAGAGCTTACGTCCAAAAGTGCGTCGGATGCCAGAAACACGGGAACATCCAACACACCCCGGCGGCTCCCCTCCGCAGCATTCACGCGCCATGCCCATTCGCAATGTGGGGAATGGACATTCTAGGCCCATTTCCTAAGGCCGCGGGCCAAGTGCAATACATTTTGGTCATCGTGGACTACTTCACGAAGTGGATCGAAGCACAGGCAATGGCAAAAATCACCGGGGCAAAGGTCTGCGAGTTCCTGTGGAAAAACCTCGTCTGCCGTTTCGGTGTTCCCATGACAATCATGACCGACCATGGCCCCCAATTCGACTGCGAAGAAACTCGGACTTTCTGCTCTGAGCTGAGCATCAACCTCAAATTCTCCTCCGTGGCTCACCCCCAATCCAATGGCCAGGTAGAGAACGTTAATGCCCGCATCTTGACAGACCTCAAGAAGCGCCTGGGCATGGCACAAGGCTGTTGGGCCGAACTTCTTCCCCTCGTCCTCTGGACGTACCGCACGACCTCGCACCGCGCAACGGGCGAGACCCCCTTTGCTCTTACCTACGGGGCGAAAGCCCTCGTTCCCGTAGAAACCCTAATTCCATCAGCAAGGGTGTATAACTTCGACGAGAAAGAAAACGAGGCCAACCTCAGAATCGAACTGCAGTTCCGGGATGAAATCCGCGAGGTGGCGGACCTGCGCTCTAGGGAATACAAGCGACGTGTCGCCATATACCACGACAAGAAGGTCAGACCTCGCCTCCTGGCCACCGGAAACCTCGTGTTAAGATGCACCGAAGGAGGAAAGTTGGACCCTAACTGGGAAGGACCCTACATCCTCGGGGAAGAAGTCGCGCCCGGGGCATTCAAACTCAGGGACGACGAGGGGCGCACGCTGAGCAAAACGTGGAACGTCGCACGACTCAAAAAATATTACATGTAGACGCTCGAAACCCCGTTGTTCACCACAGCTGGTAAATAAAGGATTGCAGGCTTTTCTAAAAACACTCCCTCGTTGACAAATTCCACCCCTCGCTTCCCGCTTGGGGTTGGAGAATCTCGTTGAAAAATTCCACCCCTCGCTTCCCGCTTGGGGTTGGAGAATCTCGTTCAAAAATTCCACCCCTCGCTTCCCGCTTGGGGTTGGAGAATCTCGTTGAAAAAGTCCACCCCTTGCTTCCCGCTTGGGGTTGGAGAATCTCGTTGAAAAACTCCACCCCTCGCTTCCCGCTTGGGGTTGGAGAATCTCGTTGAAAAATTCCACCCCTCGCTTCCCGCTTGGGGTTGGAGAATCTCGTTAAAAAAGTCCACCCCTCGCTTCCCGCTTGGGGTTGGAGAATCTCGTTGAAAGATTCCACCCCTCGCTTCCCGCTTGGGGTTGGAGAATCTCGTTGAAAAAATTCCACCCCTCGCTTCCCGCTTGGGGTTGGAGAATCTCGTTGAAAAATTCCACCCCTCGCTTCCCGCTTGGGGTTGGAGAATCTCGTTGAATGATTCCACCCCTCGCTTCCCGCTTGGGGTTGGAGAATCTCGTTGAAAAAATTCCACCCCTCGCTTCCCGCTTGGGGTTGGAGAATCTCGTTGAAAAATTCCACCCCTCGCTTCCCGCTTGGGGTTGGAGAATCTCGTTGAAAAAGTCCACCCCTCGCTTCCCGCTTGGGGTTGGAGAATCTCGTTGAAAAATTCCACCCCTCGCTTCCCGCTTGGGGTTGGAGAATCTCGTTGAAAAAGTCCACCCCTCGCTTCCCGCTTGGGGTTGGAGAATCTCGTTGAAAGATTCCACCCCTCGCTTCCCGCTTGGGGTTGGAGAATCTCGTTGAAAAAATCCCACCCCTCGCTTCCCGCTTGGGGTTGGAGAATCTCGTTGAAAAAGTCCACCCCTCGCTTCCCGCTTGGGGTTGGAGAATCTCGTTGAAAGATTCCACCCCTCGCTTCCCGTTTGGGGTTGGAGAATCTCGTTGAAAAAATTCCACCCCTCGCTTCCCGCTTGGGGTTGGAGAATCTCGTTGAAAAAGTCCACCCCTCGCTTCCCGCTTGGGGTTGGAGAATCTCGTTGAAAAATTCCACCCCTCGCTTCCCGCTTGGGGTTGGAGAATCTCGTTGAAAAATTCCACCCCTCGCTTCCCGCTTGGGGTTGAAGAGTCTCGTTGAAGAGTCCCACTCCTCACTCCCCGCTCGGGGTTGGAAAGTCACGTGACACGAACGAGGTTCGCAGACGACTATTTTTTAGGTTGGGACGAACTTCCACAAAAACGAGGTCCGAACGGAGGCTCACGACCTCGCCACAGGACTACAACGCCCGGTGTGGTCCGAGCCACACAGAAGATGTGACACTCGAACCATGGGGTTGGACGGATAAGGAATATGCAAGAAAGTCTAAATCAAACAAGAGTAGGAAAAGAAAGTGATGAAGGGCACAAAATCAAAAGCATGTGTTTCGATTACAGACCCCGTAGGGTCACCCAAACAAAAAAGAAAAAGATGTTTTAATTACAAACCCCGTAGGGCCACCAGAAAAAAGTTATCATCATTTCAACGAGGTTTCAACCTCGGGACCGGTAAGATCAATGGTTTTAGGGGTTTCGGCGGAGTCAGCCGAGGCTTCAGCAGGAGCAGGGGCAGCGGAGGCAAGAGGCGCAGGCGCACTGGTCGCGGGCTGAGGTCCCGTGGAGGTTAACTCCGGGTTCCCTCCAATAAGCTCTACCTCGGGGGGCGCAGTGCTGGACACAGTCCCGTCCTCGTTGAGGAAGAACTCGCATTCCCCCTCGGGATCCTTCGACCCCAGCTCCCCCATGGTTTCATTGTAGTTGGGGTTGAAGAAGACGATCTGGGGGTTGAGGTGCCCATACATGGCCACCGCCTGTTTTACGCCCATGCGGACTGCCTGGTGGAACATTGTCCTCACACTCTCCACCAGCTCCGCCTTGTACTCCTCCGAGTCCACATACCTGGGACCCGCGGCCACGACCTCCTCGTTAAGCTCAACAATGCGCCCCTCGAGGCGCCGAATCTCCTCCTCGGCCCTCAGGAACTCCGCCTCCTTTGCCTTGTAGAACTCATGCTCAGCGGAGAGCTTACCTCGAAGCCCGTCAACCTCGCTCCGCAGAACCTCAGCCTCGCCCTTCGCCCTCTCCTCCCCTTCCCTCGCCGCCTTCACCTCCTCCCTTGCCGCGGCCTCCGCGGCCTCAACCCGCTTCTTGGCCACAGCCTCCGCGGCCTTAGACGACTCCGCGACCTCGGCCAACTCCTTGGCCTGTCGCTCGCACACCTCGCTGCGGGCCCGAAGCGCGGCCTCCATCTTGTCCATCCTCGAATGAAGAAGGACGATGCGACTTCGGTTGTAATTGTCAAAAAAGGTGTGCTGCAGGTTCACAGAAGGATAAGAAAAGAAACAAGAAAGAGACAAGAATCAAACACACGAAAACAAAAAGAAAGAAGAGGCTTACCATGGCCGAATACCAAGCGGCTTCGTCGTCAAGCGCTTCCTCGGTGAGGTTGTTGGCCCACGCGACCTCCTCCTTGTAATCTCCCCAGGCCCAGTCCAGCGGGGCCCCCCTGATGGGTCCGGGACAATGAAACCTGGCAGGGTGGGGGCCGGTATCCCCGCGGCTTCGCCCTTCGAAGTTGAAGGCGGGAATGAGTTCCAGCCCCCGCGAGCTTATTTGGTGGTCGCCCGACCGGGGCTTCTTCTTCTTCTCAGGGGAAGACCCCGCTTCCTTCCTTTTCCGCAGGGTCTTATCGTCGGACGCCCGGGGTGGATGAGTGGTCCCCTTCGTGGTGGCCCCCTTTGGCGGAGCCACATCAGGCCTTTTCTCCCCCTGGGGCGGCCCCGTGACGTCCCACTGCGACGCCCTCGGAACGCTCCCCTTGGGCAGGGCTCCCCCTGCCGTGGCCGTTGGCGGGACAGGTCCCGGCTGCGTAGTGCCTGCTCTTGTTTGCGAGCTCGGCTCGTTGATTGATATCCCCTTGAGGACCCGGGGAGCAGGGGTCTTGGAAGTAGACGTCATAGGTTGTTTCCCCTTTGACGTCGTGGTAAGAGCGTGCAGAAAGTTCACTGTCAAGAAAGAAGTAAAAAGAAAACAGAAGGTTAGGACTAGGTCAGAAACGAAGGAAACGAGGTGTATGACCCCGCAAACATACAGGAAAAAAACAATCAGGGAAATGGCGATAATAAAATACCTTCTCCGCCCTCGCGAGGAGGGAAACTGAGGCTCAGCCCGGCCCGCTCCAGCCGGTCCTGAGAAAGGTAGCGCTCGTACGGCGCCTGGTACGCTGGAGCGTACTTGGCCTTGAGCGCATGGAACTCAGCGACCTTGTACGGGCACACGCATCTCTCGTAGTTGCCCGGTGCCACAGGGAAATTAAGATATCTCCCGCTGAGGTCTCAGACCAAAAACCATTTAGGTTTCCACGTCCCGCAGTTCGACTGGGTCGAGATGATTTTGACGTTCGGTGTGCTGAGGTTGACCAGGGAACAACGAGGTTCTCTCCTCGCCAAGACTAACGCCGACAAGTCGTCGAGATTCGGCTCGTCCAGAATCTCACGACTTCGAATCGTGTAAGCACACAACAACCGCCAGGCGTTCGGGAACAACTGGGCGGGGCAGACACCCATGGCCCACAAGAAATCAAAGATGTGCTGGGCCAGGGGCAGCCTAAAGCCCGCTTGAAGGCTGACGAGGTTCACGACCGCACACCCCTCGTAGGACGCCAGGGGCCGTCCCTCCTCCTCTGGCAGTGCCAACTCGACTCCCTCGGACCAGGGGAAATCTCTAGCTATATCCGCGAGGTCTTTCATCTTTAAATCGAAGGCCACCCCCTCGGACAAGTAGGCCTCGGGGGTACTCGGACTCATGGGAATCTGTTCTCTAAGGACGACGGGAACGCCGGATACAGCATCAGTAATGTAGGCCTCGGGAAAGCTCGAGGGCACGTATGCGGCCGAAGCTGAGGCAATGGCCGCGTCCAACCTCGCCTCGACCTCAGCGGCAATCACATCAGGAGAAGAAGAGGAAGCCATTTCAACACCAGAGTATACGCGCAGACGAGGGAAATGCGAACTGATCGAAACGGCGGAGTCGCTGGATGAGGGCTCGCTGAAGACCAACGAGGGGGAACTCGGGTTCTGGGAATCACTAGGCTCTACGCTTCCTACGGACTCGGAGACCTCCTGATAGAAACTCTCTTGGAAATTAAAAACAAAGCCAGGCGGTGGGCTCGCAGAGGCTCTCCTAGGCATGAAAAGACAACGTCCAGGCCGCGAAAAGTTAGCACCTGGAAAAGAAGAGGTCAGTAAGGCACTAAAGGCAAGGCAAACAAAGAGAAAAACACGAGATCATGACCCCGGGGAAGAAGGAAAGACGAAGTCAAGCCCGAGAACAAAGCACGAGATCATAACCTCGAAAAAAAAAGAGCACGAGGTCATAACCTCGAAAAGGGAAAGGCACGAGATTATAACCTCGAAAAGAAAAGAGCACGAGATCGCAACCTCGAGGGACAAAGCAACGCGAGGTCATAGAGGGAAAGGCCACGTGGCACCCTACGGGCTATTCTGACAAGATAGGACGGCAAAAAAGAATTTGAAGCGCTAAAAGGAAGGAAAGAGAAAAAATAAGTCAACCAGCGGTGGAGGCCAGCGGCGGAAGCCCAAACGTCCCGTCAATCAGACGTCATGACGTTTGGGCTCCCGAGGGTTTTCGAAATTCGAAAAATGGTGGGCGGAGAAACGGGAGTTCAACCGTCGCCCCAAGCAAAAAAGAAAGAAAGAAAAACGATAAACCTGGAAAACCCAGCGATACCTTCGCGGCGGCGAACCCCCCACCACCATCTCACCACCGTCTCACATCACCGCCCCCCGGAGCATAACGCAAAGAGAAAAAGAGGGGAGAAAAGCAGGGCAAAAAGAAAGGAGAGGAGACGAAAAACCGAGGGAGTAAGACGAGGGCTCTACAGAACAAAAACCACCAACAACGCCGCCGCGCAACCAGCGGAGAAACACCCAGAAATCGTAAGCACTCACCCAGGTGCGAAACGGAAGCAAGCGAAGAACGAAGAAACACCCTGAAACCACAAAACAACCACCCAGATGCGAAACGAAACGAAGAAAGAACGAAGAAAAATAACAAAAAACAAACGCAAAAAACGCAACAACCCTGCCACCGCCGCTTCGCCACCGTGACGCCGGCGCGAAACGCCGGGCGACTCACCGTCGCCCTTACGAAACGCGGGGCGAAAGGTGAACAAGGGAAGAATCAAAGGCAAAAAATACCGAAAGACAGGAGGAAGAAGATCAAGAACTTACTTGTTTAAATGTTGACGAACGGAAGGCGTTGGCATAACTAGCGAACGGCGGGAAGCTCGTCGGAAACCGTCTGGAGAAACCGCTCAAAAGAAGACGAAGAGACAGAGAGAGAAAGAGCGAGAATATTGGAGAGAGAAGATGGGAGGGAAGCGTGTGGGATACGCCCTTATATAGAGCAGATCTGAGCCTCCCCCCACTCCCGAAAGGCTTCTTGGGCCTCTTACCTAGACGGCCCACTAAGCAGAAAACGGCGAAAAGGCCTAGGGATCTTTATCCACGCAGAATAGAGCCTCACACCTCGCAAAAACGCCCTCCCAACCTCGAGACCTTCATAACCATTAAAAAAACACCCCACATCTCGCAAAATCCAGGGAACTTATGCCCTGCGACCCTCGGGGCGAGGCCCCCAGGCCATGGGGTTGTGATGATGTCCAAAACAGCAAAAGCAAAAAGTGGGCCCAGGAGGGCCCCCATAGGCAAGTTGGGTACCCACATCCACGTGGTTATCTAAAAAACAAAAACTCCCAACGCGCGCGAGGTCTATCAAACATCCCGGGACGAGGTCTCAACCTCGTCACCGACTCTGCTAAGTACGCCCGCCCGCTCGAACCAATCACCAGCGACCTCACTCCTGAACCAATCACCGGCGGCCTCACTCCCAAACCAATCACAGGTGACCTCCCTCATGGACCAATCAAAAACCCCTATTTCAAGTATCCCACATCGGACAATAGCCTAAACTCAGCCCCCCAATTCTCTATAAATAGAGAAGGACCTCGTAGGAAGAGGGGGTCGAAAAACAACTTGAACTCAAGAACTCTCTTGTTTGTTAAAGATCGACGTGATAGGAATACCGTCAACAGACCTCGTTACAGATAAGAGAAATCCACAAAAAGACTCCAAGTCATACAAAGACCTCGCCTACACTAAAGACCTCGCTACAAAATCTCACAAAGCTCTCGACACCACGTATCCAAATCTACCTCGCTTTAGCGTCGACCTCGCAACATTTAGGTTTGATCTCGGGACCTCGTAGGAGGTCTAGGTGTAATTCTTAAAGTTGTTCATCAATCTCATAGCGAACCTCGTTAGTTCGGATTTCATCAGCTATAAACTATATACATTCCAACACATTGATATTACACTCTTAATTGTAAGAAGTCAAAAGAGAAGTTAGAAGAATATAACTGAAATAAAAACTTAATTACTTAAGTAATATATTATTCATAATACATATTAAAAATTAACTCCACTTGAGATAATAAATATTCAAGTTTTACTAATTACACATATACTTTGAATTCTAATTTAAATTATTAATATACCTACATAACTCTAATACATACTTACACATTCAGCAAGCATATAAATCCAATACCCGTCCAACGGACGAGTAAATCCATCTAGTTTGCTTTATTTTTCTCTTTCTTTCAACATTTACACATCATTATCATAACATCTTTACTTATCTCATTGGTTACTTTTTAATATGTCTCCTCTTCTTAATAAGTTTAAATTTCGTTTTTTTGGACGATCTTTTAGGACGGATGGAGTATTATATTAGGGTGGATGAGTAGATGGCAACGCATGCATCCAAAACGAGATGATAGATAGGATATTCAGATCCACGCATTTCTGACTCAGCCCTCCTTTTTGATTACAATCTTCCTCTTCTTATTCTGAATATGCACAAAAATCTTTTCATCACGCTCTCATATGATGCGTGCCTCACCGTTCAATCAATCTAGCTATGCGCATATGATTAGTTTTTTATAATTAGTGGTAGATTAAAATTAAAATAATAGGATTTGTCTAGTGTCTAGTCCTCATGAAGTATATTAATAATTGAAGTTTGTCTAGTGTCTAGTCACGATCTCCTTATAGCTCTTTATTTTTATACCTTATATAAAAAATGTGTTTAGGAATAAGTTAAATCTATATCAGCGTTTGCTTGAATAAAATGGATAAAAATGGATAATTTTTATAAAGATTAAATATATTTGAGTTTATATCCAATTCAAAATTAGGGTATGAGTAATTCTTATTTCAACTCGATTTTTAGTATAGAGATAAATAGGATATAAGGAGAATTTTCAAAAAAAGTATGAATTGACACCCGAAATCTATTGAATTGACCCAAATAATAATTCCAATAAGATGTTATAACCTGATCTGATTTAACAATAACATGTAATCCGTGCTCAAACTTGGCCGATCCCATTCATTCGACAACTCTTATTCATTCGCTATGTTGATGAAGGATGGATGGATAACTAATTGGATTTTGGACAATCGTCCATGCTTGCTTGGTCCATAAAAAGTTATTAACAAGTCTCTTCATCATCTAATTCTAAACGCGCTTGGCTTAGTAGGCGAGTTGGGTCAACACCAAAATATGAATGGCCTCCAGATCTAGCTGGAATCCTGGATGTGTTGGATTGTGAATCATGCCAAGCATGTATGAAAACAAATCAATCATCAACTTGTTGCAAAATGCCGAATATATATCAAACCAAACAATATTAATTATTTCTCAATAGTATAAATGGATTGGATATTTATAGCTAGGGACACGCCGAGATTTCGGATAATTTATCATCGAGGACAGAAGATCACCTCCAAATTTATAAGCAAGGGCTCAAGATTCACAAGTGAGAGGCTGTGGTTTTTCGTATCAAGGACTTGACCCACACTTTCCTATTTACAAGCAAGGACACTAAATTCAATTCCTATCAGACGAGGACTTATCCGTTGTTCCGATTACCAAGCAAGGACATGCGTTTTCGGACTATAAATAACCAGCTTTCATTTCTAGCTTGTTACTACAATCAATCGATCAATCAATCCATATATATATATATAGTCATTCATTAGCAACCCTAGCTACTTGTTGAATTTAATTGGTGCGTGGTACGGTTTCGTTCCATTTGTAGCTAGCTAGGGCAAATTAATATGACCGTCATTGTCGAGCAACCGGTTCTCGGTATGTCTTGCATTCTTCTTCTTCTTCTTCGCCTTGTACATTCTTTTCGAATTTCTCCATCGAGTGGCAAGCTTACTTAATTAGGTGCGTACGTGGGTACGTGTATGTATCATGTATGTATAATCCAACATGTTATTTTGATCAATGCATCCTTCAATTTTCTGTTTAGATATTTATATTTAGATGAGAAAATACGTGCACTCGCTGCATACGTAAACTCAGCATATATATTGATCCATCAATTTCATGATTGTCATCTCTTATTTCTCATTAAACATGTACGTACGGACGTAGACCTATCATGAGTATTAGGGAGAATTGAGTTGAAAATAAAGAAAGCAATTTAAAGTGTAGACGTAACCAATTTTGGAGCCATTGTTATTTAATTTGTAGGATAAAAAAATGAATACGTATCTTTAATGTAAACAAACTTATTATATGACCTCTCGCCGAGTAAACATGAACTACTAATAGCCATGAGCCTTAATTACTTGCCGATTTGAAGTCATATATCTAGCAATTAAGCATATGATTATGAACATGGGACCAATGAGACTTGACGTGCTAACTCCATAGTTAAAATTTAGGGACGTGAAGCCTAAGCATTTTTTAATCAACTTGGCTGAAAGTATTTATGTATTAGTGTATACTTATATTGTGAATATAAGTGTTGTAAGTACATTTATGTTGAACTCGATTGACGTATATATAGGCGGAGGAGTTAACATATACATGTAAAATTTGTTAAGTCTCTTCTAAATAAGCTAGGTAGCCAACATTGAGTTAGTACCTTGATATATTCTGATTAATTAGCAATTGTAATACACATACAGAAGAAAGCCAAGTGGAGGAGAAGGCAACAGGGGAGGTGAAGGAGTTGATCTTGGATGGTGGATTCAAAGTTAAGGGTTGTGGTGGAACAGAGGACATGTCCAAGTTATTAGAGTCGTCATCAGCCCAAGGGTTTGATGCTCCCGATATCAACTCGTACGGCAACACCTTCAGGGACTATGCTGCTGACACTCACCGAAAGAGGACCGTCGAGGAGTTTTACAGGAAAAACCACATCAATCAAACCGTTGACTTCGTAAGTACTAGTTAGTAGTTTGATTAGCTAGTTAGTTTGTACATGTACGCAGAGAATATATATGTATAATTAAGAATGAAATAAAATGGCGTGGGCAGGTGAAGAGGATGAGAGAGGAGTACATGAAGTTTGATAAGGCGGAGATGAGCATATGGGAGTGCTGTGAGCTGCTCAACACGGTGGTGGATGAAAGCGACCCGGACCTGGAGGAGCCCCAGATCCAGCATCTCCTTCAGACAGCCGAGGCCATCCGGATGGACTATCCCAATCAGGACTGGCTCCACTTGACCGCTCTCGTTCATGATCTTGGCAAAGTCCTCGTCCATCCAACCTTTGGGGGCCTACCCCAGTGGGCTGTTGTAGGCGACACTTACCCCGTTGGCTGTGCTTTCCATCCATCCATTGTCCATCACAAGGTAGGTTCCTTCCTTCGTTCGTTCATCAACTTTTATTAATTTAAAAAAATGTACCTTACTCAACAACAACAACAACAACAACAACAACAACAGTTCTTCAAGGACAGCCCTGATTCTCAAAACCCAAAGTACAACACCACCAACGGTATCTACTCTCAAGGCTGCGGCCTAGACAATGTCCTCATCTCTTGGGGCCACGACGACTACATGTATTTGGTATATATTAATTGAATTGAATCATCCATCTATGTAACACTAACTAATCGGGTTCTAGCTAGCTTATTACTTATAATTGGTTTGCAGGTTGCCAAAGAAAATGGCACAACTCTTCCCCCAGCTGCATTGTTCATAATCCGATTCCACTCTTTCTATTGTAAGCCTGCATTACACTGAATCAAGGATCGGTTTCAGCTGATGAAACTGCATGTATTTAAGCTGATGATAATTCGATTGCATTTGCAGCTCTGCACCAAGAAGGAGCATACCAACACTTGTTGAACCAAGAGGATAAGGAGAACATGAAATGGCTTCACATTTTCAAGTACTTATTACTACTCTCAATCTTCAGTTTCCATCATATACCTACTTCTTTAATGTGATTTTCACCTATATCTCTAGACGTCCCAATAATTATAAATATCACGTGGATTAGGTATACTACGTACTTATCATCGAAATTAATTAATTATGTGATTAATTGGCAGCAAGTACGACCTATACAGCAAGAGTCATGTCCGGATTGATGTTGACAAGGTTAAGCCATATTACCTTTCACTCATTGACAAGGTAATTGTAATTCCTAATCTCTCTACTCAACACTTGTTCTATATTAATTATATATTCATCTCTGCAACTTCGTACTGAACTCTATGATTACGATGATAACATTGTAACATTAGTACTATGCTATATATGCAGTATTTCCCAGCCAAGCTTAGGTGGTAAATTCATGGTAAAATTGTTTGAATTGACGGAAGAACGAATAAGAGATGGATTGAGCTCAAAGAAGATCGAATTACATGCACGCCGTGTGATTGATCGAATAAGCTTAGGGTTCCCGTCATTGTTTGTAAAATCCTTCCATCTCTATGATGATGTATGTATCATTTCATTTGAAAATTCGGTTAAAATGAAATTAATATTAAAAAACTCACTTGCCTTTATCATCATTACATGGGCCGATCTCAATTGGGGCCTTCCTCCAGCCGATTCTTCATCCTCCAACCATATGCTGTCATTTGATCATGCAGACATGTAAAAACAGAGTTGGTTAGTTGATTACTACTTTGTGAAATGTTTGTGTGCCCAAACTAAATTTATATGTGAATGAGGTATCTTCTGATAAATACTTCTACAGTCAATAATATGGTGTCAAGAAGAACACACTAGCTAGACAAACAAGCTGTTAGATTTCGGGGATCGAAATAAATCATTATTCTTTTATATGTTGCACTAAATCATTCTGAGTACAATTATTAATACTTCTTCCAACTCATTGAAAACTCAAATATCTCTTATATATACATACATAACTAACCACAAGGGAAAAAAATTGATGTCTTGACTCTTGATCAGTCAAACAATACAATTACAATACTCTTCTCCTCAGAGTCAGAAGCCGTTGCACGTTGGGCTGCTAATCACGGGCAGCTCATTGGTGTAATATTCTGCAACACTAATCCTTTTCATCTTGTCTTCAGTGGCTGATTTGCTCTCCACATCCACTTGCTTAGGCGATGGACTAATCTCCTGCTTTGCGATGGTGGCATGGAAGCATGGCTGGTTTGTTGAGGATAGGAGACGAGCCCACATTCGATCAGTTATCACCACGTGGTTGTGTTTCTCAATTATGTGCTGCACGCCATATTAGAGGCCGATTAAGGAGTATTCTAATTAACATAGGCAGTATAAACACCTTTGGCATCACCGGACATTAAAATTCATAATATAGTACTTGATTTATTATGCATTACACATCTATGACCAAAAGTAGCATTACATATAGATGTATCATAATGCACTATATTTTGGGCCTACCAAACAGCCCTTATTCTTTTTGGCATTATATTGCAGAAAACATGCCATAAAATGAATGTATTTTGTATTCAAACAGGCACTTACATGGAAAGGTATATAGCACTGTCTTCCATTGACTTGCCCGACAGTAAAGCCGGTGTAACCGGACATAGCTCCATGAACCGCGCTCTGAGCAAGAAGAGTACAATATACGTTGTCTGATGCGTTACTTGGAATTGCTCTTATCATATATGTAGGATCTGCAAAGTACATATAAATAGCCTAAGAAGGAAGATTTTGATTGGTATTCTGATGATCACACTCCTGCAGCTTTTTAAAAAGGGCAACTTACCTATGTACTTGAGAACTATATCCGTCTTTTTCTTCTGAAAATGAGCCTGTAAGAAGAAGGAAAGAAAGAACAAAGCCATTTAATTAACTGATATATACACAAGAAACATAATCTAATCTCACTCAAAAATAGTTAAGGAATGAGAAATTCTGTACTTTGATCATATCAGACAGCCATTGTCCAACATCTTTGTGAAGGACGTTTCCTGACTGATCAACTTGCCCACTATTCTCACCAGCACCCTCAGCAACCACAATAACCATGTGGCCATTTTCCTTGAGGCATTTCTCTATGAATTCGAAAAGCCCGCCTTGCCCTTCTAGGAAAAAGGGTGACTCTGGAATCAAGCAACAGTCTACATCTCTATTGGCAAGTGTAGCATGCATTGCAATGAATCCTACACACAAAAACCTTTTAGTCCACTGAAAAATTGCATATAATCTGCTCAATAACATATATGAGTATCATGAAACACCTCAACTCAATTAATCTCCAGACCTTTCGTGATGCTTTGCTTAGTAGTTATACCATTTTCGATACAAAGCTTACTTATAACTGAAGGACAACTTTGCATGATATTATTAGAGTGTTCTAGAATCTTTTTTTTTTAAGTTTTTTTGTGATTCTGATTGTTGACATATCTAGGATTGGAATATAAATAAGGGCTTAGGCCTATGTTTTGGATGTGTTTGATCCTTTTCACTAAGATTTGTCCATGAGGTCAAAACATGTAAGTTTACCACTGTGGCGACCCATAAGCTTGACAAGACCAATCCCATTCTCAGCGCTCTCAGCCTCAACATGAGCAGTATCAAATCCAAAAGATTTGTCAATAACCTGCAACCAGAAAAGTAAAAGCAGTACTAAGAATCAGGCTGAATGTCGGATTCAAAAGTGGGAAGAATGAAACAGATGCAAAATACTTAATTACCGGAATGTCATTATCTATAGTCTTAGGAATTGCTGCAACAGAAACCTGAAGACCTCTCCTTCTTATCTCCTGCAAGTTGGATGCTTCCAATTGTTAGATCACACCAAGAAATGGCTTCTTAAAGGAAGTGGACCAGTATATAATTTATACCTCATATATAACTGAAGCCCCCTTTTGTGTTCCATCTCCTCCAATGATGTAAACCTGTTTAGTAACAAATAAAGAAATAGAACACTCAAATTTTCAGCTTGGAAAATTTGATTCCTTCACACAGATCATATTGTTCTTTAAGACAGTCAGAGACCAATGTAGACACAGTTGTGAAATTTACCTGGTTTATTCCGCGATCTTGGATGCTATCAACAATTTTTGAGGTAACATGGCCTCCTCTTGAGGATCCAAGTACCGTCCCACCTCTCTTGTGGATGTTATTCACAGACTTATGAGTCAAAGGAATTGTGTCTCTTGCATAGAAGCCTTTGTACCCTCCCTATGGAATGTATTTTGCTAGAATTCAGCTTTGATAATCAGCAAGAGATGTTCATTCATAGAGCATATATGAATGCATTTTTTTACCTGGATACCGCAGATGTCCTTGACACCATACATGTGATCCAAGCTGCAAACGATTTCTCTAATGACTGTGTTGAGCCCTGGACACAGACCTCCACATGTAACAATACATGCTCGTACGTCATCCGACTTGAAATACACCTGATTGATATAGGAGAAACTCCAATTTAGCTTCATGCTTATTGCTCAGATGAAGTTTTCTAGATAACTAAGAATTTACCTTCTGACGGGGCCCTGCTCGCCGAAAATGCCTCCCTCTTTCCCCATCTTTGTGTTGAATTGCCTGCAAGTGCTTAGTAATATTAGTCAGACAATCCAGTTTGATTCATAAATAGATGAAAAATTGAGAAATTTACACTTTGCACAACTGTGTCTTCGTAGTCAACAAAATATTGCCTGGTAGAAATAAAAAAACAAAAAAGGAAAGAAGGTGTCAAACTGATTATTGTAAATTTATTAGCATTTGATGAAATAATTTGGACTGGTTCTATTGGAAAGAGATGGATGATCTAACTTACTTCACACCCGCATAGGCAGGGTTTTTCTCCAGTGGGTTCGAATAAAACTGCATACACAAATCAACAACGAATTCGGATCAGTAACGAAATTTACAGCCAACTGAGACATCAATAAGGGCAAAAGAAGACATCTATTCAAGTCTGTTGAATCAAACTTGACGAATGGGATTCAGAATCCAAATCTCAAATGCCCAAAAATCATGATCGGAGAACGGAAAAACAGATAGAGAAAGAGAAATTTACAGGGAGGACAGGGAGATAATCGGAGAGGTGAGGAACATCGTCAAGAACATATCCGCAATCTCCATTGATAAGCTTGAGCTCCGTATTCCCAGACAAATCCATCTCAAACGCACGAATTCTCACTGATAAAACGCTTATTCCACTAGGAAATTATTGCTGAATTTTTGTTGTTTATGATGATCTATGAGCTACAACGACGGTTGGACATGACAAACACTCGTTTTGAATCGAATTTTATACGGATTTGGGGCGTTCGGGTTTGACTATCTAGAAACCAGACTGCGAGCGCTGCTCAAGTTTTAGAAAGAGGAAGTTGTACAGTTTTGAAACTTGTATAATTGGAGCTGTTGAAGAGGAAAGACAGCACAATACAATGGATTAAATATATTAGATAAATTGAAAAAAGGAAAGGGGGTCAAAAATAGATGGTAATTTCTTGGAGAGGAGTTTTCCTGCCGTGCACAAAAAGCAGTCTAGAGAAATAGGAAAGTGGAAATTTATGTTGTCGACTAAATACTTCAAATCTTTTTTTTCGTTAGTCGTCATTTTAACCAAGGAGATACATTTGTGAATCGATGCAAAATTATTTTCAAAAACAACTAGGAATCTTAACTGTAATGAAGTTTATCAGTTAGTTATGTAATTATATTGATGTAAGTTATTGATTTAGAGTGGTTAAGGAGCGTTAAAGTATGATTTAGTCCATAATACTATTCTTTTATATTTAGTTACACTTATTAGTTTGACATCTAAGATTAATTTCGTATAGAATACAATTTGAATCTAGAAGTGAAAATATCCCATAATTCTAGAAGTGAAATATTCCATAATTCTAGATGGGTCTTCTTTTTGTCAAAGAAGAACAGCACCAACGACACATGAATGGGGAATAATATGACATCACGGTCCAATGTCTTAAACCGGATATAATAAAAATTAGGTTTGGTAATAGTGTTCTATTTAAGTGTTAAATTAATAAGTGCATCAAATTAGGTGAAAATAATATTAAATCTATGAAAAATTTATGATGCAATAAAGTTTTTATTTTTAATTTCAATCATCAATAATCAATAGAAGAAGTAACTCAAAAACTTATATAATAGACTTGTTTGATTTCAGATTTCAAATGAATAAGTAACTCAAAGACTTATATATTAGATTTGTTTAATCCCAAATTTCAAATGTAGAAGGTGACTTGTGAACAAGGAGGTCATAAGATTGGGCTTTTATAGAGGTAAGCATGGATCGAGCCGTCTTGCAGATGGATATACAAAAAACATGGCTTTGGTTTTTATTGGTTGAATACCTATGTATGTTAAAACCAGTTATTTTCTCAGATTTTGGGATGATAAACTTCCTAGGGTTATATGATTTGTATCTTAAGTTGTTTAGTATACATGAATCTATTAAGGAAATATTGGAAACTAACAAAGTAAATAATGAAGGTAGAGAATAATGGGTTCAAACAATGAAGAATAATGCTGAAGTGATGGAATAACTTGAAGAAACGATAGTATGAGAATGTCGCTAAGTGAAGGACACGATTCCTTGGTACACTACTAGAAAACGTGTCTATGGACAGGACCGTTGGCACGCGATAAGCCACAAAGTTAGCGAAGAAAACGAGTTCGCCACAAAGATAGCCACAAATGTTCCCAAGATGAAAAGTTTGTGGTTAAAACGCCGACTAAATATTACCTTCAAAACTAGCCAAAAAATTTGAGTCGTGCGTATCTAACTACAACATTGCGTACGAAAATCACGTTCTGCTAAATACATGGTGTAACGCCCTGTCTTTACACCGGACGCTACTCGGTAGTAGATCTTACTAGGTACTACCTAGGCTAGTTTGACAACGAGTTCACTTGGATCATGCAACTCGGGCACGACGAGAAATCATGAATAAAACATCCAACCGATATTTATAAAACCCAAGTATAGAAAACATGCATGAAACCCAAAACAACATAATTTACAACAATTCCTGGAAACATTTCATTAACATACCACTACCCTTTCTTTATCAAAACAACACATTATATAAAAGATACCAAAAAGTAACCACCATTTCTCCCAACTGAACCCATCCTAATGACACGGCCTTCAACGACCTGTTCCATCATTCAGTCGAGGTTCCATCATGGGTCCCTTGTCTTTACCTGAACCTAAAAAAAAAGTCCCCGAAGGGTCAGCTACCATTCTAATACAAGCTAGTATCCATACGGTACTAGTAAGACGTTTAAAAACCAATCAAGTACCTAACACACACAAGCACGGTTCACCTGAATACAACACATATCAGTTCTAAATCCATACATTAACTTCCCATAGATCATAAGCACGAACAACATATCAAACTTCCATACACAGTCATACATACAAGTCCAAGAAGAACAATACAACCATTCTCTCACCGTTCCATTCTATGGCGCTTATTAACCCTATATCGTAGGTGCCGAGGCGCGACCTCCCACCCTTTACAATTCCATCCTTCTAACCCCGGGTCAAGCCTCATCGGGAGCACTTGCCCAAAACATAGATAACTTTTCTTTTGAAGGGGCACGATTCTCTGTCACATAACCATACGTAGCCGTCACTTCAACCCAGAGGACTACGCACATGGCCATGCCGAGAACGGTACCAACATAGAGAAAATATTCTAAAACTTCACATTCGATGAAAGCCCAATGAAATCCTTTTCACACATATCATACACAAGTAAACCTTTTTAATAAAACAATCACTTAGGGACTAGTTCTCCAAAACCAATCCTACAAGCACCACATGAAGTCTAACAAGTATTGAATGGAAACTGAGCAAGTCGAAAACGACTTACCTTGAAGACGAATTCTCTAGGCCAACAAACAATAACTAACACGCAATATGGGCCCCTGTCTAAAACATATAGTTTGTCTCTGATCACGACCTAGGACCCACGCTCCTATATGCATATATATACCCCAATGAATAATAATAGCATTTTTAACTCTTACAAACTCTAACCCTAAAATCAATAAAAAGCCAGGATGCTTTATAACTTCTCTTGTATAATTCCAAATCCTTTAAAACTTGACAAGAACATACTAAATATATAAAACTGGATCAAAGGTCTCCCTAATATCATTATAAAGCAAAACCCTAAAATTAGTTTGAAATCTTTTATCGAATATAAATCCGATATCAAAAATACCCTCTGAAATCTATAAATCAACCAATTTTCAAATCAAAATCAACTATAGATCTAGATCTGAAAAAAATTAGTATAATCTAAATAAACAATGAACTAATTAAAACTTACCAAACCACGCTTGAACTCTAAAATCCAACCCGACGAACGAATCTCGTATCGGGGTTAACTCCTCTCTCTCTCTCTCTCTCTCTCTCTCTCTCTCTCTCTAAATCTACACATTGAAATGAGAATCTACGTATATGTAGATGAGAAAGTCGGCTTCACATTTGGAAATTTACAATTTCCACCCACAAACTTCCTTTACTAAAAACTTTACCCTAAAATTATTATTAATTACTTTTAATTTAAAAACTTTTCAAAATATAATTATTTTAAATTAAAAATTAAATACTTTTATATATCCGAGATTACTTATAAGCTAAGTAATCCCAACATGAAATTTAAGAAGCGTAAAAATAGAATAAAAATATCGAAATACTTCCGAATATTACATTCTACCCCCCTTAAAGAAAGTTTCATCCCGAAACTTCCAGACATATATGAAAATAAACTCACAACACTTACTTAAAATCCTTGACACGAACCAAACAACAAGCAGATCATATACCTTTAGTATACCATAAACAACAACCATATAAATCTAACATCATGTAATTCACACCATCAACACACTACCAGCAACTACCAAACAAGTCAAGTACACAAATAGTTACAACTACTCATAACTATAACCCTTGATCACCGCTAACTCTTATTCTCAAACGCCTCAACTAAAACTGGGTACAACTCAGGATAGCTCTCACTTATTCTCGTCTCAGTCTCCCAAGTTGCCTCCTCAACTCCTCGTCGAGACCACTGAATCAACACAAGCAATATCTCCTTATTTCGCAGCTTTTTCATCCGTCTACCTAAGATTGCTATCGATTGTTCTTGAAAAGTATGATCTGGTTCAATCTCCAACTCTTCATAGTTGAGCCTATGACTAGGATCAGGCACATATTGCCTCAATTGCGACACATGAAAGACAGAATGAACTCCTTCTAAAGTTGGTGGTAGTGCCAACTTGTAGGCTACCTCGCCTACCCTCTCAAGAATTTCAAATGGCCCGATGTACCGAGGACTCAACTTTCCTTTCACTCCAAATCTTCTAATCCCACGATTCGGAGATACTCTCACCCATACATGTGCTCCTACCTCGAATTCCAATGGTCGTCGCCTCTTATCTGCATAAGATTTCTGACGACTCTATACTGTCAACATACGTTCTCGAATCAAAGCCACCTTTTCAACTGTTTCTTGAATCATCTGAGGCATTCCTTCTACAACATTTGATGGATCATCCCAACATAGAGGTGTCCTACATCTCCTCCCATATAAAGCCTCAGGCACATATTGCCTCAATTGCGACACATGAAAGACAGAATGAACTCCTTCTAAAGTTGGTGGTAGTGCCAACTTGTAGGCTACCTCGCCTAACCTCTCAAGAATTTCAAATGGCCCGATGTACCGAGGACTCAACTTTCCTTTCACTCCAAATCTTCTAATCCCACGAGTCGACGATACTCTCACCCATACATGTGCTCCTACCTCGAATTCCAATGGTTGTCGCCTCTTATCTGCATAATATTTCTGACGACTCTGTGCTGTCAACATACATTCTCGAATCAAAGCCACCTTTTCAACTGTTTCTTGAATCATCTGAGGCATTCCTTCTACAACATTAGATGGATCATCCCAACATAGAGGTGTCCTACATCTCCTCTCATATAAAGCCTCATATGGTGCCATCTGAATCGAAGAGTGCCAACTATTATTATATGCAAACTCAACTAACTCCAAGTGATTAGACCAGTTTCCTCCCCAATCCAGTACACAAGATCTTAGCATATCTTCTAGTGTTTGAATTGTCCTCTCATATTGGCCATCTGATTGCGGGTGGTAAGCAGTCGTGAAATGTAACTTGGTGCCTAAAGCTTTATGCACTTTTTGCTAAAAATTGGAGGTAAACCGCCCATCATGATCAGAAACAATCGTTTTGGGCACTCCATGTAGTCTCACTATTTGTTTCATGAACACCTCTACTAGTTTATTCACTAGCCAATTCTCTCTAATGGGCAGAAAACGAGCAGTCTTAGTCAGTCTGTCCACGACAACCCATATTGTATCATGTCCTCTACTAATCCGCAGTCCTGTAACAAAATCCCTGGAAATGTCATCCCACTTCCATTCTGGAACTTGAAGTGGTTCGAGCATTCCATCTGGTCTTTGGTGCTCTATTTTTACTTGCTGGCACACCTGACACTTTGCTACAAATTTCGCTACATCAGGCTTCATTCCACCCCACCAGTAATATTGCTTCAAGTCCTTGTACATCTTACTAGCCTCCGGGTGGATTGAATAAGGAGTAGCGTGAGCCTCTTGTAATATCTTTTGTCTCAACTCCTCATCTCGAGGTACACATAATCGACCATTCAATCTCAAAGTACCATCAACATGTTCTTCAAAAGCAGATGCCTCTCCACGGCTCACTTTCAGCCTCAACTCTTGAATCATTAAACAAGTCTCCTGCTTAAGTCGTATTTCCTCAATTAAGGTTGGCAGACAATCTATATGGCCTAGTCTACCTTGATAGCACTGAATCTGTACCTCAATCTCATACCTTATCAGTTCTCTTTGTAACTCTGGTTGGGCAGTCAAGTGACACAACATATGCTCTTGTGGTGTTTTTCTGCTAAGAGCATCAACAACTACATTCGCCTTTCCGGGATGATACAAGATCTCTAAATCATAATCTTTCAGTAATTCAAGCCATCTCCGTTGTCTCATGTTCAATTCTCTCTGAGTAAAAATGTACTTAAGGCTTTTATGGTCTGTCATCACTTTACATGTACTTCCATACAAGTAATGACGCCATATCTTTAGATCATGAATCACTGCTGCCAGCTCTAAATCATGAGTTGGATAATTCAACTCGTTTGGTTTCAACTGCCTGGAAGCATATGCAATCACCCTGTCATTCTGCATTAATACACAACCTAAGCCTACCTTTAAGGCATCACTATAAATCACAAAGCTTTCATTACCTTGAGGAAAAGCAAGTATTGGAGCTGAAGTCAACTTCTTCTTCAACTCATCGAAGCCCCTTTGACAAGCATCATTCCAGTCAAATTGAGTGGTCTTTTTCAGCAAGTTGGTAAGTGGTTGAGCTATTTGTGAAAACCCATTCACAAACCTCCTGTAGTACCCTGCCAATCCTAAGAAACTTCGTACCTCCTTCACATTCTTTGGGGGTTCCCAAGACTTCACAGCTTCAATCTTTAAGGGGTCTACCATGACTCCCTTAGCGGATACAACATGACCCAGGAAAGTAACTTCTGGTAGCCAGAACTCACATTTGGACAGTTTAGCAAATAATCGGTGGTGTCTTAGCACTTCCAAAACTAATCTAAGATGCTTTGCATGCTCCTCAGTGCTTTGAGAATAAATCAATATATCATCAATAAAGACGACCACAAATTTATCCAAATAGTCTATAAACACCCGGTTCATTAACTCCATGAACACCGCAGGTGCATTAGTCAATCCGAACGGCATTACTACAAACTCATAGTGCCCGTACCTTGTTCGGAAAGCCGTCTTGGGGATATCCCCTTCCCGAATCCTCAATTGATGATAGCCCGATCTGAGGACCACCTTTGAGAACACAATAGCTCCTTGCAACTGGTCTAACAAGTCATCAATACGAGGCAAAGGGTACTTATTCTTAATAGTAACTCGGTTTAGCTCCCGGTAATCAATGCATAAACGTACGGAACCATCCTTCTTTCTCCCAAACTATCCTTGAGCTCCCCATGGTGATGCACTTGGACGTATATATCCCTTCTCTAGTAACTCCTCCAACTGTGCCTTCAGCTCTTGCATCTCCATTGGAGCCATACGGTACGGGGCTTTTGAATTTGGTCTGGTTCCTGGCTCTAATTCAATATTAAAGTCCACCTCTCGTTGAGGAGGCAGCCCTGGAAGTTCCTCTGGAAAAATGTCTTCAAACTCACAGACTACTGGTATATCTCGAATACACGGTCCTTTCTTATCTCCTTCTAGAACATAACACCTATAACCCACACACCCATCATTAAGCAACTTAGCGGCTTTCACCATACTGATCACTGATCCTGGACCCTCCTGCTCTAGATCTTGACATACATGTATTGTCCCATCATCTGCAGTCACAATGACTGTACCCCTATGTGCATCCAATACTGCTTTATAACGTTTCATCCAATCCATCCCCAAAATAACATCATCACTAGGCGATAGTTGTATCACAATAAAGTCTGCAAACCAATCCCTACCCCCAATCCTAATAGGGCAATGAAGTATTTCTCTATTTCCTCTCACCTTACTACCATCGGGCAATCCCACCATAAAGGATGTACCCTCCGAGCAAGTCAACCCTAGTCTATCAACGCACGCAGATGACACAAAAGAGTGTGTAGCACCCGTATCAAACAAAATATGCATAGGTTTAGACTTAATCCAAATAGTACCTGTGGCAGTCGGAGCATTCAAGGCATCAGGCCTTCTCATCTCAAATACCCGAGGCTGGTTGCCCCCAGTAGTGCTAGCTCCCGCACCACGACCTCTACTTTGGCTTGGTGCATGTTGAGTCTGTTGAAACTGACGACGAATCCCTTGGTTCACCGACCTCGGCGAAGATCCCTAAGAGGGTGTTCCAACCCTACAATATTTTTGTAAGTGGTCTGGCTTCCGACATATAAAACAATTATGAACTGGTTTCCGACATTGATTCCTCATATGACTAGTGTCTCCACAGTTGAAGCACTCCCTCAACCCTCCAGTAGATTGACTTTGTTGAGGTTGGTCTTGACAACCTTGTGACTGAAATCCGGATCGGTTTTGTTGAGACACACCCGAACGATTATCTCTCCTAGAGTCTGATGGAGCAAACAACCTTTGCTTCTTATTCCTACTAGCTTGTACATTCAACTGTTCCGGCCCCAAGGTGGACATAGAATAAGCTAAAGCAGAATCTTGAACCTCCTTCAAAGTTTTGATTCGAAGTCCAGATACGTATGCACGCAGTTGGGGTTGCAACCGCTTAAGAAAGGTTGCAATCCGCAGATTCTCTGTAGGAGCGGCATTGGGCACCGCTGCCAAACCTCGTTGAAACTTTTGGATAGTCTCACCTACGGTAATGTTCTCAGGCCCTGCATCCCGAAAAGCAGTCTCACGAGCCATTCTCACGACCTCAGGACAATAGTTATCTCGAATCCTCTCTTGAAATTCCTCAAAAGTAACATTTACCTGATGATCACGACTCAACTCCCACCAATCAAATGCATCCTCCTGTAACAAACTCTGAACTATAGACATCCTTCTTTCTTCCCGTGCCTGGATAGAGTCGAGAGCAGATGCCACTTTTCTTAACCACTGCTCACCATCAGCTGCTTGAGCCCCAGTAAAGTTCAGTACCCCAGTCTTCCTAAATTCTACAAGCCACTTATCAGGAAGAGGCTCGCGATATCCCCTTCCTTGCTCAGCCATGCCATCAGCCACTACTAGCCTTGGAATACGTGGTGGTCTCCCTGACTGAACCGGCTGTGCAAAAACTGGTCTTGGTGCCCTAACCTCAGCCCCTTGATAGCCAGAATTTGTTGCATTATGTTTAGGCAAGAATCTAGTACCTACCAGATTTTGTAATAGCTCGGCAAGTGTAGCTCGGATAACAGCAGTCGTCTCTGGTGGTAACTCAACTGGTGGCACCTGAGCTGGCCCACTTACTTCCCCATCTGTCCTATCGTTGACTCCATTAGCAGGGAGCCCGTTTCAAACAACCGAAACATTTCCCCTTTTATAGTCATTCACTGCAGGTCCAACATTCTCAACAACCTCCTCTTGAGGTGGGTGTGGCTCTCCCACGGCAGGAGCCTCTTCTCTGTTTCCAACACAGCCCCTACCACGTCCTCTACCACCACCTTTCTTTCCTGCTTTAGTTGCTCCAACTCTAGTTTGTGGAGCCATGTGTAAACGGATGTTTTACTATTTAAACTATCTTTAACTGAAGTTAACAAAATAACTTACTAGTCTACATGAGGTCCTTCGGCTGATGACGACAGAGTCGAGGCGTGTCATCTACCATGTAAATGCAATATGACTACCCCATTGAAATAATTTGAAATAACCGGCCGATTTTAGTTTTAGGTTGGACCTTGAGTACACTCGTTGTTCAGTTCCATGTGACCTTGTTGTAAACCTGGCTCTGATACCAATTTGTAACACCCCGTCTTTACACCGGGCGCTACTCGGTAGTAGACCTTACTAGGTACTACCTAGGCTAGTTTGAAAACGAGTTCACTTGGATCTTGCAACTCGGACACGACGAGAAATCATGAATAAAACATCCAACCGATATTTATAAAACCCAAGTATAGAAAACATGCATGAAACCCAAAACAACATAATTTACACTTCCTGGAAACATTTCATTAACATACCACTACCCTTTCTTTATCAAAACAACACATTATATAAAAGATACCAAAAAGTAACCACCATTTCTCCCAACTGAACCCATCCTAATGACACGGTCATCCTAATGACACGGCCTTCAACGACCTGTTCCATCATTCAGTCGAGGTTCCATCATGGGTCCCTTGTCTTTACCTGAACCTAAAAAAAACAAGTCACCGAAGGGTCAGCTACCATTCTAATACAAGGTAGAATCCATACGGTACTAGTAAGACGTTTAAAAACCAATCAAGTACCTAATACACACAAGTACGGTTCACCTGAATACAACACATATCAGTTCTAAATCCATACATTAACTTCCCATAGATCATAAGCACTAACAACATATCAAACTTCCATACACAGTCATACATACAAGTCCAAGCAGAACAATACAACCATTCTCTCACCGTTCCATTCTATGGCACTTATTAACCCTATGATGCAGGTGTCGAGGCGCGACCTCCCACCCTTTACAATTCCATCCTTCTAACCCCGGGTCAAGCCTCCTCGGGAGCACTTGCCCAAAACATAGATAACTTTTCTTTTGAAGGGGCACGATTCTCTGTCACATAACCATACATAGCCATCACTTCAACCCAGAGGACTAAGCACATGGCCATGCCGAGAATGGTACCAACATAGAGAAAATATTCTAAAACTTCACATTGGATGAAAGCCCAATTAAATCCTTTTCACAGATATCATACACAAGTAAACCTTTTTAATAAAACAATCACTTAGGGACTAGTTCCCCAAAACCAATCCTACAAGCACCACATGAAGTCTAACAAGTATTGAATGGAAACTGAGCAAGTCGAAAACGACTTACCTTGAAGACGAATTCTCTAGGCCAACAAACAATAACTAACACGCAAAGTGGGCCCCTTTCTAAAACATATAGTTTGTCTCTTCCCGTTGTCTCTGATCACGACCTAGGACCCACGCTCCTATATGCATATATATACCCCAATGTATAATAATAGCCTTTTTAACTCTTAAAAACTCTACCCTACAATCAACAAAAAGCCAGGATGCTTTATAACTTCTCTTGTATAATTCCAAATCCTTTAAAACTTGACAGGAACATACTAAATATATAAAAGAACATTTTTCTAATTCAAACCTTTTTGAAAAACTGGATCAAAGGTCTCCCTAATATCATTACAAAGCAAAATCCTAAAATTACTCTGAAATCTTTTATCGAATATAAATCCAATCTCAAAAATACCCTCTGAGATCTATAAATCAACCAATTTTCAAATCAAAATCAACTATAGATCTAGATCTGAAAAAATTAGTATAATCCAAATAAACAATGAACTAATTAAAACTTACCAAACCACGCCTGAACTCCAAAATCTGACTCGACGAACGAATCCCGTACCGGAGTTAACTCCTCTCTCTCTCTCTCTCTCTCTCTCTCTCTCTCTCTCTCTCTCTCTCTCGTGAATCTACTATATATATAAAAGCAATAAGGTTTGGAGCCTTCTCATTACGCCACCTAGGATTTCGCCACATGTCGATCCTATATTAAGCCACCTCTTACTTTTACACGTGTCATTTTCTTATAATTTAGACGTCTTTATAAATATTCCATGTCATAGTCCACATGTCAAAAAATTTCCATATCACTCATATATTATATACACATCATATTGCCACATAATCTACAAATATCAATCAATGTTTTATTTTTTTCTTATATTGGATTACAATAGTGTTTTTTTGGAAATTTATTTACATATAAAAATATTTTTTACCATATCTTTATGATCCTAACAACTCTCCAATATAATCTACCAAAAAAACTTATATAAATATATACCGAGATCTTATCCTCTAATATAAATATATACCGAGATCTTATCCTATAATATGTCAAGTCAATTTTATTTGCTAATCTATATTAAATGTCCCATTATTTTCATTTTTGTTATCAAAATCTTTAATTTAGAATTATGCTTTTTTTTACAATTTATATAAATCACCAATTCACAATTATTATTTATATTATTTTTTTATTTATTAATATTTTTTTTATAGTATATCTAAAAACATATCGATTCATAGTCGTGCAGGGCACGACGGGGACAACTAGTTCTACCTAAATCTACACATTGAATTGAGAATCTACGTATATGTAGATGAGAAAGTCGGCTTCACTTTTGAAAATTTATAATTTTCACCCACAAACTTCCTTTACTACAAACTTTATCCTGAAATTATTATTAATTACTTTTAACTTATAAACTTTTCAAAATATAATTACTTTAAATTAAAAATTAAATACTTTTATATATTTGAGATTACTTATAAGCTAAGTAATCCCAACACGAAATTTAAGAAGCGTAAAAATAGAATAAAAATATCGAAATATTTCCGAATATTACACATGGTATAGCCAAAGTCACTTCCGTGACTAAGTTTGAGTCTATCTTACAAGGGAAATTCCTTTTGGTGCCCTCCAAGTTTTGACTTTTCCTCTTGGTGCCCAAAATATATTTTTATTCCTTTTGGTACCCCTATACTTTACCAAAATCATCTCCCGTAACCAAAAGTCACTTCAAACACATTTTCCATCCATTAATTCATATTTCCGTTTAAAAAATAGAAAATTACAATTCCTATTTTTTACCCATTTACACATTCACCCCAGTCTCATTACGCTTGTTTCTCTATCTCGAATTCTCGATACAATATTGTTCGGCGGAAGAAATCCAAACACCAGTGAGATCGGAGTCGATAACCACTACACCAGTGAGGTCGAGGGCTGTTGTGGCCGGCGACTTTGGAACTACACCAAGGCGACGACGAGGAGGCTAGCGGCCGACGACGCGGTTTGATTTAGGTTAGAATTGCTCAAATCCGATTCAGTTTGATGCTCCAGGTATGAATTTCTCAAATCCGACCCATTTACGGATTTCGCCTTTTTATGCTTGAATGACTCTCTTCATCTTCGATGGTGCTCTTTTCATTTTGTTCAACAGGTTCATGCTTGCTTTTGATTAAAATCCACTATACATGCTTATGCCTCTAGTTAGTGGATGAATTAGAACCTTGCTTAGTTCCATGGTCATATAAATAATGACATATGTTGAGCCAGTGGATGAATTCCCATGGTCATGTTAGTAATTTTTGCTGAATTCTTATGCTTGCTTTTGGTTATTGTAATCAACTGGATATGGATGTTGTAAACTGTGGTGGGCACACTCAATTATGTGTAAATGAGTGGGATTATGCTGAATGTGTAAATGGTTGGGAAATTTTGTATTTTTTATAATTTTTTTAACGGGAATACGAATTAATGGATGGAATATGGGTTTTCAGTGCCTTTTGGTTACGGGAGTTAACTTTGGTAAAGTATAGGGATACCAAAAGGAATAAAAAAAATTTATGAGCACCAAAAGGAAAAGTCAAGACTTGAAGGGTACCAAAAGGAATTTCCCAAAAAACAACTAGTTTCATCCACCAACACCCTAATACAAACCATCAAAAAACCACCTACCGGGACTAACATCACGTTGTAAAACCTCACATTTCAAGAAGCAACACTCCACCTTCAGGAAGAGAAACAACCAACTTTTCAACCTCTGGGCCAATATAGTCATTTGCTTTAACAACCTTTAGATAAGTAGAAGAGAAACGATCAACAGAAAGTTAGAATAGCAGTGAGTAAAGTCATGGGGTTTGATCTTTTTATAAGAAAAAACGATCAAACTATCACTATGAATAAGCAGAAGAGAAATTTGTGTGTGGTTTAATCCTCTTTCCCTATCATCAATGGAACCCCTTAGGATAACTAACATTGTTAACTACAAATTAAAAAAAATGGGTGTGTGAGCTGAGTAAGCAATTCCCCTTTATTGCTTCTTCACAAGAGCTGATGTAGTCATATTGCTATAACCGTCACTGTCAATAGTGCTCTCACAGTCTTGGAAAAATGTTCTCCTATAACCCTTCACCTAAGCCTTCAAAGGCAATTAATTTTCTTACAAAGTTCTCACATTCATGGACAATATTCTATATATCTAATCAGTAAATTCATTACCAATTTCAATGAAAAATATCACTTTATTATTAATTACACTATTCCTAGAAATTTTAGACACTACATCTATCATATATTCTCATCTTTGTATCACTCAAATAGTCATTTATCATTTGGATTTGGATGGCATATAGAAAAATAAACATGATAACAATGCTACTTTTTTTTTGCGGATCTCAACAAGCATCATATAATGATACAAGTATAGAAAGAAATAACAAATTAAAACTCATTGTCACCCACCTCTAACACATCGGGCTTGGAACAAATCTACTTTAACTCATCAATCTTCATATGTAGTTGAAGCTTCCACAGGTTACAAGAAAAAATATACATCATTTGACCAATATTTGAAAACAAAAACATGTTCAAAGGGTATCTATTATGCTCAATGGTCTAACCTTTTTCTTTTTTGTTCGAAACTCCCTTTTCTTTTTGTTGCTTATCTTGTTCGTCATCATCAGAATCTGAATCAGTTTTCTTCTTCTCATTTGTATCTTGTGATGCTTCATCCTTCTTGTCATCGTCCTGAGTGACAACAAAAAAAAAACACAGAACAATGAGTCCCATACAAATTCTTAAGTGTATGAACCCAATCACTAGAGCGGAAAGCACATGTTATTTACCTCAGATCATGCGGCTTCACCAAAACTCAACTTCTAGAGAACACTCTTGTATACCTCAAGCAATTCAGGATCTACTTCTTCAAAATCGGGTACATATATGTACTATGTCAATGTCCTCCTTGACCTTACAAAACAATACACAATATGTCAATGACATAATCGCAAGCACAGTCCCAATAAAGAAACCTTAGGACTAAAACTCAATAGAATGGACATCAGCCTATTTGCACTTTTTGATAGAGTATAGGAAACAGGCAAACAGAATTTAATTAGATGAACTGGATCTTCCAATCGAGATAGCGTAACTCCACTAAACATAATCATGAAAAAGCTTAGATCTAAGAAATCCTCATACATTCCTCAACCATCTCCAACTGATATAAAATGAGGAGCATAAGACCATAAGAACCATGAATAATATTGCAAACAATAAAAAATGCAATATTTCAAGTTGAAGGCAAGAGAGATATGTAAGAAGTCGACCTCTCTACAATTCACCTCTCTCAAGTGTTCCTTCTCTCGCTCGCTCCAGCCAGACAAGTCCTTTGGGCCACCACCGCTCCCTGAGGTTCCTCAATGACGAAAAATAAGACAACAAGGAAGAAGCAAATTCCATTCTCAAGAAAGGCGCCTAGATCTGAGTGAGAGGGGGATAGAGAAACCTTATGCCGTTCAGATCTAGGAATGAAATGGAGATAGATAGATAGAGGGCCAGGATTGAGACGGTGAGAAATGTCGAGAAATTGGTAGAGAAAGCCATGGCCAGCAACAACACCTCACGGTGTTGCTCACGTCTTTAGAGTTCGAGGCATGGCTCTCTCTCTCTCTCTCTCTCTCTCTCTCTCTCTCTCTCTCTCTCTCTCTCTCTCTCTCTCTCTCTCTCTCTCTCTCTCTCTCTCTCTTGCTCGTGAGGAAGGCCTTCTTCATGACTTAGGGAACTATAAGTACTTCAGAGATCCATCTGAGGAGAAGTTAGTTGAGAAATTCCTCGAGCTAGGATGAGGGAATTGAAGATGGCAACAGACAGAATATGGGTTTCAAGGATGAGATTTCAGGAGTTGTGAACAAAGAGAGATAAAGAGATGGAGGAGTGGCGCCTCATATCAGATTTGAGAGTAGAAAAATGAGCAAACTAGGGTCAGGCCTCTCAAAAATGAATAAGGAAATTATTTCACGGGTTTAGTTTTATTAGGTTCAAATTTTCATTTTCCCTCCTAAAATATATACCCCCTCTTAAGTAAAATTTTAAGCCCGCCAAAATATTGGTTTTCTCTTCTAATATATTTTTTATTTATTTAATATTAAAAGATTAAAAATATATAAATTATTTAAACTAATTTTATATAATAATTAGGATTATTATAAGTTATAAAATTATATTCATACATAAACAATATATATTTAAGATTATTATCAAAATTGTGAATATTTTGTATTAAGAATTTTTTTTGTGTAATTCATGATATAATTTAAAATTCTAGATGATGAAATTAACAAATATTTTTTTTTTAATATATAAATCAAGACCCATTGTACACCTTTCATAAACACAAATAAAACTTTATGAACTCTTATAGACAAATAATATAAAATATTGTATACCTTTCATAAACACAAATTAATATTTTATGAACTCTTAAACACAAATCTTAACAACATATAAAGTTCTCCCTCTTTTTCTCATAAATGTCTCATTAATTTATAATTTATAAAATCCATTTAATAAAATAATTTTTTTTGGCAACATAAATGCTACATTAGTTGAAAATAAGAGATCAAGAAAATATAAGAACTTTTTACCAATAAATATCCTTATAAAATAAAATTAAATATCTAAATTAAATATATAATTTAGTTGTAGATTAGAAAAATAAAACAAATAAAATTCAAGTAGGTATTCACCCGATCACGAGTATATGTGTATAGATTATAACAAAATTATTCTTAAAATTAAAATATTATCTTAAATATTCTTATCTAAATATTAATCCTAAATTTAAATAAATAATTAAAATTAAATTAAAATCTTTGTAATGTTATTCATTTTTGTTAAATAAATGCACTACAATTTTTGTATTTTCCACCAATGTTGAAATATAATAAGTATGTAAAAATTTATATGAAAGAAATTAAATTAAATATTTCATAATGTAATTTAATTGGATTTAATTTAATATGTTTGATCACATATTTTGATTTCCAAAAAAAAATATTTAGATTATATAAATGTAGATTACAAACTTTGACTCGTCCAAAGGACGGAGTTAGAACTCTAGTAATATAAAATATTGTATACCTTTCACAAACACAAATAATACTTTATGAACTCTTAAACACAAATAATACTTTATGAACTCTTAAATACAAATAATATAAAACATTGTATACCCTTTTTTAGTGGGTGTTGCCCCCTACCCCGCCAGGGGCGCATTGCTCTCTGGACCCTTAACTCGTTGACTGATCAGCGAGACCACTGTCAGGAGGCGTTGCCCCCCGAATCCCTGGTGGGTACTTATCAACATCAAGCATATGAAGATCATCATATAGGATTAGGTTTTGTTAATTATAAACTCTAACCATAACCACTTATTGTAACATTCTCGACCAAAGTGCATACGTCATTTACATTCATATAAGAATAGTAGCATATGCATAGCATATTGGCATTACATATATTGAATTTTTAAAAAATAATATTTATTTTCTAATTAAGTTTATTATATTTTATAAAGTTTTTAACTTAAAATTAATTATTAATTATTTTCGGGTAAAGTTTGTAGTAAAGGGTATTTGAGGATGAAAAATACAATTTTGGAAAAACAAATGCACCGACTTCGCATGTTAGCCGACTTTGGCTTATACATATATGTGAATGTTTGCAATTCTTCATAAGCTTCGTACTTTATCAAAAAAACAGAGAGAGAGAGGGTAAAGAAAAGTCAGAGAGAAAGAAGTTGAGTTTGGTGATTTTGGTTGCTTTTGTTGTCGATCTGGTACAAGATTTTTTCTATCGGGTTTTAATCTCGAAGTACAAGCGTGATTTGGTAAGTTTTAATTAGTTAACGGTTTGTTTGGATTTCATTGATTTTTTCCAAACATAGATCTACAGTTGATTTTGAATTGAAAAGCAATCAATTTATAGTTCTCAAAGGGTGTTTTCGATATTCGATTTATATTTTGTTAATGATTTTAGAGTAATTTTAGAGTTTTGATTTGTAATGATATTATATAGATCTTTGATCAGGTTTTACAAAAAGGTTTGAATTAGAAAAATGTTCTTCTATATATATAGTTTATCGATGTCAAATTTTAAAGGATTTGGAAGTATGTACAAGAAGTTATAATGCATACTGAAAGTTTATTGCATTTAGGGTTAGAGATTATAAGAGTAAATAGCCTAATTTGTATTGAGTTACATATAAGAGCACAAGTCATAGATCGTGGTCAAGGACAAGGGAGAGAGATATAGTATATGTCCTAAACAGGCAAGTATAGGCTGGAGATTAAACCATATGTGCTATATGTGAAATATGGATATATGTGCTATATGAGCAATATGGAAATATATGTGCAATATGGATAGAGGTGTTATATCAGCTATATGGATACATGTGCTACATGTATTATATGGATATATGTGTTATATGTGATAGCTTTGAAATTTCCAAAGATATTTGCACAGAAAGTATATTAGCAGATGACATATGATATATGATTGCAAGATGCACTTGATTGCATAGCATATTGTTATGAGATTAAAAGGACCTGTGATTGTCTTGCCCTGAACCTGTGATTCAGAAAATCTTCGGATTTCTTTCTTAAAGAGACCATAAGAGTCAATATAAGGAGATCTTCGGATTTCTTTGTTAAATGGACCATAAGAGTCCATATATAGTAAACTCGGGGCAGATTCAAGCTTGTACAGTTCACAGAATAATAAACCGAGTACATCGGCATTTGCATATACATAGTAAATTCATATATGACATATATATAATATGTATGTATATGTATATGGACTAAATGTATGATTCCGTGTAAAATAATTGATGATGGTTTATATTCACTAAGTATGCGACTCACGTAAATCGCAAAATAATTTTTCAGGTTAAGCTAGATTTTACTGAGGTATGTCTCTTTTAGAGGTTACATTCATACATGTCGGCCGTCTGAAGCTCTATGAAACCTTCTCCTCCTCATTTTATATCTTAGACATATGGGTTACGTTGTAATAAAAGTAAGAGGGTTAGATGTTTTAGTATGAAAAGTAACGACATAGATGTGTGTGTGTGTGCAACCTTTTATGGTTGTTAATTTCTGCTACGTGCTTACGTAGATAGTTCTTATATGCGAATTATTTGTTTATATAGCAAAGAAGTTTTTACCAAGTATTCGTCATAGGATATAAGGTTTTCATACTTATCTCTAAGAAAGAACGATTATAAAGGATTATAACGTTTTCTTATAAGAATGAACGACTTTAAATAATATAATGAGTTCTTATAAGAATGAATGATTCTAAATGAATATAATGATTTCTTATAAGAATGAACTATTCTAACTATATATAACGTTTTCTTATAAGAATGAACAATTCAAAAGGAATATAATGATTTCTTATTAGAATGAAAGATTCTAAATGAATATGACGATTTCTTATAGAATGAACGATTATAAAGTAATATAACGTTTTCTTATAAGAATGAATGATTCTAAATGAATATAAAGTTTTCTTATAAGAATGAACGGTTCTAAATGAATATAAAGTTTTCTTATAAGAATGAACGACTCTAAAAAATATGACAATTTCTTACAGAATGAACGATTATAAAGTAATATAAGGAATATAACGTTTTCTTATAAGAATGAACGATTATAAAGGAATATAATGATTTCTTATTAGAATGAATGATTCTAAAGGAATATAAGAATGAATTATTCTAAATGAATATAACGATTTCTTATAGAATGAACGATTAAAAGTAATATAATGTTTTCTTATAAGAATGAACAATTCTAAATGAATATAAAGTTTTCTTATAAGAAGGAATGGTTCTAAATGAATATAAAGTTTTCTTACAAGAATGATCGACTCTAAAAAATATGACAATATCTTAAAGAATGAAAGATAATAAAGTAATATAAGGAATATAACGTTTTCTTATAAGAATGAACGATTATAAAGTAATATAAGGAATATAACGTTTTCTTATAAGAATAAATGATTCTAAAGGAATATAATGTTTTCTTATTATAATGAACGATTCTAATGGATTATAACGATTTCTTATTAGAATGAACGATTATAAAGTAGAATAACGATTTCTTATAAGAATGAACGATTCTAAAGGAATATACCGTTTTCTCATAAGAACGAACGACTCTAAAGGAATATAATGATTTCTTATAAGAACGAACAACTCTAAATGAATATTATGTTTTCTTATAAGAATGAATGATTCTAAAGGAATATAATGTTTTGTTATTATAATGATCGATTCTAAAGGATTATAACGATTTCTTATTAGAATGAACGATTGTAAAGGAATATAATATTTTCTTATTATAATGATCGACTCTAAAGGATTATAACGATTTTTTATTGAAATGAACGATCCTAAAGGATTGTAACGATTAATTTCTCATAAAAACGAACGACTTCAAAGGAATATAATGATTTCTTATAAGAATGAACGGTTCTAAAGGAATATAACATTTTCCTTTAGAATAGTTTATTCTTATAAGAAATCGTTATATTATTTTATAATCGTTCATTCTATAAGAAATCGTTATATTACTTTATAACCGTTGGCGACAATCGCCGCCAAATGCTGAATTTTAGCTTTAGCTATGGCAAATGGCAGCGGCTGCCGCTTAAATGGATGCGATTGTTGTCTTTTAGCGTCCATGTGGACTATATATCTCATCCAGGATTTAATGAACACGTGGTCGCGAATTAGCGTTCACGTGGACGCTAATTCCTGGACGGGATATAGTGTCCATGTGGTCGCTAATATGTCTGGTCCCTAATACTTTGGATTTGTGGGAGCAAACTAACCGATAAACACAATTCTGATATCAAAGCTACTGACTTGTATTTAGAGATTTTTTGCGTACAATAGAGAGGTCTCAGTACAATACGATCATCCCTTTTTTCTAGGTTAACCCCCGTATTTAAACACTGTATCCGGCGTCAACCTCCGCCCTCTGGTTCCTCCGATCGTGGCTCCATTCCCGCACATTCCAAGTTCCACCTTCTGGGTAGTTATCGTCGAACTCCAACCGCCGATTTTGTCGTCTGGAAGATGGTTTTGGTGATTGGAACCTCGCATTTGGGCCTCGCGTTAATGGGATGGATCGGTGAACGGGCTGGTGATTTCTAGGCCCAACAATAGCCCCAAAAGATTTGGATGAATTTGAATTCATCGAATCTTTTCGCCTGTTGGCCTCCGGGATCCTTGCTATCTCAGATCTTCCACGTGTAGGGTCCGGATCCCTCTACGCGCTTTGTTTTGCAGACGAAAAGACGTTGGCTCTATATATTTACTGCGCCTCGCTGGGATAACTCATTATTCACTACTTTGTTGTTGATCTCTCCCGAGGTACGAATCTCTTACCCTTCTTTCCTTCTTCTCCGTTTCCCTAGTTTCTTCCTCCTTTTTCCATGGCGAGCGATAGGGCATCTTCCAGGCATGGCTTTTCGCATTCTGGTATTCTTCAAGAGTGCGACAGGGCCCCAAACACAATGACTTTGGAGGAGATAAACCAGGTTCTTCTAGAGGGGGGTTTCCTGGGGGTGTAGTAGCCTTGTGTCCCGAAGCCGAGCACTCATACTGGGTTCGTCCCGGCTGGGTTTGCTTCTTTGAGTTCCCTTTCACCATTTCTTGTTGGTTCCCCTTTCCTCCCATTGTCCAAGAGTTCTTGGCTGGGTTCAAACTTTACCCTGCACTGCTTCTCCCTTCTGCTTGGAAGATTATCTCCTGGGTGAGTCGGATGGCAGAGGTTGCGGGTGTAGAATTTACCGTCTCGGACTTGCTTCAGGCATACCGTATTACTACGGTGACGAAGGGACGATTTATTCTGCAATCCCGAACCGCTCGCCAGCCTCTTGTCTTAAACACTAAGGTCAACGGGAAGGGTTGGGCAAACCCTTTTTTCTTTGTTGAGATCGCGTCCCTGACCCCTGAAAGCCGTCTGTTTTTGCATGACAAGTGGAATCCCGCTAGTAAGATTTTATGTTCTTCTTTTGCGTTGGCCGACGATCCCCTCTTAACGCCTATTTATCCTCTGTTTCCTTGATTCTTCAAGTATCCCGGACAACGTCGAGCCGCCGAGTGGTTCAGAGAGGGTTTTGTCGAGACTTTTCAAGCTTACCTCCGCGCAAAGGACATTTGGAGCGTCTCTTTCTGAGCCATCAGACAAGTCCTCGGGGAACGAGGGTAGCGCTACTTCATCAGATTCTGAAGAAAAGAGTGAAAATGTTTGCCTTCCTGTCGTCAAGATGTCTACAGTGCCGACTTCGACCCTTGCTTCTGGTCTTTCTGTGGGTAAGTTCTGTCACCTGATGATTTAGCGAGGCCTCCTTTGTGTGTCTGATCCTCTTTTCTTCTGTCTTAGAAACACGAGCGTGCAAATCGGGCTCCTCCTTTTCTGCCTCAGACCTGATCCGCAAGAAGACCCGTTCTAGTGATTCGAAACCTCCAGCTGCTCCTATCATCAAGAAGGAGTCGCTAGATGCTCCTAGATCTTCTCGCAAACGTCCCGCCCGGAGCGACGATGACTCTCCCGACCTTCAGGATGACACATCTTCTGACTTGCAGTCTCTCCAGCGGTACCGAGACCCCAACTTCAAGAAGTATCCGACTTCCGTTTCTGCTCATGCCATGGCGACCGAGGTAGGCCTGGGAGTGATGAGGTATTTTCAATGGTCGTTATACCTATCAAAGAATCCTTATCTTTACCAAACTTAGTAGAGCGGTAAGTAAGAGTCGATCCCACAGAGACTCGTGTATTAATGTTATTACTTATGTGCCAAGTAACTAATATGAGGGTTTATTGATTGAAAGTCTCATCTAATATGCAAAATTGAAAACTAACTATGAATGCAAATATGATTGAGTTAACAAATATGAGAAAAGTGTGTTCAACTAATTAGATCCATCATGATATTGATTTATTGATCATCGATTCTCTTGATTCTCTTCTCACTTGAATAATCTATTGTGGATAATGATCCTACTAAGGACTAAAACCCAAACTTCAGATTTAGTTGATAGACCAACCAGTTCTAACAACCCTAATTATCTAATAACCTAGAAGACCTTCTAGATTCAATTAAATAACAACATGAAGATTCAAGTTATCAATAGAAACAAACACTTAAAGCAACCAGACATCTAAGTGACTTGTGAATTTATTCCCTACTTTAATCAACTTGTCCAACCGGTACTAAATTAATTAAAGTCTACTCTTGATCAGATTAACTCCGACCGGTAATTAATCAGATTCAGTTGTAAATTAACCTAGAAATTCTATTAGGTAGCTAATCTAACAAAACCCTAGAATAATTCTGATTCAATTAAGCACAAGGAATAATTTCTATTCAAGTTTGTTGAGAATCAATCATACCTCACAATCATACACAAATCATGACTTCACTTATTAGCCAAACACAAAGGAAAATTAGCAATGCATAATTGAAATTGAAATCAAACTTACAAATGTTTCAAAATCTTCCTTGAGAGAAAACCCTAGCCTCCAAAAGTTGATCAAAATTTTTTATAAAATAAACCAACATAAAGTATATATATGTCTCTCAAAATAACCCTAAAAAATCTTTCTTTAAGCTACTACTCGGACAAGATATAGCCTAAGCCCAAAAACCAAGCCCAAAACCTCGGCCCAAGACACCTCCGCGTAAAGGCTTCATTGCTCGGCTTGACCTCTAAAAGCGCGGCCGCGCAATTAGCCTTCTAGCCCGCGCAATTGCCTCGGTTCAGCATTCAAGTGACACTTCAGAGGCTGTTTTGACCCACTTAGAGTTGGAATTTGGACTCGGAGTAAAAATATGAATTGTAGCTCTTCGAGTTAGCTTTCCAGTGATACCAAATTGAGCTTCATCCGAACACTATAGCTCCCAAACCAAGCATTGCAAGATAGAGGTGTCGAAACAAGTCTCCAATGCATAGCCCGGGTTGAAGCGTTCTTTTCACACAAGCTCTTGGGCATTAACTCTTCTAATCTTCACTTGTATCACTCTAAGCTTCTTCAAACTCCACCACAATCATCTAAGATCCATCCCATCCATGCTTGTTTACCTAAAGATCTGCAAAACCGAACAAAACAAGCGCAAAACCCGAATTTCCTAGAAAACCTAAAAACCTGAGAACTAGACTAAACTAAGCTAAAACCATGCAAAATAAACATAAATATGCATCATAAACACTACCTAAATGCAAGCTATCAAATTCTCCCATGCTTAACCCTTGCTTGTCCTCAAGCAAGACATAAATCCAATCACACCATAGAAATGCAATCTTACATCCATTTCAAGTCAAACAAACATTTCTCATGTAATTAAAAACTCAACCAAGAGTTCTCAACATGCATTATAGTAAGCAAAAAGTAAAGATCATTCATCCATTCTCGACCTCACCAAGGAAATTGTGTTTTGCACTCAAACTCTCAAGTGTATAAAGGACGTGTTTCACTCAAAAATCACCCATGAAAACTAGACTACCATATGCTTGCATCAGAGTTCTAAATCTCCACCGCTAGGGATCAAATACATAACAAAAATCATGAGGTCTTTTTCCGGCTTGTAATGGGACCAAGGTAAAGAGACATTTGGAAGGGATAATATTTGGCACGTGGTGCTAAATCCGGGATAAAGAACTAATCCTAAACCAAATTCAACACTTTCTTCTCAACTTCCTCCAACTTCTTTTTACCAACTACATTACATTTATATTTGAACACTTTGCTTCTTCTCTTTTTTTTTCTTTTTTTTTTGCCTCTTTTCAACTCTTTCTTACTTTGCTAATGAAGACTAATAACATTTAAGCACTTTTTCTTTTTTTGCTTATTGTGCAACAAACTTCATCTTCATTTTTTTACTTTGAACACAAGAGTTTATTTCTTATTTTTCTCCTACTTTTTCTCCAACTCCCCCATACTTATACATAACTCACACAAAACCAAAAACACAACCTAAAGTCCTAAATCCCGGATCCTGGGTCAAGCTTATTCGGCTATGGATCATTTTGTGGAGCTAATAAAAATAGGCTTCAAGCTCAAAAGAACGGGGTGTCAAAAACATGGATCTTGTAAGGTAGGAAGGGAAATAATAGGCTTATAAGAAACATTGCCTCAATCACTTTAATGCTATGCATTCAATCATATAAAACAACCTCAAAATAGAGTATTAACGCAAGTTCTAGAGCTAGATAATCATGGTGATACACTCAAGAATGTAAAGAACAAATATATCATGAAAGGCCAAAAATCAAATCTCACAAGGCTAATTGTTTTGTCTAGAACTTCAAAATGAATCTAAAACTCAAGCTAAATACATGCTCCATCTTATAACCAAGTCATTTAATCAATGATCATGCTTATATCATATCAACTTCAGTAAATCATGCAAATCATGGGTTAGAACTTATACTTAACTTAGAAGCACAAGAGGAATCAAACAATGGGGAAATAAGAACCTAAATGCAATATTTTTGTATTTTGTTCAAATTTTTCTAATTGATTTTTTTTCATTTTCTAGAATTTTAATCAATGCATGCAAAATTTTTAAATATGACCTAATCTAATGCAAACTATATGCAATGCAAACAAGTAATTCTCTTCCCCCATGCTTAAAGCATACTTTGTCCCCAAAGTATAGTAAGAAGTAAAGAGAAGAGAAATACTCACAAAGATCTCTAGTCATCCGGGTAATGCGGCGGGAAAGCCGACGGTGGTGGTGAAGGCTTCTTCGGATTATCAATCTTCAGACCTAGGATATCTAACACACACACAACTACCTAAAAAGCAAAAGATTATAACTAAAAAACAAAACTACTCTAAACCTTGGGTTGCCTCCCAAGAAGCGCTTATTTAACGTCATTAGCTTGACCCTTAGCATGAATTGACAAGATTAGACATTGTCAATGCCCTTAATAACCTGTCAAAGCCTTGTGCACACATCTCAGAAAAGCATAAGTAACACAATGATAAATCAATTAAACATAATATAACTTTCAAAGACTGTTTTAATTTATCAAACATGTGTGCCCAATTTTCATGAGGTGGCATTTGTTCAAAGAAATTCAGCACAAGTGGTGGCTTTAGAAAATACTTACAGTATGAATCAAAGCACTTGTCAACAATACCACTTATATCCAAGATGAACTCCATATATTCTCCATCTTCCACGTTATGTTGTAGACTTGGCTCCTCATCTTGGAATTGCATAAGCTCTTGATGTGAGAAGGTGGGAAAACTGAAGCATGGGATGTCAAGGCCTAACATCGGGTGCACCATGACAATGGGAACCTTAACAGGTATATCATGTTGATTTTCTCCCTCATGGTTGTCTACTTCATCAGCAAAGAAGTCATCTTGGTCGACAAAAGAGTCTTCTTCCAAAACCGTAAAACCCTCAAGCAATTTACTCCATGTGAGTGAAGATGACTCAGGCTCCCTAGGCTCTGTAAGAATCTCTATGCCAGCACAAACTTCCTTTGGCTCTGTGATAATCCACTCAACTTGCCTTATAGGCGTGACTTCATATTGGACATCAAATTCATCCTCATAACCCACATCATGTGTCTTAGATTTCTCCTCAACTTGAATTTGGGTGTTTGACTCATGATCGTTTAACTCCAATGTGATTCCACCACCATTTCCACACAACTCAAAAGGACATGAGATTGTGGAATGAAAACATGAAGAACATGACTCACAATGCTCCATGATTATAACATCCGCCCCTTTTGAGATATCCTTGATTATATCCTCAAGAGACTTATCAACCGGCTGGGGTGGTTGAGAAGATGACTCAACTAGAAAGCTTTGGTGACTCATGAAACAGAAGAAATCCCAGCATTCCTCAGGTCCCATAAAGAAAAGCCTCTCATTGCTCATGTAGTCAGCCAATCCCCTTGTCTCAAGATTCATACCATGGATAACTCCCATGTTTACCTCTCTATCACTGTACTGTAATCCCCAAGCACCAAGTTCAAACACATGTTCTTGAAATCTTGAAAAATAATGATGGAAGTGTTCATCCTGCAGCTGTCTACAATCGAACAAAGCCATAGATTAGTAGAACGGGTGCTATGAACCGTAAGATAGGTTCACAACACCAAGAATAGCACAAAAGTAAAAACACAAATAGCGACGAGTCCTCGGCAACGGCGCCAAATTTGATGAGGTATTTTCAATGGTCGTTATACCTATCAAAGAATCCTTATCTTTACCAAACTTAGTAGAGCGGTAAGTAAGGGTCGATCCCACAGAGACTCGTGTATTAATGTTATTACTTATGTGCCAAGTAACTAATATGAGGGTTTATTGATTGAAAGTCTCATCTAATATGCAAAATTGAAAACTAACTATGAATGCAAATATGATTGAGTTAACAAATATGAGAAAAGTGTGTTCAACTAATTAGATCCATCATGATATTGATTTATTGATCATCGATTCTCTTGATTCTCTTCTCACTTGAATAATCTATTGTGGATAATGATCCTACTAAGGACTAAAACCCAAACTTCAGATTTAGTTGATAGACCAACCAGTTCTAACAACCCTAATTATCTAATAACCTAGAAGACCTTCTAGATTCAATTAAATAACAACATGAAGATTCAAATTATCAATAGAAACAAACACTTAAAGCAACCAGACATCTAAGTGACTTGTGAATTTATTCCCTACTTTAATCAACTTGTCCAACCGGTACTAAATTAATTAAAGTCTACTCTTGATCAGATTAACTCCGACCGGTAATTAATCAGATTCAGTTGTAAATTAACCTAGAAATTCTATTAGGTAGCTAATCTAACAAAACCCTAGAATAATTCTGATTCAATTAAGCACAAGGAATAATTTCTATTCAAGTTTGTTGAGAATCAATCATACCTCACAATCAAACACAAATCATGACTTCACTTATTAGCCAAACACAAAGGAAAATTAGCAATGCATAATTGAAATTGAAATCAAACTTACAAATGTTTCAAAATCTTCCTTGAGAGAAAACCCTAGCCTCCAAAAGTTGATCAAAAGTTTTTATAAAATAAACCAACATAAAGTATATATATGTCTCTCAAAATAACCCTAAAAAATCTTTCTTTAAGCTACTACTCGGACAAGATATAGCCTAAGCCCAAAAACCAAGCCCAAAACCTCGGCCCAAGTTACCTCCGCGTAAAGGCTTCATTGCTCGGCTTGACCTCTAAAAGCGCGGCCGCGCAATTAGCCTTCTAGCCCGCGCAATTGCCTCGGTTCAGCATTCAAGTGACACTTCAGAGGCTGTTTTGACCCACTTAGAGTTGGAATTTGGACTCGGAGTAAAAATATGAATTGTAGCTCTTCGAGTTAGCTTTCGAGTGATACCAAATTGAGCTTCATCCGAACACTATAGCTCCCAAACCAAGCATTGCAAGATAGAGGTGTCGAAACAAGTCTCCAATGCATAGCCCGGGTTGAAGCGTTCTTTTCACACAAGCTCTTGGGCATTAACTCTTCTAATCTTCACTTGTATCACTCTAAGCTTCTTCAAACTCCACCACAATCATCTAAGATCCATCCCATCCATGCTTATTTACCTAAAGATCTGCAAAACTGAACAAAACAAGCGCAAAACCCGAATTTCCTAGAAAACCTAAAAACCTGAGAACTAGACTAAACTAAGCTAAAACCATGCAAAATAAACATAAATATGCATCATAAACACTACCTAAATGCAAGCTATCAAATTCCCCCATGCTTAACCCTTGCTTGTCCTCAAGCAAGACATAAATCCAATCACACCATAGAAATGCAATCTTACATCCATTTCAAGTCAAACAAACATTTCTCATGTAATTAAAAACTCAACCAAGACTTCTCAACATGCATTATAGTAAGCAAAAAGTAAAGATCATTCATCCATTCTCGACCTCACCAAGGAAATTGTGTTTTGCACTCAAACTCTCAAGTGTATGAAGGACGTGTTTCACTCAAAAATCACCCATGAAAACTAGACTACCATATGCTTGCATCAGAGTTCTAAATCTCCACCACTAGGGATCAAATACATAACAAAAATCATGAGGTCTTTTTCCGGCTTGTAATGGGACCAAGGTAAAGAGACATTTGGAAGGGATAATATTTGGCACGTGGTGCTAAATCCGGGATAAAGAACTAATCCTAAACCAAATTCAACACTTTGTTCTCAACTTCCTCCAACTTCTTTTTACCAACTACATTACATTTATATTTGAACACTTTGCTTCTTCTCTTTTTTTTTCTTTTCTTTTGCCTCTTTTCAACTCTTTCTTACTTTGCTAATGAAGACTAATGAAGACTAATAACTCTTTCTTACTTTGCAGTGCCCTGACAGTGATTATCGATGATCCGGCGTTTGCTAGTGGAGCTGGAGACTCGAGGGATTGATCCACGATGCCGACTGGCGAGCTTCTGTGAAGCGGCCTTTCATGGGTACTTGTGACTGGCGACTCTGCCGGATAGCGGGCGTCTAGGAGATTATTTCATGTGCCATGTAATTAAGTTTGTAAGAAAGCTTTGTTTGGAATGCAAGCATCATATATGTAATTTCAGGACGCTCGTTACCGCTTTATCGTTTTATTTCTATCTCTTTTCGTGTACCGAGTTTTCTCTTTTCTGGCGGTGTCTGCCGAGAGTAACTCCTTCGGAGAGCTTTTTTGTTCTTCTATTGTTCCTTTTTCTGGAGAAATGTAACACAAACGTTTTGAATTAAAGATGTTTATTTGATCATGGTTTTTCGAAGGAATTCATACCGTATCTTGGATCTCGCTTTGGTTTATTCGGCCGCTTTTGGCGATTTAATTATTCTTCTAGAAATGGTATTTCCGCAGGTGCGTAGCATTCCAACTGCGCGGGACGGATCTTCCATCTTTAGATTCTAGTCGGTAAGCTCCCCGCCCGGTGATGCCGACTATTTTGTAAGGTCCTTCCCACGCGGGAGCAAGCTTCCCTGCGTTTATTTTAGTGGTGTTTTGGAACACCTTCCGGAGGACCCATTCGCCAATGGCGAAGGCTCTAACTCGCACATTCTTGTTGTAACTGCGGGCCACCTGCTGCTGATGTCGGGCTAGACGTAGTCGTGCTTTTTCTCTCAGCTCCTCCAGAGTGTCGAGGTCGGCTGCTAGCTCAGCGACATTCTGATCGGGCGTCTGCAGCCCGTATCGCGCAGTTGGTACGGTGACTTCGGCGGGTATCACTGCCTCGCATCCGTACACCAGGGAGAAGGGCGACTGTCCAGTGGCGGCCTTCGGGGTGGTTCTGTCGGCCCATAGGACGTAGGGCAGCTCATCGGCTCAGCGTCCCTTGGCTTTCACCAGTCGCTTCTTGAGGTTATTGATGATAACCTTGTTGTTGGATTCTGCTTGTCCGTTGGCTTGGGGATAGCGGGGAGTAGAGGTTACTATATCTATGTTCCACTGTCGGCAGTAGTCGCGGGTTTTCCTGCCGATGAACTGGGACCCATTATCGCAGATGATCTCCGAGGGTATCCCGAAGCGGCAAATAATGTGCTTTTTGATAAACGCTACCACATGAGATTCCTTAATCTCCTTGTACGCCTCCGCTTCGATCCATTTCGAGAAATAATCTGTCACCGCCAGGAAGAATACCCGCTGGCCAGAAGACGACGGTAGTTTCCCTACAATGTACATCCCCCATCTCATGAAGGGCTACAGGGTCAATGTTTGGTGCAGCGGTTCTGGTGGCAGGTGAGGGGTTGGAGCATGCTTTTGGCAAGCTTCGCATTTTTGAAAGTACTCCGCGGCGTCTTGACGCATGGTGGGCCAGTAGTATCCTAGGTTGAGGGCCTTGTTTGAGAGGCTACGCCCCCCGGAGTGGTTTCCACACTCGCCCTCATGAAGTTTCCTGAGTATCCTGAGCGCCTCTGTTTTTGTGACGCAGCGGAGCGAGGTCCCCTCCGCGGACTGCTTGAACAGGACGCCATCTTTTGCACTGTATCGGGCGGCTCTCATTCGGAGTGCTCTTGCTTCGGATTTCTCCGCTGGCAGCTGCCCATGGTCAAGCCACCGTAGGTAAGGCTTCGTCCAACACTCTGTGTCCTGGGAGGTGCTTGCCGTACCGGTCGTCGGATCAGCATCGCCAAGTGCTCTCTCTTTTTGGGGATCCCTACTGTTCAACTCTTCAAGATCTTCCTCGCCAAACACTCCTTGCCTTTCGGGATCATCGCTGGCGAGTATCTTCGGGGGATGGTCATTTCCCGGGATCTTCCTCACTCTGTCTCTGGCCGCCGATGAGTCGTCCCGTGATTCCTGTCCTGATGAATCGACCTCACATTTGATTGCTGGAGCTAGCACATGGACCAAGGGGATTGATGCGAACTCTCCGGGTCTAGGGCAGAGGCCAAGTTGACCCTATCTGGGGATTAGGACTTAGTATTGGTTATTGTGATAAGTTTTGTTGAGTGAGTTGTTTGGTCCAAGTGTGGGGTAATATGGGTTGGGTGAAGTAAAGTCTTGCAGTTTACCATGTAAAAGGAGTTTGGTTCCCTGAATGCACTTACAAAAGAAGTGGAAGTAAAGAAAAAGAAAAAATGAGCAATGACATCGTTACCGACTCTGCAGGTTCGGTACCGACCTCCCGCAGAAAAAAAAATGAAAATCATAAAGGGAGGAAGAAAAAGAAAGAAAAAGTTGAGTAATAATGAAAAATGTGCATGAGCGAAATTTCCTTGTTGTTTGTAAGCAAGATTAATTGGGATATATTGGGTGAGTGAAAATAAGTGTGCATAATAATGAGAGTGAGTTTGGTATGTTGTTATATGAAAAGTTTTGGTGAGATGTGAGTTTTTAGGAGTCTTTGATTCCCGGATATTATTAGCACCACATGACCAAAATATTTTCACGCCTTATTGTCATTACCAAGCCCCATTACAACCCGTCCGAATGGAAACTTCTTTGAAGTTTTTCATTGAGCCTAAGTTCTCTTGATGATTTTTATGTGTTTTGACATCTCTGGTGGAGAGTTTGGTGATATAAGTAACAATGGCTATGTTGATTTTTGCATATTGGATTGAGTTGAGAGTTGTTATTCAAAGCCTAAACACTTGAGAGTTGAGAGAAACACATCATCCCTTGTGAGGTTGGATTTTTAGTTGTTTTTGCTTGAGGTTGCTCATATATGTGTAATGACGTTAGATTCACTTGTCTATCTAATTCTACTTATGCTTTGATGTTGCTTTTTAATGAGGGCATTGACTCGATATATGTGTTGATGGTTTTGGTTGATGTCTTGTTGATTGCTTGAGGACAAGCAAGTCTAAGTATGGGGTATTTTGATGTCCTCCTTTTTAGTCATGTTTTTAGGGTGTGTTTTTGTGTCTTTTGAGTCTTTTTCTTTAGTTTTGTGTTTTATTTTGAGTCGTTTGTGTAGGTTTTCGTATTTTCTTGAGATATGGAGTCTCCATAAGCTTTTGTGGTGTTTTGTAGGTTTTTAGAAGCTTTTTGGAGCATATTTTGAAGAAAGGAGCAAAGCCGGTGAAGATAGCACTCAAGAAGGAAGTGAAGATGAAGATTATGTACTCAAGTAAAGTTATTGAAGATCAAGTTTGATCTTGGAAAGAGATAGAGAAATTCGTTACAAGAACATAGGAAAAAGAATCGAGTCAAACGGAGTTGTAACGAATCTTCTACGCAAGTTTTACTCAAGAGTCGTTAACGACCCTGTCAAGGTCGTTAACGAGGCAGCGAGAGCAGCAGAGATCCGAGTCGGTGCTATTTATGGGCTTCTATCTTGTTTCCTTTTTTATGTTATTAGATAGATAGAAGGGGTATATCTTATTAGAAGATATTATTTCCTTATAGTTAGATTTAAGATAGATTTATTTCCTTAGAGATAGATTTAAGATAGAATAGTTTCTCTATAAATACTCTTGTCTACCCTTTGTTATGGACACACAATCAATTGCCTTGGAGGGCAAGTAAGAAGAGGAGGAGGAGGAGAGAAGAGAGAGGGGGAAGAGACGAGTTTTTGTGGGGAAGAACTATCGTTTGGATTTAGTTGTAAGCTTTCTTTTTAATTTAATTTGGATGTTTTCAATTATTATGCTTTGTGAGTAGTCTCTCTTTCTAAGGTTGGGGTTAAACCCAACAATGGTTGTGCATGCTTGTTTGTGATCATGATTTGATTGTTTTTTATTGCATGAATCTATTCTCTTGTTCTTAATCCTTGAAACGAAAGTTGAAAGGAAATTCTCATTCATAGTTGAAGCGAAGGCGAAACCTTGAATCAGAATAGTCAAATTAGGGTTTTGAAGCGAAAGCAGATCTATCCTAGTTGAAGTAGAAGAGATAGATAGTAAGTTTATTAATTTAAGCGAAAGTTGATTGATTTACTTGCTTTGGTTGACGAAAGTTGGCACCTTTATGTGATAAAAGCATGATCTTTATGTTTCATTAGCGTTTGGCATGCATAATTGTTGTTGTGGTGACACCTTTACCTTAGATTCTCTCTTTCCTTGTTAAAAACCCTACCTTTAGTTGATTGCTTGCGTGAGAAGTAACAAAACTTGATATTGACTTTCTCCCTGCGGACGAACCTGACTCTGCTATACAACAACGGGGTCTTGATTATAAATTTATTTGTTGTCAAGAAACCCTCTCAACAAATTGGCGCCGTTGCCGGGGAGATTTCAATAGTGCCAAGTTTTGTTCTTTTTACGTTTTTTGGGACTCCGCCGAGTCGGTAACGACCCCCCAGGGTCGATGCCGACCCTGCTGGGAAACCCAGTTTTCTGTGTTTTTTCTGTTTATTTTCTAGGTCATTGTCGAGTCGTTACCGACCCCTTCAGGGTCGTTAACGACCCTGTCGACAGGTAGTTGCTTTTTCTTTTTTAGTTTCTGTTTTACGGGATCACTCCAGGCTCGTTAACGACCCCCCCAGGTTCGTTACCGACCCTGTCCGAGAACCCGTTTTTGCTTTTTGATTTCGTTTTTGTTTTTGGTTTTGGTTTTGCTTACAGTGTATGCCAGCTGAAGTTCGTCAAGAAAACAAAGCCATGGCTACACATGAAGAACTAGCTAAGCAGATTGCTGAACTCTGTTTAGAGATAGAGGAGATCCAGAGAGAAAGGGAAACCATAGCTGCTGAGGCATATGAAGAGGATAATTACATGTGGGGCCCATATAGGAACCAAGGTGACACTTTTTATGCATGGAGGAATTACAATCAGCCCACCTGGGGTAATTATGCATATGACCAATGGAGCCAACCTCCTCAACAAGAACAAAGGCTTCCTCCTTACCAACCTCCGGACTATCAGGAGACGCCATCATGGGTTCAGGAGATTAAAGAGAGCATCAACGGATTGGATAAAAGATGGGGAGAGTTCGATATTTGGAAGAGGAGTGTTGATTCCCAACTAGGAGACCTTGCTGCACGGATCCCAAGACCACAAGGGCAACTCCCGGGTCGTCCCGAAGAGAACCCTAGAGGCCAAATAGCAGCGGTACACCTTAGAAGCGGGAAGACACTACCGGAGAGAGTTCAAGCTGAAGAGAAGGAGGAATAAGATCTCGCCAGCCAGCTCGTTAACGAGCCAGCGAGAGCTAGTACCGAACCTACAAGCCAGGATGACGAGGCTCCGAGGATTCCTGACGAGCCCAGCCCAGGTAAGTTTTCTAAACCGAGCCCTCCTCTCAATCCCAGGGTAGTTAACGACCCCACCAGGGTCGGTAACGACCCGCCGAGGACACCGAACGACCCCAGTGTCGACCCGGTACTCTCACCTCTCGAGCCTAACTTGGTTCCGAGAATGGTGAAAACTCTTCCATTTCCAACTAAGAAATCTATGGACTCTACTGAGAGTAGGTTCAAGCGTTTCGTGAAAATTCTTCAGGGCATTAATATTTCCATCCCATTCGCTGACGCCCTAAGCGAAATGCCGGCTTACACAAAATTTTTGAAGGATATTCTTAGCAGGAAAAGCTCCATTACAGAGCTGCAGGATGAAGTCAGATCAATAGCTCTACCAGAAAAGCTTGGAGACCCAGGGAGATTTGCCATCACGATTGGCATAGGCGACCACAAATTTAAAGCTTTATGTGATTTGGGAGCCAGTGCTAGTTTGCTTCCTCTTTCCATCTGGTTAAAAGCTAACATGGGACCACTAGAGCCTGTCAAGATGAAACTCTACATGGCGGATGGATCTTCTGTAAAAGCAACTGGAGTCGTTGACGATGTTCCTGTCCGAGTTGGAAAATTCTTTGTTCCAAACGACTTCATTTTGCTAGATATGCCTGAAGACCTTGTGGTGCCAATCATTCTAGGCAGACCATTTTTAGCCACCGCAGGAGCACGTGTAGATGTCAGAAAAGGACTCCTCACATTTGACATTGGGGAGGAGAGGGTTGAGTTTCAATTCAATTCGCCCATAAGTGAAGTGGCTAGTTGTAGTACTGAGGAGCCTACCGATCCACTATGGCTCGGTAACGACCCCTCCCTGAGTACAGAAACGAGCAAATACGATGGAGACATGCCTACCAAGGAGCCTACCGACCCCCCATGGGTCGGTAACGATCCTTATCTGAAGGAAAACGAGGTGGGAGGTGGATCCAAACACGATATCGAGCCACTTCCAGATCCAGCAGGGTCGTTAACGACCCCCTACACCTCGGTAACGAGCCACTTCCTGAATGACCCTGGTAAGTTTTCTTGTTCTTATCCAATCAATTATGGTCATGATCCTTTCTCTTATCCTAGTTCTATATTACATCCTACTGTTAGTCCTATGAAGGAATCAAAACCTCCTTGGTTTTCGGATTATACTAACCCTGTTGTAGGATTACCGAGCATACTTATTTATGATAGAGGGCCGAATATTTTGGAAAGAATCTATGATGTTTTTCAGGCCAAGTATGGGGTTTCTTATGATCCCTTCGATACTGGATGGCAACCGCCTTAGGTAAGCTAAGGTAAGTTCGTCGGGCTAACGACGTAAAACATGGCGCTTACGGGAGTCAACCCGCTTTTTGTTTTTGCTTTTTAGTTTTTGCTTTCCTAGTTCTTTTTGTTAGCTTTATTTTGAATTGTTTTAGGTTAGATTAGTGTAGTAGGATAGAAGTTTTTCTAATGTGACTCAGGTACCAAAAGAAGAAGTGCTACAATCAAAGACAATCGGTGTACAAGCACGCAAGCTCGGTAACGATCCCCACAAGGTCGGTACCGACCTCCTCTACCAAACCGAATAAAATTTCAGCAATGCTCCTCGAGTGATCAATGGTTTCAAATAGCTTCAGTTTTATTTTGTGAGTTCCCTTTTCCTTATCCTCTTTATTTTTATGTTTTTGCTTTAAACAGTGAGGACACTGTTTGGTTAAAGTATGGGGTATGGGAAAAGAAAACTCAGTTTTGTGTCGGTTTGTGTCTTTGTTTGTGTTTTAGGTTTGATAATATTTCACTTAGATGTCCTATGATATGCTTTAACTTGCTTGATCATGTAATTCCATAGCATGTTTGGAGAGCTTTGCCTGAATCATGTTGAAAATTGTTTTATGTGGATATTTAGCATGTGATGAAATTGAGGACATATGATCTTAAGTAGAAGTGACTGAAATCCAACAAAAAAAAAATTACCTTGTGAGATATTTTTTGCCTTATAGGGAGAACATAAAAAATCCCTCTTCTTTTCTTGTGTGATTTACTCTCTATATGCATATTATCTCTTGTCATTGCATGGTTATCTATTACTTGAGACCTATATGAGATATTAGTTCATTGCATGTGAAGTCAGATGATAGAGAACTTATTTTTCATAAGCCCTATTAATCCATATCCACCCTTATCATTATCCTCTTTTAGAAGCCAAGTTGAGCCTTAAAGCCTTTTATTTTTAGCTCCACAAAATTATTCCCTAGCCGATGAAAGCTTGACCCTATCCGGGGATTAGGACTTAGTATTGGTTATTGTGATAAGTTTTGTTGAGTGAGTTGTTTGGTCTAAGTGTGGGGTAATATGGGTTGGGTGAAGTAAAGTCTTGCAGTTTACCATGTAAAATGAGTTTGGTTCCCTGAATGCACTTACAAAAGAAGTGGAAGTAAAGAAAAAGAAAAAATGAGCAATGACATCGTTACCGACTCTGCAGGTTCGGTACCGACCTCCCGCAGAAAAAAAAAATGAAAATCATAAAGGGAGGAAGAAAAAGAAAGAAAAAGTTGAGTAATAATGAAAAATGTGCATGAGCGAAATTTCCTTGTTGTTTGTAAGCAAGATTAATTGGGATATATTGGGTGAGTGAAAATAAGTGTGCATAATAATGAGAGTGAGTTTGGTATGTTGTTATATGAAAAGTTTTGGTGAGATGTGAGTTTTTAGGAGTCTTTGATTCCCGGATATTATTAGCACCACATGACCAAAATATTTTCACGCCTTATTGTCATTACCAAGCCCCATTACAACCCGTCCGAATGGAAACTTCTTTGAAGTTTTTCATTGAGCCTAAGTTCTCTTGATGATTTTTATGTGTTTTGACATCTCTGGTGGAGAGTTTGGTGATATAAGTAACAATGGCTATGTTGATTTTTGCATATTGGATTGAGTTGAGAGTTGTTATTCAAAGCCTAAACACTTGAGAGTTGAGAGAAACACATCATCCCTTGTGAGGTTGGATTTTTAGTTGTTTTTGCTTGAGGTTGCTCATATATGTGTAATGACGTTAGATTCACTTGTCTATCTAATTCTACTTATGCTTTGATGTTGCTTTTTAATGAGGGCATTGACTCGATATATGTGTTGATGGTTTTGGTTGATGTCTTGTTGATTGCTTGAGGACAAGCAAGTCTAAGTATGGGGTATTTTGATGTCCTCCTTTTTAGTCATGTTTTTAGGGTGTGTTTTTGTGTCTTTTGAGTCTTTTTCTTTAGTTTTGTGTTTTATTTTGAGTCGTTTGTGTAGGTTTTCGTATTTTCTTGAGATATGGAGTCTCCATAAGCTTTTGTGGTGTTTTGTAGGTTTTTAGAAGCTTTTTGGAGCATATTTTGAAGAAAGGAGCAAAGCCGGTGAAGATAGCACTCAAGAAGGAAGTGAAGATGAAGATTATGTGCTCAAGTAAAGTTATTGAAGATCAAGTTTGAGCTTGGAAAGAGATAGAGAAATTCGTTACAAGAACATAGGAAAAAGAATCGAGTCAAACGGAGTTGTAACGAATCTTCTACGCAAGTTTTACTCAAGAGTCGTTAACGACCCTGTCAAGGTCGTTAACGAGGCAGCGAGAGCAGCAGAGATCCGAGTCGATGCTATTTATGGGCTTCTATCTTGTTTCCTTTTTTATGTTATTAGATAGATAGAAGGGGTATATCTTATTAGAAGATATTATTTCCTTATAGTTAGATTTAAGATAGATTTATTTCCTTAGAGATAGATTTAAGATAGAATAGTTTCTCTATAAATACTCTTGTCTACCCTTTGTTATGGACACACAATCAATTGCCTTGGAGGGCAAGTAAGAAGAGGAGGAGGAGGAGAGAAGAGAGAGGGGGAAGAGACGAGTTTTTGTGGGGAAGAACTATCGTTTGGATTCAGTTGTAAGCTTTCTTTTTAATTTAATTTGGATGTTTTCAATTATTATGCTTTGTGAGTAGTCTCTCTTTCTAAGGTTGGGGTTAAACCCAACAATGGTTGTGCATGCTTGTTTGTGATCATGATTTGATTGTTTTTTATTGCATGAATCTATTCTCTTGTTCTTAATCCTTGAAACAAAAGTTGAAAGGAAATTCTCATTCATAGTTGAAGCGAAGGCGAAACCTTGAATCAGAATAGTCAAATTAGGGTTTTGAAGCGAAAGCAGATCTATCCTAGTTGAAGTAGAAGAGATAGATAGTAAGTTTATTAATTTAAGCGAAAGTTGATTGATTTACTTGCTTTGGTGACGAAAGTTGACACCTTTATGTGATAAAAGCATGATCTTTATGTTTCATTAGCGTTTGGCATGCATAATTGTTGTTGCGGTGACACCTTTACCTTAGATTCTCTCTTTCCTTGTTAAAAACCCTACCTTTAGTTGATTGCTTGCGTGAGAAGTAACAAAACTTGATACTGACTTTCTCCCTGCGGACGATCTGACTCTGCTATACAACAACGGGGTCTTGATTATAAATTTATTTGTTGTCAAGAAACCCTCTCAACATACTACTCCAATCCCTACTCCTCGAATGTTAGAAGCTCCATCCGTGTGTAAAGTCCAGATTCCGGCATTCTCATCTTCTGCTACAAAGGCTTCTTGCTGTCTGGCTTCTTCTTCTAATGTAGGGCTGAAATCGGCCATGAAATCTGCTAGCGTCTGGGCCCGGATTGCCGCTTTCAGCTCATAATTGATATCAAAACCGCTCAGGTGTATCGCCCATTTGGCCATTCTTCTGGTGATCTCTGGCTTCCTTAGTATGGCCTTCAATGGGTAGTTTGTGCGGACAGTTATGGGATGAGATTCGAAATACGGTCTCAGCTTCATGGAAGCCATGACTAGAGCAAGGACCAACTTCTCCAAAGGCGAGTACCGTGTCTCCGTCGCAAGCAGGGTGCGGCTGACGTAGTAGACTGGAAGTTGGCTGCCTTGATCTTCGCACACCAATATGCCACTAATGGCAGTCTCAGTCACCGCCAGATATAAGAGAAGATTCTCACCTTCCTCGGGCTTGGACAGCAGTGTTGGGTTGGACAGATAGTGCTTAAGTTGTTGGAAGGTTGTCTCATGAGCTGGAGTCCACTCAAACCTTTTGTTCTTTTGTAGTACATCATAAAACAGACGACATCTGTCGGATGATTTGGAGATGAAGCGGTTCAGAGCTGCCACCCTTCCCGTTAGCTTTTGCACGTCTTTCACGCACCTGGGCGACCGCAGGGCTGCTATGGCTCGAATCTGGTCAGGACTGGCCTCAATCCCGCGCTGGGTGACCATGAACCCAAGGAAACGATATGAGGTCACCCCAAACGCGCACTTGGCTGGGTTAAGCTTCATACGGTAGCTGTCTAGGATCTTGAAGGCCTCCTCTAGATGCTGGACATGCTGCGCGGCTTGCTTGGACTTGACGAGCATATCGTCAATGTACACTTCCATAGTCCTGCCAATGTGCCTCTGGAACATGCGATTGACCAGCCGCTGGTAGGTAGCCCCAGCATTCTTGAGCCCGAAGGGCATTACCTTATAGCAGTACATTCCCTGGCTGGTGATGAACGATGTTTTCTCCTGATCGTCCGGATGCATCTGAATCTGATTGTAGCCGCTGAAGGCGTCCATAAAGGTGAGCATCTTGTGGCTAGCAGTAGCGTCTACCATGGCGTCTATATGCGGCAGGGGGGAGGAGTCTTTTGGGAAGGCCTTGTTAAGGTCTGTGAAGTCAATGCAAACCCTCCATTTCCCATTCTTCTTGCTAACCACCACGACGTTCGCCAGCCACTCTGGATATTTTACCTCCTTGATTTTCCATGTCCGGAGTAAGTTCTGCACCTCCTCGTCCACGAGTAGGTTCCGCTCGGGTGCGAACTTTCTTCTCTTTTGTTTGACTGGTGGATGGCGGGGATCCACATTTAGCCGGTGTGTGATGATGGCGGGGTCAATCCCAACCATGTCCTCATGCGACCAGGCGAAGCTGCCGCTGTGCTCTTTGAGGAAGCTGACCAATTCGGTTTTCTTCTCTAGCGCCAAGTCCTTCCCAATCCGTACAGTTTGTTCGGGCTTCTGGCTGTCGAGGATGATCTCCTCGATCTTGTCGGCCTCGGGGTCCAGTTCTGGCACAGGCCCCTTGGCCTCCTGTAATTGCTATGCGGAATGGGCGACGATCGCCTTCAGGGCGGACTTGTAGCACTCCCTGGCTAGCCTCTGATCTCCCCTGATTTCCCTAACTCCCCACGGCTTGGGGAACTTGATGGTCTGGTGGTAGGAAGAGGGGACCACTTTCATGTCGTGGATCCAGGGCCGCCCCATGATGATGTTGTAGCAGGACGGGCAATCAAGCACAGAGAACCTAACATGTAGGTTGACTCCTTTGGCATAGGTGAGGAGAGTTATTTCCCCTAGGGTATGCGCAATTTCTCCGCTGAATCCCACCAGCGCACCGACTTTCTAAGGATGTTCTCTTCTTTTACCCCCATCTCTTTGAGGGCGTCAAGCGTGATCATGTTGGTGGAGCTCCCGGTGTCGATGAGGATCCTTCTCATCAATACATTCCCCACGGATAGAGATATAACCAACCCGTCGTGGTGAGTTCCTACTAGACCAGCCGAATATGAGTCTCTAAAAGTGATGATACTCCCTGGACGCCCATCGGATTGGCGGATGTTTGCTATCAACGGTCCTTCCAGATGCCCTCGTGCGTGACGCTTGGCCGCCGAATAGGTGACACCACAGATATCAAACTCGCCACTGATGACGTTGACTACTTTGGCATACTCTGGAGATGATGGAATATCCATGGGCTCGGTTAGATTCTGGCTGGCGGGCATACCAGGGTTAGCGGAGATTTCTGACAGTAGGCCTCTTGAATGCAGGTATGCTAACTCTTTCCTGAGAGCGAAACACTCGTCTGTTTCGTGACCATAGTCTTCATGGAAATCGCACCATTTAGTTTTATCCCTCTTGGGATTCGGGTTCTCTGCTTTCTTAGGCCACCTGATGCGATCCTCGAATTTCTCCAGACCCTTCCCGATATCCGCGTTTCCCAGGCCCAGGTTGTACTCATGGACTCTTGGCCGATTAGGGGCATCCTTCTTCCCGCTTGGCTGTTTGATGCCCGCGGCGTGGATTCCAGGTGCTTCAGGTCTACTCTTTGGATATGGTTGGCCTCGGCGCTCTCTTCGCTGGTCGGAAGAGGCTTTACTTTCGACCCTGTCGAAGACTGAGGCGGCTCGCACGGGGATTTCGTCTTCTTCGATCAGGATGTGCGCCAGAGCCTTCACTTAGACATTCTCAAAGCTGTGGCATGGGTATTTGGTGAGTTCTCTGTAGAGCTCACTGTCTGGCAGCAACCCCCTCCGGAAGGCTTCTATCGATGTGGGCACGTCGCAGAGCGGGATCGCTACCTTCTCCCGGTTGAATCGGTTCAAAAAGGCACGCAGGGACTCCCCGGGTCTTTGGGCCACACGGTACAAATCATTAGACTGTTTCATCAGCTTCCTGCTACTAGCGAACTACATCCGGAAGGTATCCACCAGTCCTGTGAAGGACGATATTCCTCTTCTGGGGAGGTTAATGAACTAGGTCAGAGCGGCGCCGGACAGAGTGGCGCCAAATCCCTTACACATGATCGCCTCTCTGGATTCTCGCGGTATTGAGTTGGTCATCATTTTTTGCTTGAAGATGGCTACATGCTCGTCGGGATCTCCTGTCCCGTCGTAGGTAGGAACCGCGGGGACGGTGAATCTCTTCGGGATATCCACATTGGCGATTGGAGCCGCAAAGGGGGACTCGTCATAACCGTCTAAGGCTTCCTTCTCGAGGGGTGGAGGTACCCCGGGTATTTGCGCGATCTTGTCCTCGAGTCCCTTGAGTCGATCCTACATGTATTTATTGAAAAGCACTTCTAGGAAAGGTTTTTTGGGGGGTACTTGTCTCCCGGATCCTTCGCTGTATAGGGGGTGGAAGACCCCTGTGCCCGTGGCTCGGTTTCCGGGCGTCAGGGCACTGGGCACTCCAGGGAGGGTGGCCGCCGGGGTGGTGGTGTTCACCGTCGGGGACGGCCCTCCAATATGAGAATTGAAAGTTTATCCCAGGTTGAGGCGGACTGTTGCCTCTCTCACGGTTCCGATCGGACGGGATCCGCCGTGCGACGCCGAGGCCGCCTGCAGTTGCTCGCGAAGGTTCGATTTTCCGCGGTGAGTTGAGTGATGTGGTCCATGTGAGTCTGGCTACGATCTTTTTGGCTGACCATGTCCTGCTGGAGAGCGGATATCTTGGCTGTAAACTCGCCCAAGACGTTGCGCAAGTCCAGGACTCCCTCGGTGTTGCCGTCACGAGCGTTTCCTTCGGGGAGAGCGCCTCGACTTCCCCCAATTCCTCCGTCGGTAGGAGAGGACGGTTGCGAGTTCGTCATCTTCCTGGACGAGAACGCTCCTGCTTTGATCGAGAGAACGAGCGAAAACCGGCTAGGGCCCCACGGTGGGCGCCAAATTGTTTTGGTCAATTTCCGACCAGTGACAATCAGAAGTAATACTTTGGATTTGTGGGAGCAAACTAACCGATAAACACAATTCTGAGATCAAAGCTACTGACTTGTATTTAGAAATTTTTGCGTACAATAGAGAGGTCTCAGTACAATACGATCATCCCTTTTTTTAGGTTAACCCCCGTATTTAAACACTGTATCCGGCGTCAACCTCCGCCCTCTGGTTCCTCCGATCGTGGCTCCATTCCCGCACGTTCCAAGTTCCACCTTCTGGGTAGTTATCGTCGAACTCCAACCGCCGGTTTTGTCGTCTGAAAGATGGTTTTGGTGATTGGAACCTCGCATTTGGGCCTCGCGTTAATGGGCTGGATCGGTGAACGGGTTGGTGATTTCTGGGCCCAACACACACCTATGTTTGATTAGTATCCTTAATTGGTATGCAGAAAATGTGATGCATGTGCGTCGTCCCCAACTCGGAGAGATTGCTTGGTATGCATCTGTTTTTTTGTCTTCCTTTTTACGGCCTGCGCAACTCTCTTCGGCAATCCCTTCAAAGCCAAGTACTTTCCATTTGTCTGTCCATTCTTGATTCTTTCACCCCACACCAAAACTTACTTGATGGATAGAGCTATAGCTATTAGCTAGGGTCGTACTACTTGTATTCATTTTTTATTTTATCTTATTTTATTGCAATATTTAAACCGAACCCTATTACGGAGTGCTACATTACATCCGACGTTTTCTGGATTTTGAAATTAGGCCTTCTTCACGTACCATAACTCTTCCATTCCATATTTCCATGTATAACGTCATACATACATACATCATAGATACAGTGTAATTCTGCTTAAATATGAGGGATCAAGATGAAGGCACACTGACTTAACACAGAATAGGTATACTAAGAAAGAATCAAGGAAAACTAAAATTAAGTTATGAGACAATGATAACTGAGTTAGAATGTACCAAAATTAATATAGGGGATAAATCCATCTCAAAGAAGGCATTGTATAAATATCCATGTGTAAAGTCATAGCTAGTGTTAATTGATTTTTCCCTTCATTCAATAAAACCGCTAATTTGCTGCCAATCTCTATCCTTGAGTTAAGCATGAGCGTTATTTGCCCCAAATCAATGGCTGTACATAATGTGCAGGTCAATATCTTCTGCTTGTTCATAAAAAACAATGTACCGGTTAATTAATCAGTTAGTCTAAGTTTCCCGGGAGTTAATGCAGAAACAAATCAAATTTCCTGAGAATTAATCCCACGTAACTTCACACCACCGCCCTTTCCTAAAATGAAAAGCTATTGCAATTTACTATTCATTTCTATTTCTCTGTCTACCTCAACTGCTAAACAAAAAACACATCAGAATTGCCCCTCAAATTACATAAACCTCTCTTCGCTTTAAAGGGTGTGCTTCCACACCATTAAGCTCTTCAGAGATCACATCAAACAACATTATATATATATTTATATTTTCTGCAGAGATCTGTGCGTCTGGCCTGGATCAATCATGGAATTTGCTCTTAGAATTCTTATTCTGGTGTCCATTTTAGTGCTGCCCAAAGATTGTCTTGGAGATGATGAGTTGAAAACCCAAGACTTATATGAGAGGTAATCTTTGTGATACAAAATATCATTTTTCTCAAAATCTTCATACTAATTATTTTATTTAATCTGCAGAGTGTTTCAGGCTGAAAGTAAACAAGAAGAAGCCTGGACAATGGTGAAGAAGCAGGGGAATCAGTTTGCTGTGAACGATCATCCGTTCTACGTGAACGGATTCAACACATATTGGCTAATGGTTTTTGCAGCTGATAATTCCATCAGAGGAAAAGTCACTGAATTGTTTCAACAAGCATCTTCTGTTGGCTTAACAGTTTGCAGGACATGGGCTTTCAATGATGGCCAGTGGCGCGCCCTTCAGAAATCGCCATCTGTTTACGATGAAGATGTTTTTGAGGTGCTATAAAACTAATGAATTCTCAAGTGTATGTTTATATATGGATACACAATGATCATATACTAACAATAGAATGTTTACACAATTTTCTTATGTCCAGGCGTTGGATTTTGTTGTGAGTGAAGCAAGAAAGTACAAGATCAGGCTTATATTGTCGTTGGTTAATAACTGGGATGCTTATGGTGGGAAGCCTCAGTACGTGAAATGGGCTAAAGATGCTGGACGAAATTTGACCTCGGATGATGAGTTTTTCTCTGATGCACTTGTTCAGTCCTATTACAAGAACCATGTCAAGGCAAGGCTCTGCATCTTTGTCAAACTATTTACTTTCGCTTGTGGCTTAAAACGAATGGAATTGGCTTGGTTTGGTTTGGGTTCGGGCTTGATTTGAGTTCAGTCAGTCCATATCGGGTTTAGGTTGTTCAGGTTTGGTTCGACCAACTTTGGGTTTGGGTAACTTCAGGTCGGGTCGGTTATTGAGTCTTGCATTTTGATAACGTTTCGGGCTGGATCGGCTTTGGTCTTGGGAGGGTCGGGTCAGTTTTTTCCATCTATGATAAGATCAATATACAGGAAACACGATAGTTAGTTATTGATTGTGTAACTTTGATTTTGTAGACCGTCTTGAACAGAGTTAATACCTTGACAAATATGACTTATAAGGATGATCCTACAATTTTTGCTTGGGAGCTGATGAATGAGCCACGGTGCCCAAGTGATCCATCAGGAGACACCCTACAGGTTTGCTTGCTCAACCTACTTTATTGTTAATTTTTCCATGATTTTTATTAGAAATTTTAAGTGCATTGGGAAATCGCTTGCTTGTGTTTTCTTAGGATTGGATTCAAGAAATGGCAGCTTATGTGAAAAGCATTGATCCGAAGCACTTGCTTGGAATTGGGTTAGAAGGATTCTATGGACCCTCAACTCCAGACAAAGCATCAGTCAATCCAAACAGTTACGCCACTCAAGTTGGAACCGACTTCATCAGAAACCATCTAGCTGTAGGAGTTGATTTTGCTTCAGCTCACATCTATGCAGACTCTTGGTAAAAAAAACTCAGCCACATATAATCAAAATGTACAGTAATTTATTTTTGTATGAGGAGAAAAAAAAATACTTACGTAAAATTTGATTCATGGAAGGATTTCGACGGCAATATCGGATTCGCATATCAAATTCTACAAGGATTGGATGCAAGCCCACATAGACGATTCAGAGAAATACTTGGGGATGCCTGTTGTGTTTGGTGAGTTCGGTGTATCAGCTAAAGACCAAGGATTCAACACATCATTCAGAGATACAATCTATAATACGGTATATAAAACTCTGATTGACTCTGCAATCAAAGGAGGAGGAGGCGGTGGGAGTCTGATGTGGCAGTTGTTTCCAGATGGCACTGATTACATGGACGATGGCTATGCTGTCGTACTTTCAAAGTCACACTCGATGTCGAATATCATCTCTCTTCAGTCCACGAGGCTTAGCCAGATCAGCTCAAAGTGTGCTTGGCACTGCCATTGGAATTGCAAGAAACATGGTATCAAGTAAATGTGAGATAAAAAACTGTGCATTTGTGTGACCGGGTAAGTTTGAAGTAGATAATAATGGGAGACACGGGATGTCCCTACTGGCAAAAGATTGGATGCATTTCTAGTCTCTTACAAAATAAAGAATGCATATATGTCTCTTACTATTCTTGTAAAGAAGATGCTAAACCTGTTTATCTCAGTTAAAAAGAATACCTGATGTATCTGACTTGTCAAAGTCAATCAATATACTGTTGCATATAGAATTCAATTTCTTTAATCCAGATTTAGCTTTCTATTGTTTGCTCTTCACGAAAAACACAGAAGATCATTGTACAATTAATAAATACGAGGCAAACCAGTAAAGTATCAAGGAAATTGGTTGTTCAGATCTATTACTATTAAACCAACCAACCATCAATTGAGCTGCAAAATAAGAGCAACATACAAAGGTGAACTGGTACATCTTAAAATTACAACAAGTTGGTAATGTTACAAGTTGCGCACTTGCATGCCTTACAAATGAGATTGCTGTGTTCATAAAATGTAGTACATTGGATTTGGGAGTTTAAATGATCTTTCAGCAACTGCATACCCTAACAAGTCGCTCCATTGATCACCAGAGTTCCCACGTATCCTGTAACCTTCCGCCTCCAATTGTCGTCTCTTCTCAGACTTGTAAATAGTTGCTGGTTTTCCTTCATCAGATGGTTGCCTGTGTAACATAACATTTTCCATATCACACTTAAATCTTCGTCTTTGAAAATGCACAAGGGATGTACAAAATTAACTCATCATAATGAGCTTCACTCAGTGTTCTGTATACGATTTGCACAGATAAAATATACCAATCAAGGCCTAAAGTGAAAAATGAAACTGAAATGACAGTACTACCTCAAAATAAGCCTTTCCCAGTTTCTGAAGCCAGCATAGAGCATATTTCTCTCTGTAGCGTTTCTATGAGCCTCACTCCTTCCAGTCAACAGAATCACAGTAAAACCGAGTCGATCAAGCTCCTTGTAAAGACTTAAACTTGCAGCTAAAGCAGGTGCCTCAGCCAGCTCTGTCCATTCAGAAAACAAGGTTTCATTGAAGGACTCTGACCTAGTTTAAATCCATACAAACATAGAGAAAGCACCCTGGTCAAACTTAATACTAAAAGCTCATTAATTATTCAAGATTCAAAGAAAAGCTGCTGTTAACTTAGATTTGGAATTCTGCGAAACAATAATAAGTATGGAATCGCAGAAGAAAATCTTCCATCATGTGTTCATTGCATAGAAGGGTACATACTTGTATACCCTTAGACCATATAACTATACACATAGGATTCTTGAGCTATATAGTTATGGGACGGTAACTGTTGTATCTCTGATGCAGATTTTTCCAAAGTACACAAACATAGAATGTATCATTGACATAATTCAAAGTTCCAATAAACACAAAAAAATGGTTCCACTTTATTCTCGGAGGCCTCTCCACGAATTTTCCCGGGTTTGGTGAATTAGGTTAAGAGAGGGATACGGAAAGAGAGGGATTCGAACCCTCTTGACAACTTGAAGTTGCACCTTATCCCATTCCTGCACCAAATCCTGAGGGAAAGGTAAATCTTTGCCTGCTAGTCAAGAGGATACCTATGAGTGCAATGGCCGCTTTCTCCCCATCTAACCCATACGTGTTTCCGCAGGTCTTACTGTAACTAATATTCTAATATATATTTGTTTTATTTGATGTTATATTTGAATTTGTTGAGGTCACATTATCCTCCGAGCACAGTAATACAACATCACAATCGGGTGATGTTGAACAAGAGACCTCAGATAATTTAAGTTAGTCTATTTCAGTTTTTGAATAAGCTCATGAACATACATTGCACCAATTAACTAAGAGCCATATCAAAACGTCAAATGAAACTCTTACAGCTTACTAATCTCGAGCAGAAACAAAGTTGCAAAAGTGATGGAAAAAGCTGATAAAAAGTAAAAGCTCTCATGACAAAGGATAGCAAAGGGCATCAATAGACTGCTATTTTTTCCCAACATGATATTTTTATGATTAATCACAAAACTTCTACCACATCCACTATTGCACTATATACCATCTATCCTTTGCGAAATTGGATCATAGCCATGATGAAGCAAACAATACTAATCCCTGTCTAGATTACTTAAGTAGTTAAGGAAACATTGCCAGTAACAATTGTAAAAAACATCTTTAACTCAGTAAACTTCAATACAGATGCCCTTCCTCACCCATGTAACAAATATCCTTTGATCAATAATGGCTTTAGAAGCATTCTCTTATTCTAGATGAGATTAGGATGAATACAGTTGATAAATTGTGTTATTCATCCACTTAGTTAACAAAAATTATTATTCAAGAGCAGCATAAGCAATTATATATTCTACTCTTCTAGGGAAAATTTGCAAAGCAATTTCGCTGAAAACTTCATAAAAAGGGAAATAATTGGTCATCTCCCAACCACCGCAATCATGTTCCTTATCTTAACACAGACACAGTCAAGATAGATTAATAAATTCACATCATCAATCATTAAAATAGAATCAAACAAATGGTAGGGTTAGAGAAAAAAGGAAGAGCGAGAGCGCACCCGAAGCCATGGTCGGCGTAGTAGGGGAGATTCGAGAGAAGCGTCTCGTCGATGTCAAACACCCAACAGTCCTTGCCGTCGGCGGCGACGGCCACGCTCCGAGCGAACGCGAGCGAATCGGCGGCGACGAACTCGGAATCTGAGAGATAGCGGTCTCCGTTGACATAGTCCTTGACGAAGCGCATACAACGGTGGGGGATTGTGGACCATTCACCGGCGTCGTTGGTCTCGACGGTAAACCGCCAGCTCTCGCAATACAAGGCGTCGTCGTCGTGTCTCCTCCGATCCGCTCTCCGGATTCCCATTTCGTAGCCGGATCCCGATTGATCGGAGAAGGCGGGGTCTTCCGACATGAGTTTGAGGACCGATTGGGAATAACCGACAGGGGAAATGTAGAGTATGGCGAGCAAAACGGCGACGTATCGGTCCAGAGCCATGCCGGAAAAGGGTGCGCGTCGGAGAAAAGTGTCTGGTTTTTCCGGGGGCTTTTCTCCGCCAATTGGTTGGTGATAAAAAGGTTGAAAGGGAAGAAGCCAATGGAGAGGAAGGAAGCGAGGGGAGATTATTTGTTTTTCTTTCCTTTATCTACACGTTTGGATTTTGGGCGTTTGCTTGCACTTTAAGATCGAGTTATGCTATTATCAAAAACATACTAGCTATACAACACTCCATCTTTTTAGCTTGTAACTAGTTGTCCTGTCGTGTCCTGTACGACTATAAATCAATATTTTTCTAAAAATACTATAAAAAAGATATTAATAAATAAAAATATAATATAAATAATAATTGTGAATTGATGATTTATATAAATTGTAAAAAAAAAAGCATAACTCTAAATTAATGATTTTGATAACAAAAATAAAAATAATGGGACATTTAATATGGATTAGCAAATAAAATTGACTTGACATACTATAGGATAAGATCTCGGTATATATTATAGGATAAGATCTCGGTATATATTTATATTATAGAATAAGATCTCGGTATATATTTATATGAGTTTTTTTTGGTAGATTGTATTGGAGAGTTGTTAGGATCATAAAGATATGGTAAAAATAATTTTATATGTAAATAAATTTCCAAAAAAACATTATTGTAATCCAATATAAAAAAAATTAAAAAATTGATTGATATTTGTAGATTATGTGGCAATATGATGTGTACATAATATATGAGTGATATGGAAATTTTTTGACATGTGGACTATGATATGGAATATTTATAAAAACTTCTAAATTATAAGAAAATGACATGTGTAAAAATATGAGGTGGCTTAATATAGGATCGACATGTGGCGAAATCCTAGGTGGCGTAATGAGAAGGCTCCAAACCTTATTGCTTTTATATATATAGTAGATTCTCTATTTTTTATTTATTATAAAATAAGTCTAAATTAAAGTCTCGCTTTAAAGAAGACTAGGGTTTCACAATTCCCCTCTCTTCACTCAAAACTCTTTGAATCTCCATTCAAAATCCTCTTTTAACGTTCAAACTTCTCCTCGCTCACTCGCTCATTTATTTCGACCTTCATCGGGCATTTACGCGTTTCATCCTGCAGCCTTCGGACGAAGCACACAAATTTTTTGTGTGCATACAAATTTTGCACGCAACAATTTGATGTGCATTTCTTATATGCACACAATCTTTCTACGTGCATTGCTTTTTTGCACACAAACTTCCTGTGTGTACTGCTATTATGCACACTTGCAAATTGCGTGCACAATTGTTTTGCACACAATCCGCGCACGTGCATGAACAACTGCGAAAATAAAAAAATGCATATATAAATGGTGAACGTACCATGTAATTTCGATTACGTAACTCATATTCGGAGTTTCTTTCATTGTTACTCGATATTCTTTAAACAATAAGAGTGTGAAGAGATTTAGATTTGAATTAGAGTTGTGTACAATAGAGAATGAGAAGGGAAGGAGGAAAAAGTAAATTTGGACTGATTTTGTAATTTTAAAAAAATTAAATGTTACAAACTAATTTTAAGAATGCTGCATAACATGACCCATCAAAAAAATAAGGAAAATTATTTTAATTTTTCCTCTTGATGCTCATAAAAAAAAAATTATTCCTTTTGGTACCCTTCTATTTTTAATCAATTCCTAACCGTAACCAAACTTATCAAACATTCAATTTCCATCCACTTTTCCGTCAAAAAATTAAAAAAATATAAAAATTCTACATTTTATCCCATTTCTTCTTTTCTGTGTTCGCTGAACTTCGAGTTCGTCGCCCCGCCCATGGGTTGTTGTACAGAGGCAAGTCGTGTCCGCTCCCCCTCCTCTCCTCACCCTCCACCGGTGCCGTCGCTTCCCGCGACTCTTCCTCCTCTGTCGATGGCGACTCCTTCTCCTCCGACCTTTCCCTCCTCTCCGCCAGAATCGACGTCTCCTGCGACTCCTCCCGCCCCAGATCCTCGTCAACAAGAAGAAATCGGCTCCGAATAACTGCTTCTTCCTCTCCAGATTCTCGAACGGTTTAAAGAGGGATCCGAAATCGGTGGGGTCGGGTCATGATTCGAATAAGTTCGAGCACGGATCTAGGAATTCGAGCCCCATTTGTGGGTGAATTGCGCCGCCTATATCACTTTTAATTGGTGGGTGAAGTGCTCTGTTTTTTTGTTTATTTTAATTTGAATATATGCTTAATTAATTTGGTGGAATCATTGGTGTATGAAGGTGGGTAATTGGAATTGAATCTAGTAATCTCCTCTAACAAAATCGTTTCCGGGGAAGAAAACGGTGAAGAAGAAACCTAATTTTATTTTTTTAGGTGTAATTGTGTAAATGAGTAAAAACGTAAGAAAAGTTATATTTTATTTTGTTTTTAATTTTTTGACAGAAAAATGGATGGAAATTGAAAGTTGGATAAGTTTAGGTTACGGTTAGGAATTTATCAAAAATAGAAGGGTACGAAAAAGAATAATTTTTTTTTATGATCACCAAGAGAAAAAATCAAAACCTGGAGGGCACCAAAAGGATATTCCCAAAAAATAAAAGGAAATTTCGTCTCCCTTAACTAATTGTTTTTCCGAAGGAAAATGCCCTCTCGCAGGAGAATTGGTGAAATGATGCTCGCTCCTACGTTGAAGTGGGTCCCCAGTGACTTTCCATTATTATTTTTATTTTTAGAAACAAAAGAATAATGGGTGAAATTTGATGAAATTCTGTACACATTTCACACGCGACCTCCTCTCTCTTTCGACCCTCCATTCTCGTACAATTGAAGCTCCATCAGATCCAGTCCAACCATACACGCCTCCGTCGACGTACCGACGCCACCATCTCGAATCATTGCTCCATCTCGAATCACTGCTAAGTCCGCGCTCCTCTGGGTAGTCGGAATCGGTGCTCCATCGTGAATTGCCGCCAGTGAATTGCTCCACCAGCAGTCGCACTCCTCCATCGACCCACTCCGTCCAATACACCAAATCTCTCAGATCCATAACCCAACTCCAATTTGTTTAAAAAAATCACAAATCCACCATTTAGGATTTTCAATTAGAAAGAAGACTCACCTTACAACGGGAAATAACGGAGCGTTCGCAGTGGCGGCGGCTGTGGTGGCGGTACCAGCGGCGGCGACCGGTCGACGGAGGAGTATATTAGACTGGATCTTGCGCCGGCGGGAATTGTAAAGGTTTGAGAGGTCGAATTTTACTGTGTTTGAGAGTACGGGGTTGTACAGTCAAAATGCATTTGTTCAGTAAAAATTAAAGAGAAAATTGCATTTAACCATCCATTATTTTACAATTGTTGCATTTCACCACCCCTTATTTTATTTTTTACACTTAACCACCTTTTATTTTGTTTACTGGTGCATTTAACATTAAATTAACAGATCCCGTTAAAAGTAGGGGTGTTCATAACCGGATATCCGATCCGATCCGTCTAATCGGATCGAATATCCGCAATAAAATTTTCTTTAAAACCATATCCGTATCCGATCCGGGTATACCTGGATATCCGATCCGTATAGCTCGGATCGGATCGGATATTTGTGGCGGATATCCGAATATCCGAATATTCATATTTTTTATATTTTTTTTGCATTTAAGTTCCAAATAATTTATTCAATCGGTAAATCTCACCCAAAAATCATGATCCAAATAATCATCCGCATAAAAAAAGAGAAAAAATAATTTAAAGAAAAATAAAAATGGGATGTTAAATATAGATTTAGGTTTTATTTATCGTTAATTTTATTTGTGGGGTGAAATATATTAAAAATAATTAAAAAACAAACAAAAAATGGGTAGTACTAGGAAGTCGAAGCATATAAAACTACTTGGACTATTAAACTTTTTGTTATTGCACAAAATATATATGTATAGTATTATACCCTCGGATATCCGGGAGGTTTGGCGACCCGATCCGTATCCGATCCGGTGATCCGGCTAATTTTCTCGGATCGGATCGGATTCGGATAATTTTCCAATGGATTCGGATTTTCGCGGATCGGATCGTCGGATCACCGGATCGGATTGACCGGATCGGATATTTTTGAACACCCCTAGTTAAAAGTGTTAAACTTCCGTTTGCCACTGAAAATTTTACTTTTACCCTTATTTTAATTTTTTTTCGGTCTAAACTTCTGGGCACTTTTACCCTTATTTTAAATGCAATTTTCCCAAAATTAAAAGGGCTGATGCTATTTGCACACCGTATTTTGGCTGATTGCACCACACAATCTGTTTGAGTGGAGTCTCTACACAAACAGTTTGAGTGGAGTCCACTCAAACTGTTTGTGTAGAGAGATGCCCCTTCTCGCATCCCTTCTTTTAGTATTTTGCCGATCGCCTTTTCGGTTATATATCTATATACATTATTTATTTTAATAACATCTAAAACCATACCCTAAAAACCCTTCAATCTTTATAAATCTATTTTTGTTTAGTAATGTTAATTATTTAATTAAAACTTGTAAGATAAGTGTATATTAATTATTTTTTATTTTTTAATATGTGATATTATATGAAACAATCTACACATACAATATGGTATCTAGCCATTATCTATTAATCGATAAAGATCAAATTAACTGTCCGACTACATAATACCAATTGAAACCTAAACACTTATCCTAACCTTAAACACTAACCCTAAACCCTAATACTTACCCTAAAATCTATACTTTCCCTAACCATAAACCTAAGCCTCAAATCCTAATCTTAAATCCTAAATTTTAAACCCTAATCCTAATAATACCCTGATCCTAACCTTAATCGTACTCTAACCTTAGCCCATAACCCTAAATCATAACTCTAACCCTAAACATTAAACCCTAACCCATAATCCTAAATCCTACCCTTAAATTTTACTCCCTAACTCTAACCCTTAAACCATAACCCTAAATTCTAAACCATAAACCTAACTCATAAACCCTAATACTTTCCCTATACTCTACCTGGCCTTAACCCTAACTATAAACCCCTTAAACCATAAACCCTAATCATAAACCCTAATACTTACCCTATACTCTACCTGGCCTTAACCCTAACTATAAACCTAAACCTCAAATCCAAGATCCTAATTCTAAATTTTAAACATCAACCCTAATAATAAACCCTAATCCTAACCTTAAACTCTAACCCTAACATTAACCCTAACTAATAACCCTAAATCATAACTCTAACCTTAATTAAATCCTAACTCGAACATTAAATCCTAAGCCATAACCTTAACATTTACTCTCTAACCTTAACCTTAAACCTTAACCCTAACCATAAAATCGTAATAATTAACCCTAATACCAAGTATTCATCAAGATAAAATTGTAATTTTTTTTTATCAAAACTCAATTTAAACAAGTATTCATCAAGATTTGTAATTTTTTTTATCAAACTTTGAGTTAAGAAAAAATCTTTAATATAAATGCATAAAAAGATAAAAAAATATAATTTTATTGATTTAAATTAAAATTCGAATTTTATTGATTTAAAAAAAATATAATCTTAGTCATCAACATAAAATTGTATTTTTTTCTCAAAATAAAAATATATCAACATAACAAAATTTATTATTTAAAATTATAACATTATATAGATATAAATTTTATACTTTGAGCTCAAGCCTTGTTAAAAGATAAAAAATATATTAAGACCCTAAATCTTTTTAAGAGATAAAAATATTAAATTAATATGGAAAATATCATCTCATAGAAATTTATGTATATAAAAATTACATAAATATGTTATCTGTTGTACTAAACTAATACAAAATCTATAGATAGAAAATTATATACATAAAAAATTATATAAACATGTCATCTATTTAGTATATATAGCAAGAATACTATAAGTTGTTACAAAATCTATTAAAATATAATTTCATATTAATTTATTAAAAAAGCCACGTGACGCAAATTTTACAACAGACTTGGGTTCTGCTTTATAATATATTAAGGTAGACGACATAAATAAAAATTTTAAAAAATCGAAAAGTAGGTCGATTAAACCCTATAAAAAGAACGTTAAAAGAGGTATTTCTCCACTCAAACTGTTTGTGTGGACTTCACTTAAACTGTTTGTGTGAGTCCACACAAACAAATTGTGTGGTGCAATTACTAAAAAAGTTGCGTGCAAACAGTATCAACGATTAAGAGCCTTTTGTTCAGTAAAACTTAAAATAAAATAAAAACAGGAATACGTGGGGACCATGTACACGTAGGCAGCGAGCACGATTTCACCCATTTGGTATGAGAAGTCCAGCATTTGCGTGTCGTCGTCTCTCTTTCGGTTTCGGTCACAAAATCCCTCGAATAAAGACAATCAATCCCATCCGCTTCGACAGAGGAGGGATCGCGCTGTAAGCTAAAGAAGACGCAGTAGGCATGGAAGACTGAAAAAAAGAAGCGAAGCGAAGCGGAAGTGAGAATGGGAAACAAGATCGCTCGGACAACGCAGGCTTCGGCGACAGAGTACTACCTCCATGACCTCCCGTCCTCCTACAATCTAGTGCTCAAGGAAGTTCTAGGGCGCGGCCGATTCCTCAAGTCCATCCTGTGTAAGCATGACGAGGGCCTCGTCATCGTCAAGGTCTACTTCAAGCGTGGCGACCAAATCGATCTCCGTGACTACGAGCGTCGTCTCTTCCGCATCCGCGACATCTTTAGATCCCTCGATCACCCCCATGTCTGGCCCTTTCAGGTTTGGGGCTTTTCTTCTTCCGACTACGATTTCGATTGTTTCGAGTTTTAGGGTTGGTGTAATTGGCCTGTAAATGGTTGATTTTGCTTAGTTCTGGCTGGAGACTGATAAGGCTGCGTATCTCCTGAGACAATACTTCTTCAATAATCTTCATGATCGCCTGAGCACCAGGCCTTTTTTAAGCCTGGTTGAGAAGAAATGGCTTGCTTTCCAGGTACCTCCACTTGAAAGATGTTCGATTTTGATATCCAGGGTTGGTTGTTTTTTTTTACTGAACTTTTCGGCGCCTGTAAACTTGTTGCAGCTGTTATATGCTATTAAGCAGAGTCATGACCATGGCATTTGCCACGGTAATCTCCATTCTTCTCTTTAGCAGGAATTTTCGTTAGTTTGTTTGGATTTCGATAGGTTAAGCCTACAGATGTCTAGATTGAAATTCAGTACAGAATTTGGGGTTTTGTGTAGGTGATATTAAGTGTGAGAATGTCCTGGTCACTTCATGGAATTGGGTTTACCTTGCCGACTTTGCATCGTTTAAACCAACTTACATACCTGATGATGACCCATCGGATTTCTCCTTCTTCTTTGATACCGGGGGAAGAAGGCTTTGTTATTTGGCTCCGGAGGTTGGTTTTCTTACTGATGGTTTCTTATAGTGGCAATATATATGTTATTCAACAAATTTACTCTGCTATTTGTTTTTGCCCACTTATAAGAGGGATTATTATTGACGACTTTGGCATGATTTTAATCCTTCCATTGAAGTTTCTATTTTGAATTTGTGGTGGATGTGTCTACTTCTGCCCCCAAGTAACCTGAATGTAATCTTCAAGTTGATGCTTGGAGTCAATGGCAAAGTCTAAAGTTCATGAGTTCTAGAAGCAAACTTATTGCATGCTGTCATTGCTGTGTAATGAAGCTAGAATAGAGGTGTAAATCTGAAACTACTGACAACATTATAAAGGAAAAAGTGCTATGGCCTGAAATTATATATTATTGCTGATGCTTGAGTTCAATTTCTCCCTAGGAATTGGACAACTAGTGTGGGGGCTCAGTGAATGCTCACAGTTTTTGAGACTACTGTTGATAGAGATTGAATTGCGAAACATACACAAACTCAGTCAGATTATATGATTATTGCACAAAGCCTCCCCACGGAACCAAGGGAAATAGAAGGATCCCAAGGCCCAAATTCCTAAGGCCATTGGTCGAGGCAACCACTCTAGATAAGGCAGTAAGCCTTACAAAAACATATATTTTTCTGGATAAATAAAATTACAACAGCCTAATGCCCTTAGGGCCCGTTTGGTATTGATATCAGATATTGGATATCGGTACGAGTATCGATATCAGGTATGGGTATGAGAATTGTATCAATATATGATGTTTGGTATTTTGAAAATATCAGTCATATCTTATATTTGTTGTTTGTTAGAGTCAAATTTGATATTGGGTATCAAATTTTTAACTTTAGCAAATTAATTTTATAATCTTTTTTAAAATTAATTTCAAATTTGGGACCTATAGATTTTCACAAAGGATAAATTTCAAAGTTGGTTGCTCCAAATTTTAAAAGTTGTATCATACCTAAATCTAAATAATGACCTGTAAGAATTTCAAAGAATAAATTTTAAACTAAGGAAAGTCCAAACCTATGCGTTTTTACAAAGAACAAGTTCTCAGATCTAGAAATGGAGATGAAAGCCAACGACACTCAGATCTAGAAAGGGGTACGCCGAAAAAGAGCTGGAAGGGGGTAGGCCAACGACAGGAGAACAAGTTCTTGGGTTCTTTTTTGCTTTTTTGCCCTTTTTTGCCCCTTTAGTTTTGTCTTTTGTCTTTTGCTTTGGACTCGCCAGATATACCCTCCCGACATCCACTCGGGGTAAGGGTACGTACATCTCGACCCCCAGATCCCGTTCGTATCGTGATCTACCGATGCTGTATTTTCATGTGGTTATTAGTAAGATGAATTTTTTTTGAAATTTATACCCTTTTTCGTAATTTTATCCCTTTCATTTTATTCTTCAGCTCATAATACTGAACACCAAACTAGCTTTTTCACTGATAAATTCAGTTTTAGCTCCAGCTACACATTCAGTTTCATCTCCGGCTCCGGTTCCAACTCGTTTTACTGAATGGAGCCTTAAACAATTGGTTTTGTTGTTCGGGATTTGTGTTTTAATGATGCCTGTTGAAATGATTCTATCTTCATGTTGCTATCTAAAATGATTAATGATACCCCACTTCTTTTCTCTCCCAACTACTACTAGGACAACTCGTTCGCCATTAATTATTACTAGCATATTTGAAATACCAAGACTAAAAGAGCTAAAATGACATCTTACATCAATAACATTTTGGATTGGAGGGAGTACAAATATTATGTAATGGATGGATTTTTAGGCCTCATTCATGATTCATGATTCATGATTCATGATTCATGATTCATGATTCATGATTCATGATTCATGAATGCGTGGTGCTATGTATGCTCTTCTACAATGTAAAATTTTCTGTGTTTCTATGTTACTCCAGTATAAGGATGTGTATATTCTTTTTTAACTTGTTGCTTCTTGTCCAGAGATTTTATGAGCATGGAGGTGACATGCCAGTTGCACCTTTGAAACCATCAATGGACATCTTCTCCGTAGGGTCAGTTATTTTGACTTTGCAAGCAGATTTTTATCCCTTAACAAATATTTGTTCTGGTCTGACTTTGAATGACCACTAATGGTGGTATGCTTTGCGTGAAAATAATGAATTTTCTGCTTCAAAAAAAAGAACGATTTTTCTCCAGATCTGATATTATGTAGCTGCTGATGACTGTTTTTTAATAATCTAACTAGCATGATAACAAGCACTCAATGTATTCCCTATGGAAGTTTCCACTATTATAATTTTGAAAACTGCTAATTTATCGAGAGTGTAACTTGTTTTCGTGTATGATTACAATTTGTATTGATTATCTTTTAAAGTTTGCCTCTTCTATGCTTGGCAACTTTGAACTGCCATGCCTTTTTTTCCTGTAATCTATATTTATTTGCTTGAGCTTGTTTCTTTTCTACTAGGTGTGTAATAGCAGAACTTTTCCATGAGGGTCAGCCTTTATTTGAACTCTCGCAGCTTCTTGCATATCGTAGAGGGCAATATGATCCTAGCCAACATCTTGAGAAGGTAAGGAAAATGAAAGTGAAAGAGTATATAACTATATAAGCTTGCGCGCATACAGGATTTCAATTTTCAGGAATAAGTCTGTTTCTATGTTTGGTATATGTTTGAACCCATAGAAGTAGATATACTATATGGACTTGAGATTTCTATATTATCCTTGATTTGATGTAACAATCCTGTTATCATATGCGGGAGTAATGTTTTTTTGATGATTATATCTTGAATGGGTATTGTAACTCCAGATTCCTGATCCCGGTCTTCGCAAGATGATTCTTCACATGATTCAACTGGATCCAGAATCAAGATTGTCTGCTGAGGGCTATCTTCAGAGTTATGCTGGTTCAGTGTTTCCCAATTATTTCTCTCCTTTTTTGCATAACTTCTATTCATGCCTGAATCCATTGGATTCTGACACAAAGGTAATAAATTATTGACTTGATGAAGAAAGATAATTTTTGTGGACTTTGCTCAAGAAAAAAAGAAAAAGGTTGTGATCTGCTTGATTAAAAATTTTGCAGGTTGCAGTGTGTCAAGGTGCCTTTCCTGAAATCCTTAAGCAAATGACCAGCAGTGGTTTGGGTGAGGGGCTATGTAAAACTGCAGGAACTGTTCAGAGCTCAGGTAGCAAGACATTACAATTAATGGATCGAGAAGAACACAATGGTAGCGCAAAATCTCCTATCAAGAAGGATGCTTTGTCAAGGGTCTTAGCTGAAGATCAATTTGAGCTTCTGGGTGATATAAGCTCATTACTCAGGGATGTAAATCACAGTAACCATTTTTGTTCTGACAAGATGCTCCAGCAGAATAACACTGTCAAATCTGAGTATTTGCAGACTTTGCAGAATGAAGCCTTGCAATCTCCTAGTCAGCTTCTGCAAACCATCTCCAATGTGTTTAAGAAGCGTGAACATGCCTATATGAAAAGGATTACACTCAATGATTTAAAGAAATTGATCTCAGAGTATAATAGTGAATCGGATTCTTACAGCATGCCTTTTTTACAATTGCCTCCAGATGGATTGAGCTGTGGAGGTATGGTTCTCATTACCTCACTGCTTTGTTCTTGCATACGCAATGTCAAGTTTCCACATCTGAGAAGAATATGTATACTTCTTCTGAAGTCATCTTCTTTGTATATCGACGATGGAGATCGTCTACAGCGAGTGCTTCCTTATGTCATTGCAATGCTGTCAGATCCAGCGGCAATTGTACGTTGTGCTGCCTTGGAGACTCTATGTGATATATTGCCACTAGTTCGAGAGTTTCCTCCACGTGATGCAAAAATTTTCCCAGAGTACATTCTTCCAATGCTTTCTATGATTCCTGATGACCCAGAAGAAAGTGTCCGTATCTGTTATGCCAGCAATCTATCAAAACTTGCACTGACAGCCTATGGGTTTTTAATTCACTCCATTAGATTAACGGAGGCTGGAGTGCTTGATGAGATGAGTTTGCCAGAGAAATCGACTGCAGTATCTAGTGATGCTCTTGGCCAGGTGCCGAATTTAAATGGCTCCGCACAGCTATTACACCTGAGAAGATCTATAGCTGAAATTGTTCAGGAACTAGTAATGGGTCCAAAGCAAACTCCTAATATTAGAAGGGCACTCCTGCAGGATATTGGAAGCCTTTGTTGCTTCTTTGGTCAGAAACACAGCAATGACTTTCTCTTGCCTATCCTTCCTGCTTTTCTGAATGATAGAGATGAGCAGCTAAGAACACTTTTCTATGAGAAAATTGTTCATGTCTGCTTTTTTGTTGGAGAAAGAAGTGTTGAGGAGTATCTATTACCATATATTGAGCAGGCTTTGAGTGATACTACAGAGGGTGTTATGGTGAATGCATTGGATTGCTTGGCTGTACTCTGTAAGGATGGTTTCTTGAGAAAAAGAGTGCTAATAGAAATGATAGGGCATGCATTTCCTTTGTTGTGTTACCCTAGTGAATGGGTGAGAAGATCTGCAGTGTCCTTTATTGTTGCTAGCAGTGAGAGGTTAGGAGCAGTAGACTCGTATGTCTATCTTTCTCCCTTTATTCGGCCTTTTGTCCGCCGTCAACCTGCATCCCTGACTTCAGAGAAAGCTTTGCTTTCATGTCTAAAGCCTCCTGTCTCAAGGCAAATATTTTACCAAATTTTAGAAAGTGCCAGAAGTTCAGACATGTTGGAGAGGCAGAGAATGATTTGGTACAATCCATCAGCACTTCCTAAGCAGTTAGACAACACGGAATTTTTGAAAAGAGGTGTCGAGGAGCTGCTGTCATTGAAGAATTGGCCTGACATGCAACAAGTAACACAAAATGAGAAAGGCATGGTGCATTCAGAGCATCATCTGGAAACGACAGATCGTAATGATACTGATGCTAAGTTAAAAGCAATTGGAGGCTATTTGTCCAATGGTAGTAGCATGCTGGAAAGCCGTGATCATCTTTCTTCAGAAAAGCTACATTTCTCTGGTTTGACATCCCCTCAAATTAATGGTATGAGTGGCTTTTTCCGAAACAGGTCTTCTGAAAATATACCTTTATACTCTTTCTGTATGGAACAACAAGCAGTACAAAATCCTCAAGCAGCATCTGATTCTCCACTTCAGCTAAATGCCCTCACGACAGGCTCATCATTTTCACCTTGGATAGATCCAGCCAACAAATCATTGGGTTTGGCTAGTTCAGTTCCTGCCCCTAAGCTTGTTTCTGGGTCGTTCAGCATTAATAGTGGCTCTAAGCTGTTCCACAGAGTGGTACATGAACCAGATGGTAGAGAAAGTGATCAAGTCTCTTCTATAAGTAGCAAGTTTCAAGATGTAGGGTTATCTAGCTCCTTAAATGGTAGTTCAATGTCATCCAGAGAAGGCTCATCCTCAAGTGATACAACACGGTCGCCGTCTCTCTCAATGACATCCTCAGTGCCTGATTCAGGGTGGAGGCCACGTGGGGTGTTGGTTGCTCATCTTCAGGAGCACCGCTCTGCTGTCAATGATATTGCTGTTTCAGCTGACAACAGCTTTTTTGTGAGTGCGTCTGATGATTCAACGGTAAAAGTGTGGGATTCAAGAAAATTGGAAAGAGATATATCATTTAGATCAAGGCTGACCTACCCGCTTGAGGGACGCAGAGCACTATGTGCAGCAATGCTGCGGACCTCTGCTCAAGTAGTTGTTGGTTCATGTGATGGCAAGATTCACATGTTCTCTATTGATTATATATCTAGAGGGCTAGGCACTGTTGTTGAGAAGTATTCAGGTATTGCAGATGTCAAGAAGAAGGAGGTTGGAGAAGGTGCAATTATCACTATAGTGAATTACTATGGTGATGGCTCCCCTAGTCAGACTCTAATGTACAGCACCCAGAATTTCGGGATTCATCTGTGGGATACTCGTAGTAATTCTAGTTCATGGACCTTAAAAGCTACTCCGGAAGAGGGTTATATTTCTACGTTGGTGACCGATCCATGTGGGAATTGGTTTGTGTCTGGGTCTTCTAGGGGCAGGCTAACTCTTTGGGATCTGAGGTTCCTGATTCCTGTTAATTCGTGGGAGTATCCTCGCCCATGTCCTATAGAAAAGATGTGTCTCTTTGTTCCTCCTCAAAACTCATCCTTTTCTGCTACGGCTAGGCCTCTTGTATATGTTGCTGCTGGTTGTAGTGAAGTATCCCTATGGAATGCAGAGAATGGGAGCTGTCACCAGGTAAATACTAAATACTACCTCCATGATTCATCAATATTTGTTAAAGAATATTTGTCCTTCTACATCTTTTGGACAAAATCTTCCAAATTTACCCCTTGCATTCAATGAAGAGAAACTAAATTAATACTAATTTCATTCAAAATGTGAGAAATTAAACCTTGAATTAAGGTCAGTTTGTTATGATATTGAACTTCCTTAATATGTGTGTCCAACTCTAAATGGACAAATATTAATGAACGAGGGAGTATGTTTTAATATGATGCTTCATAGTAGCAAAGTTCAACATGTTTTTTTGAATAATATAGTTCTGTTATCTTCCCTGTGCCCAAGACTCTTAAGTCTTCATCTTTCCTGTTCTTTTCTTTTTGGGCAGGTTTTTAGAGTGCTGAGCAATGACAGTGATGCTGAATTGCCTGATTCACCTTGGGCTTTGACTAGACCAGCAAATAAAGCAAATCCCAAACCAGATCCAAGAAGAAATATCAATCCCAAGTATAGGGTTGATGAGCTTAATGAGCCCCCTCCTCGCATCTCTGGTATTCGTTCTTTGCTTCCTCTACCTGGGGGAGATCTATTAACTGGGGGAACCGACTTGAAAATTCGTCGGTGGGACCATTCCAGGCAATCTCCTGACTTCTTGCCTACTTCTTGTGCTTTATATAATCTGAAAGGAGTGTATAATTCTAATCCATTTCTCTTCTTTCCCTGGCTTGCAGACCTGAGCGGAGTTATCGCATATGTGGGCCAACTATGAAAGCAATTGGCAACGATGACACTTACGAAATTAAATCTGTGTACGGGGTACAGGTGGTTCAGGTAGGTTAAAATGATTCGGCATTTTTCTTAATAACTGTTTTGAGATCTAGACTTGTTTGTTTGACCCAAGATTTTGATTATAATAGCAAAGATTTTTCTAATACAAAAAACTTCTCATTTTTCTGGATATATAGAGGCTGTGATTCCTGTTTGCATTGGCACAATTAGCTAGGGTCGAGTCACCTATTGCTCCTCTTGAAAATATAATTCATATACTCTTACATGTCCAATAAAGCAGTTGCTAAATTAGAAACATCCGAAGTAAATGCTTTACTACTTGGCTTCTGTAGGAGGCGAGGAGGCAACCTCTGACAACCAAACTGACAGCAAAAGAAGTTCTGGCTGCTGCTGCTACTGATCCTGCTGGCTGCCACCGTGATTCCGTCGTCTCTCTGGCCTCTGTAAAGTTGAACCAGAGGTTCTTGATATCCAGCAGTAGAGATGGTGCCATTAAGGTATGGAAGTGAACCGCCAGGTGGTCATGTTCAAGAGAACGCTGTACATACTCCTCAATTCTAGGTAAAATTAATAGTTTGTATATTTTTATTATATTCCCACAGTTTATTAGAGCAAAATGTTTCAGTTTTAGTTAATCAACTACTTCACCAATTTGCTTGCGTAGTTGCCTAAAACTGAATTCTTCTGTCATATGTGATCTGTATAGCAATTTAAAAAGCATACTAGGATAATAATAGGTAGGATGTAAGAACTAAAGCGTAACTTTATATGCCTAAGTTGTCCTCATTTTATAATTTGACAATACTTGGGGCTTTGATGGGCGCAAGTTATGTCACCCTCGGTGCTTCTTAGAATTACCGTTGTACATGACTAATTTGGTATGGAAGTTGTTTTCATCATATTTTCAAGATGTTTGGTGGTCGTATATGATAATGTTTCTTTAACTTGTCTTTACTGTTCAATGTACCTAGGGGTGGCAATTCTGTAAATCGGTCGGATTTCGGTCGGGTTATTCGGATTTCGGATCATTCGAGTTTCGATCAGTATCGGATATGATCGGTAATCGGGTATTTTGGATCAAATCGGATCGGGTCGGATGTGTAAATTGTCGGTTACATCGGGGTTATCGGGTCAAAATCGGTCAAGCAAATTCGGATTTCGGTTTAGTCGATTTCGGGTTGAGTCAGTTTTTGTAATTTTCGATTGAATCGGATTTGGGTTGAATCGGATTTCGATTAAATCAGTTCGGTTAAATCGGTGTTCGGTTAAATCGATATTAAGAGTTCAAAATAATTGTATTTTAAGTGATAAAAGTTATATGATTTTAATGAATGGGCCATGATAATATTAAGCATTGTTGTATTTATAATCTACTATTTGAATTTGATATTGAATTTGAATTTGATTTTGATTTTTTAAAGATGAAATTTACCACTTGTATAATAAATCAATTAGTATTTGACTGGAAAATTCAATCAAATTAATAGATGATCACGATTTACAAATTCATAAGATACAATCATACAATTTTCACAAATCACAAGTAAAGATTGTATGCTATTAAACTCATGTAAGATTTTATATTCATAAAAAATTCTTATGATATTGCAATCAACTAATTACATGTTACAAATGATGATATATGTTGTTATACTCCAATAATTTAAAATGATCTCAGTTCACAAATAATAATTTTATAGTCACATACAATTTCAAGATCATATACATAAATAAATAAAATCTTTACATTTTATTGAAAAAATATATCATTTGTGATGAATAATAATATTGGAATCCATGACTATATGAGACTATGGTAAATAGTTCTAAATATATTTAAATATTCAATCATCATTACTATATACTAAAGCGGTGGTTAAAATAATATATAAAATGGTTCCATATTAATATATCATTCATCTTTTTTAAATCAAGATGATTAGTTGAAATTTAATCGAATTATTTCAAAATATTTATATTTATATATATTAAAAAGTATATTAGTTTTATTTTTGGATAATATTATTTTTTAGATAAGAATATAAGATATATATAATTCTTAAAATATCCTTTCTTATATCAATTTTTAATGATTATTTTTAGAAACGATAGTTTTTTTTAAATAAGATATGTATAGTTATTTCTAAAATATTCTTGTTTATAACATCACTTTGATCAAAATTTAACAAGTACAAATACATAATACAATAATTTTATAAAATTTCGTAAAAGGTGCGAGAATTAACATTATTTTATAACTAAATAATTATACGATCTCTTATATTCAAATGATCTTACATATTAACATATAAGATTTTATATTCTATCAACCAGTAGTTTTGAAAACTCAAAACATATATATTATAAAATCTCATATTGATTTTGGTATAACTATGATAAATAAATAAGATCTTAATAGACTATTATTAAATAAATATAGCTTTTTGTGATGAATGATGATATCTACCTAATCTACTATATATATAAAAGCAATAAGGTTTGGAGCCTTCTTATTGCGCCACCTAGGATTACGCCACATGGCGATCCTACATTAAGCCACCTGATATTTTTACACGTGTCATTTTCTTATAATTTAGACGTTATTATAAATATTCCATGTCATAGTCTACATGTCAAAAAATATTTTAATTCCCATATAATCTTTAATATTGGATTTGAATTAAAAACAATTATGTTTTTTTGGAAAATTTCTTACACATTTCTAAAAATTTATACGTAATAATATTTTCAGCATAATTTTTAAGATCCTAACAACTCTCCAATATAATCTACCAAAAAAAACTCCCATAAATATATAACGAAATCTTATCTTATACTCTGAAATAATATTATATGATTATTGATTCATATGATATGTACGTACATAACGAGATTTATAATTATAATTTTAATTATAATATTCCGATTATAATTTCTCATTATGAATTTATTGCAATCTAAGTAGAATTCAAGTCAAATCTTCTATCTCATTAAGTATTAAAATAATTTAGTCAAATCAAGTCAAATAAAAATACTTTAGTCGGTTGGCACGATATATTTCACTAAGTATTACGGAGTACAAATTTAAAATCAAGTCAAATCTGCGTACAATCTAGCTTATTTTCATTATGATTTGGTTAGTTCATATTTTTCTTTAAAATCAAGTCAAATATTTTTGTTCATATTTTTCTTTAAAATCAAGTCAAATCTTTTTGCTAAGATAAAAAAGATCCGATCCTATCTTATTATAGGCAAAAAATATAAAAAATTGATTATTTTATATATCGTAACAATATACACAAAAAATATTAAAAATTGACGACTACAATCTTATTTTATTATAAGTAAACTAAATGTATAAGAAAATATTTCTATCTTATCATTTATGCTAATAATAAAGAAATATTTGTTTTTTTTGTTTTATTACATATCTTCTTTCTAGAGATAACACAACCAAATATATTAATTATTACTACCAAAAAATATTTAGTATTTTAAAAATATTAAAATATTTAATAGTCTACAAGTTTATGTAAATGAAAGTTAATAAAAAATATAGATAATATAATGTTTAACCGTAGGTCCGTATGTAATATTTAGTTTATTTAGCCACTACAATAATTTTGACACCACCATAAATTAAATTAATTATATTCTACCTATTTTTCATAAATAATTCCTCTTTTTCTTTCATAATAAATTATATTTTGTTATTTATCTATTTCGTATTTTAAAATTATATATCGTTTTTTATTTATTTTATTCATATTTTATGTTTTTAAAAAAAATACAACCTATTTTTTAATTATTGTTAAGGAAAATGAGAATTGTAAATTATTTTATCTAAATAATCTATCTTTATTCTCAACCTTAAACTTAATAATATAAATTTGTTTTGTTTTATTTAATTCCAAAACAAAATAAATTTTTGAACTTGATACGGACAACAAATTACTCATATTAAATTTTATATTCTATTTTTCTCTATGAATATCATAATTATAATATCTTTTGAAATAATATTGTGTCGTAGTCGTGCATGGCACGACGGGCACAACTAGTACATTATAAAACAGAAACCATATTTGTTGAAAAAATTGTGCCACGTGACATTACTAGAATAAAATAATGTTAAGCTTTTAAATAATAACTTATATATTATTCTTTTTATACATCCATATCTTATTGAAAGATCTGAAACAATCTAATATATATATATATATATAAAAAGCAAAAAGGATTGAAGTCTCCACTTTGCGCCACCTCATCATTTGTCACATGTTGTTCCAAAAATATGCCACCTAGGATTTACCACATGTCTTCACCATATTAATTCATATATTTTATTTTTAAATTACAATTTTTAAAAAATCTAAAAGATAATTTTACTTTTTATCTTATGATACACTTGAAAATAAAAGAAAATATAATACCAAAATGGAGAAAATATTATCAAACAAAAATATAGAATATTCAATATAATATCTAAGGAAAAAATAACAAAAAATATATAAACATATCTTTTCAATTGATTCTAACAACCATATTAGATAATCTACCTATAATTTTGAATATTATATTTTTAATTAATTATTTTATGATCTATTGGAAACAAAAATTTATATTCAAATTAACAAAAAAGTTTATACACAGAATAATTATGATTACCCTAATATTTCACAGAATGTTTTGAATAATTATTTTATGGGACAATATTTTACATACTATTCGTATATGAGAATATTATGATTACCATATATATGAATATGATCCATAACGTCATACAATCTTTACCATAATAAGCACAAAAAAAATTATATTCGAATTAACCAAAAAGTTTATACACAGAATAATTATGATTACCCTAATATTTCACAGATATTATCAAATAAATTGATAGTTTTGGAAACAAATTTTATAATATCATTCAATATTTTAGAAAGAATCCAAATTGAAATTTTGGAAGTTTTAGCATATCTATTATATACATTAATTATTCTTTCCACTTCATATTCCACATGACAATTTTTTTCCACTTAATTAAAATTTATTTTTATTTTCCAAATTTAGATAATATCTTAATTTTTGGTAGGAGATAATATCTTAACTAAAAAATTTTAACTAATGATTGAATTTTTTCCTTATAAGCCAATAAAATATATATTCTCAATCTCATCTCTTCCATATTTTCAAAATATATCTTTTTGCTTTATTTTCTTCATATTTTATCAACTTCTTTTAAACTAAACCTATTTATCAAATATTGTCAAGAAAAATGAGCAATGTAGATTATTTTATGTTAATAATCTATGTTTATTCTCAATTTTAATCTTAATAATCTATATTTATTTTATTTTATTTTATTTTAAAAAATATTTTTTATACATATTACGGCCAATAAATTACTTACATTAAATTTTATATTATATTTTTATTTATAAATACCTTTTTTTATAGTATATCTAAAAATATCGAGTCAGGGCACGACGAGGACAAGTAGTTGTGTGATATTTAAGTATGGAAGCATAATTGGGTTATTGTCTTATTGACTTACTGCTTATTTTATATTTGATTGTAGTGAATTAATGGTTTGACCATTATTAATTTATTATAGGGATAAATTATTTAAACTTTTCTTACAAAATTATCTTGTTTATTTCATACTAGTATTACTTTGTGTCAATGTGCGTGACTAGGCGTCATGTATAAATGTATAATTCAGTTTGAATTATTCCAGGTCTCGGGTATAATCGGGTTCGGGTTGTTTCGGGTGTAATCGGGTTCGGATTGTTTCGGTTTTTGGATACAACCGGTTCGCGTACAATCGGGTTCGGGTAGCTCTGATTCGGGTATGTATTGGGTTGGTCTTTTCGGATATAATCGGTTTCGGGTTGCTTTTTTAAACAGGTTGCTTTCGGGTTCGGTTTAGAATCGGTCAGATCGGGTCGGTTTCAGATTTCATTTTGTAATTTTTTCCGAATATCGGTCGGTTCTCGAATCGGGTTGTTCGGTTGGTTATTTCGGGTCGAATCAGAATTTGCCACCCCTAAATGTACCTTTGTTCTAAGCTGCTTTATGTTTCTGTTTTTGCCTGGGTCTAATCAAATCAATGTTATCGCTAGAAAACCTTTGAACGTAGAAATCATTAAGGCCCTGTGTGGGTGTCATGTAGCGTAAAAGGCTTATGCATTACCCGACATTAAAATTACATAAATAGTATCTATTTTAAAGCAAAAAAGATTCTATAATATAATAATAATAATATTTTATTTATAAGACGTTGCAATCATTTGTAGGATCGCTAGAAGTCTTTGCATGTGGTTGAGGCCTAGGAGCAATTCAAGTTTGAAATGGATGTCCAGCCTTTCGAGGAGGGCTGTCAATTACCCATGGGTGATCAACCCACCCGAAATAAACGGGCGAAAATCCAAACAAAGCAGGTGGCGGGCGGTTCGGGTGAAACGGGTTATGGTTCGGGTTAGGAGTGATATTTTATCACCCAATAACCTGACCCATCAACTGGCCTGCCAACCAACCCATCACCCATTTCACCCAAACCACCAGTATAACCCATTTTAGCCCATAGTTCTAATATGTGTGTGGGCCTTTGAAGTAACCCGAATAAGTAATAACCCATTTCAGGCCTTTGATAAATGAGCCTATTTGTTTCCTAGATAATCCATTTATTTTCCTTAATTTACTTTGTAAGTAATTCTAACCATAGTATATATTTTACATGATAAACTGATAAAGATATTGTCGTTGCTCACCACCTTTCCTGATAAAGATATTTTAGTTTATGTATGAAAATTTATTTATAGATATAAAATACAACAGTTATACAGCTGTTATACGGGTGAACATTTCACCCATATAACCAGCGGGTGACTGGTGGTTTGGGTGATGGGTAGAACATTTCACGGGTGACGGGTTGGTCAGGTGAGGCTTTTTAACTTGCGGGTCGGGCGGTGGAAGTGCTCTACTCACCCATAATCCAACCCATTGACAGCCCTACTTTCGAGCTTACACGCTGAGACTCTTAAGAGCACAGAGCAGAGTGTTGTAGCAGGATTGGCTGGCCTAGTGGCCTTCCATTGGCAATCATTAAGTTAGCACAAGAACTCAATGAAATGCAGGAGGAGAGCTCCGATGCACTGAATAGTGAAGAGCTGATAGACTACTGGATGTGGGAGGGTTTGCTAGGTAAGATTGAGAGACGAAGGAAAAAACCATGAGAAGGTGGGAGGAATCATAATACGCAGCATAGAAAACATTGGACTTATAATGGGTCGATTAACAGAAAACCCCCTGTACATATTGATGATAACCACCTATATAATATAAAGGAAAATTCTGGTTGGTACTCTAGATTTTTTGACTTTTTTGAGTAGTGCTCTGAAAAAAATTTATTTCGAGTTGTGCCCCTGGACTTTTGCAAAAGTCCGGCTTTTTCCCTTACTTGTAAATTTTCGTTAATTAACTAATTTAGTATGTTTTCTAATGAAAAATATGTTTTTTGTATTTAATTAAAATAAAACAAAATTTTAGTTTAATAACAATTAAAATAGAACATACAAAATATTAAATTAAAAATATTTTATATATATTTGTCAAGTAGAATGTATGTTGTATAATTTAAATATTTACATTAAAAAATAATTATAATATTTACATTAAAATAAATATATTATATAATTAAAATTTGTCATGTATGTTTTATGTAATAGTTTTGATTTTTTTTAAGAAAATCTAATAGAACTTTCATTATGAAACTCATGAGTTACATTAAAATTTTTAATTTCTAACAATTTTTCAAAAATTGTCAAAATTACTACATAAAATCTACATGAAAAATGTTAATCTTGAAATATATTTATTTTAATATAAATATTATAATATTTTTGTATTTAACTTAGAAAATTTTAATTATACAACATAAAATCTACTTGAAAAATATGTATATAATATAATTTAATATTAATATTTTTATATAATTTATTTTCATTGTTATTAAATGAAAAGTGTGTTTTAATTTAATTAAATACAAAATTATATTTTTTAATTAGAAAACATACTAATTTAATTATAAACTAACGGAAATGTACATGTAAGGGCACCAGACAAACTTTTGCAAAAGTCAGGGGTACCACTCAAAATACGTTTTTTTAGGGCACCACTCGGAAAAACCAAAAACTCGAGGGTACCAACCCGAATTTCCCTAATATAAAATTACTGAAAACCACCCATATCAAGTCCTTTATTAACCAAAGACCACCCAACCCCACTTTTTTGTTAAAAAGTCCGTAAAATGCATAAAATACAACCATACTCCTCTGATTTATATTATATTCTAAATTTATTTGAGTTATTAACCAAGGAAAAATAATTATCAAAAAATAATCCCACCCCTACAACCAAGGCTGGGCAAAATAGACTGTAAACGGAAAAAGCTAAAAATCAATCACTTTTTCGATTAACCATACCAAGAAGAAGAAAAAAAATCCAATTGTAATAAACCAACTGATACTTTTAATAGTTTATTGGTATGATTATGAATATTTTACGGTCGGTTATCACTTATACGTATGTTATATCTTTTTAGAAAGAGAGCAATCTATCTAATTGTCCTATTATGTAATAAATATCTTTTAATAAAAGAACAAAGCAACATGTTCAAGTTCAAATACCACCAATTACAATTCTATTTTTCTTCTCTTTCATATTTATTTTTTAGACTAAAGCCTAAAGGAAACCTAATTTCCCCTTACTCGTTACATATTCATGTAGTCATGTTGCCCCCTTCCATCACTAGTTTAGGTTTTAGTGCTTCACCGAGTTCTTCTCCTTCTCCGATCACCTCTTGTTCTCGTGAGTCTGTCATCTTGATCCCTCAAAGTTTCGTTAGTTCATCACCTTTTCTGTACTGTCGGGAGCAACAATTGATAATTCGACTTCCCTACTTCTACCCTCCAACTTCTTCTGGCCAATAGCAAACTCGAATTTAGTTCTCTGGCCTCTTCTTACCGACAGTACTACAATAGGTTTTTTTACATTAAAAATATCTTATTTAATTGAAAAACAAGGTAATTTTTACACTAAAATATGATTTTTATAAGTTATTTTTTTTTCTTTTAAAAGTCGGCTAACTGATTAACCGTATAGAATTTCACGGTTAACCAATATCGGTTAATCAACATCTAACGATATAGTTATGGGTATCAAAATTTAATAACTGAAGTTCTGGATAACCGATGTCCAGTTAACTGAAACTTCAGTTAACCAACCGTGCCCCCTTCCTCCCTCCCCTCTTCCTCCTTCTTCAAGCCTCAAATTTTAATGAAAAGATCATGAAATTAAAGTTTGAATTATAATTGTTGTAGACATAGTGTAATTTATTAATGGCATGGTTAAATTGTGTGGCTTTGAGAAATGTGTAAAAGCCCCAATTTTAGTTTGCAAAATAATACCCTAACATATTGGTACTGCCAATTGCTTGAATACATGACAAATTTGCTACGTTAGTACGTAGATCCAGTAGTAGGGGTGTGATTTTTGGTGGGCGGAGTGAAGGCGGAGCAAATGGAGGTTGGCGATGGAGCAATTGATGGCCCATGTCCGTTTCGTCGTCCTTTATTTTTAACCATTTTATACCACTTCTAACCATTTAATTTTTTTAATACATTTTAAAGTTTATAAAATATAATTTTTGCAATGCGGTACTCAAGATAAACTCTCCATTTTGAATATAGGATCTCCACTGCAATATTATGCATCAGTCCAAATCCTATGTAATTTGGTTTGTCACTTAAAGGTTATTCTTCGAGCTCTCAAAAACGCTCTCTCCTTTGAAACCCTAATTTTCAAAAGTTGGTGTTTTGCTGCCCGACGTGATGGCAATGACGCCGGGCGACGGTTGCGGAAATCAACCCCACGATCCAAACAACGTGTCATCTGCTATGGAAGTTGACGTTCTAATCAATACCCAAGTGGTTGTACCACAAACCACTTCTCCTGCAATGGTGGTCAATTCAATTGCAGCACCACTCTCGCCATCAAAAGTTTCGCTGTCGGTGTCGTATAAGGATACCGTGATGAAAGGAGTCCAACTGGCCCAACTGATGATGATGAAGTTCCTGAGCATGATGACCCGGAATGCCCTACTATTACGCTCACAACTGTTGAAAAAGGGGCAATGTGACGCCCTTGGGCAAGGTCTTTAATCATTCATATGTTTGATAAAGGCCCAGGATATCTTCTAATCCGGAAGAAGCTTGAACAAAAATGGGCTCTAAAAGGGGCATTTACTTTGGTAGACATTGGAAATGCCTATTATTGGTCAAGTTTTCGAATTCAGATGACTACAATTATGTCTTGACACAAGGACCGTGGATGATCGGTGATAATTACTTGATGATTTATCAATGGGTTCCAAATTTCGACCCTTATCATGATGAATCAAGAGCCTCAGTTTGGACCATGGAACCAAGTGGTCAAACGTAAAAGAAAAGCCAAAGCACATGCGAGCACTCAAGGACAAGACAAAACAGGAAAAGAATTAAGAGCTCCATCATCGTCGAAGGCAAGGGATGAAGGCACCATCTCAAGCAAATCCTAATGCTGGATCACATTATTTTGCTCTGACTACCATGGAGGGTGAGTCGGAAGAAGGCAGTGTGAATGCAGTCCCAAATCCACCCTAGCAAATCCAGCCAATAGAAACCTTCCCGGAGAAGATTGGAAACCACAAAGTCACGGTAGTCTTAACCCACCAGTCGTCGGCGACAAACCCTATCAACGCTAATGCCACGTCGTCAACGGGAAACCCGAGCACCATTGGAATTCAAAATCAAAATCAAAAAAAGAAAAAAAGATCTTGAAGAGGCTGCACTATCTATGGCAAAAAAAAGTCAAGAGGGAAAAAGTATCAGACCCTCTCTCTCTACAGATTTCAAGTATTAGACCCTCTCTCTACAATGCCTCTCCGCCTTCTCTCTAAAACCCAAATTGGGAAACAATTGAACCCTAACTAGAAAAATCGCTTTTGGATAAAAATTAGAATACTCATTCTGCAATTTCTAATTAACGAAATCTTCTCCAATCTCTCGTGCAAACACGAAATCTCTCCAACCAATCCAAATCCTTTCCATAAGTACATAAATCCCGGTTTTTTTGGAGCTAAAGCTCTTTTAGTTGGCTGGTTTTTCCGTTTCAATTGGCTGAGATTTCTCAATAAAAAGAGTACAATACGTGAGGTCCTATCGTGGCGACCGGTGCGTGGTTCTGCATCGATGGGTCGGTGTACGATCTCGCATAAACACTCCGATGGGTGGCTTTCATTCACGCAACGTCGACTGGTGGTGATCTGGCAAATCAAAATCAAAGAAGGGAGAGTTGGTAGGAGGGGTACGAGGAGAGGTATGGCCAATGTGATTGGGTTGTACTTTCCGGTTTGTTTCCTTCCTATAAACCTTCTGCTTCCTATTGTTCTAAACTCACACTTCAAATTCTCACTTCTTTCTCCTCTTTTTGAAATTATGGCTCTTAGAAAATCTTTCAAAAATGCTCTGCTCAATGAAGAAGGCGCCTCATCTAATCCCTCAGCAAAAGCTGAGGAAGCTGTTGTACGGATTGAGGCACTGGATTCTCCTCCTTCAGCTGAGGAAGCTGATGGAGAGTTTTCGGATGACAATGAGGATGACCCTACTGAGACCGAACTCAATAGGTTGGACCCGTGTTGGGAACTCTGGTTCCAAACATCGGAACAACGATACTAGTCTCCAGTTTTGATAATGACAAACTCAATATGAGAACTAACGTGCTACATTCGAGTATTTCAAAGGAACACCAAGTCTGACGAAGAATCTCCAAGAACACAAAAAGAACAAAGAAACACATGATAGTGAGTTCCTATCAAAGGAACTCTAGAGAGAACAGTTCTCACCGCATGGGAACTCACATGTGCAAACAAGACCATTCAGCGCAAATCATGAGTTCCTATCTCAGACAAAACAAAGGCTCAGTCTGAGGAACAGACTGAAGCGAGTGATCCAACGGCCCGATTTATTCTCAAAGTTGACTCAGTTCAAATCAAGTCACATGTTAAGGATAGAGATTTGGCGTGCAAGAAAAATGGCATTTTCGGACAACATGAAAGTCAAGTTTGCAGCCCAAGTAAGGATGAGTATAAAGCCAAATGAATAGTGCTCGGTAGAGGCACTTCTCGCAAAACACACATCCTCTCACAAAGAAAGAGAGATAACAGAAGAGAAGTCCCCGACGGCGAGTGGTCGATCTCGACGACGGCAAAACCAAGTTCCCATGAGATAGGGAACTGCAACATTGAGCTCAAGGTGTAAGGTTCGATTTGTCTTATGTTTAGTTGAGATGTTTGCTTAGGAACAAGGTCGAGAAGACTTACTAGTGTTACTAGAGTTAGGGAGAATTGCTAGGAACAAAGAAGTGTAAGTCTTGCTTGTGTAACTAGGGAACAATCAATAAGATAAGAAGATCGTTCAAAATCCTCCAAGCGGAGGTAGAGGTTTACCCACACAACTAGTTGGTTGTTGTGGGGTTCCTCTATAAAGGAACTGTGTCGTTTATATTCTGTCTTACTTGGTTTTATGTTACTTCCGCTGCCTTGGGAACAACTTAACAACCAGTTACCAAGCTCTTACTAACGCACATCGATTCAACAACCCAGTCTTCGCGGAGTATGTTCAACAACTTGCAAAGGTAGAAACTGATATCAAGATCATGAAAGAGAAGTGTCTCATTTCCACTTTACGGAGGGGTCAATCTGACCAAAAGAAACTGAAGCAGAATTGATTACTGAATGGAGCTTTGTCACAGGTGGCATTGAAGTGGTGGAAAGAGCAAACACAGGGTTCGAGATTCACTTTGTTGTTGCCATGGAGAGGGACATGGTCTGGGAGTGCCGCCCATACTATGTCTTTGGTCTCCTTCTTGTTCTCATCCCTTGGAAGGAGAGCTTCAACCTTGATACGAAGAGGATTCGCTCTTTGGAGCTGTGGGTTCGAATCCTGGCTCTGCCTACGAAGTACATTAGTTTCGAGTTCATCACGATAATCTTGGACTTGAACAAGATAGGCGATCTGATCAAGCTAGACCAATACACGGAGACGAAGTCCAAGGCCAAGTATGCAAGAATCTGTGTTCGGATTAACTATACTGAGAGCCTACAAGGAGAGGTAATTCTTCCCGACTTTAAAAATTTAAGGGTGCCCAAAGTGTTTAAACTTTGGTATGAAGGAGTGTCGGAAGGCCGTGTTAATTGTGCTGATCTTGTCCATTCCTATGGAGAATGCCCTTGGAGGGAGGTGAAGGATAGGAACGTTAAAATTGCTATCGATAAAAGCAAGGCAAGGGGTATGTTTCAGGGGGCAGGGATCAGGTGAAGGGTATGCTGAAAATGAAAAGTCCGAGGAGGGGGCTGGACTCCAGTAGTCGACAAGAAAGGGAAGAAACCCCATGGGTTTTCCTACGAAAAAGCCAAGGGTGAATCATGGCCAAAGGGCGGGAAAGAGCCTAAAAATCTGGGATTGTGATGATGATACTGGTTTTGAGAGGCACTGGAAGGCAATTGGGAATAAGAAGGCTGAGGTTGACAAAGAAGAAATGACTGGCAACCCAATATCCAAGGAAAAGAACTATATTGACAACTCGGGAACATCTAATGCAGTGGTGCCATCCATTTCAAAGAACCTGCAAGCTCCTCCAACTTTACCGCTGCACCCAATATGTCCAATAATTGAGGGTGACATGATGGGTCTTGACCTATCTATTTTCGATCTATGTGGCCCCATTCCGATGGGTTCTATCCAGGATAATGAAGGTTATATGTTACAGGATATTGTCAACAGCTGTAACATCGAAATGGGACAACCTGTTCAAGCTACTATGACTATTGAAGAAGATACTGATCCATCCTTCAAAAGAACACACTCAAGGTGTTCAATGGTGGTTAAATTAAACAAGATGAGTGTAAGGAAAGAAGATACTTCCATGTCTGACTCAGGCAAGAGGAAGCAGCCAGAAATCGAAGAAGATACTGCCTCTTCTGTTTTGAAGAGGATGAAAAACTCTGACCCATGAATCAAGATCTCATAGACTCTCCTTTCAAGCCGAAGTGGCTCCCCCGATCTATTTTGCTCACCCCGGGTATGTCCTTGATAATAGTATTCTCATTTTGCTTAATGCTTCCACTTGGTCAAGAAACTAGAAGGGTTAGTGTTTTTATTGTTTGGTATGTTAGCTATCCCGATGTTGGCATCTTCACTACCTTTTGCTCACCTGATGCCTAGCGTTGTAAAATAGTTTGTAAGAAGGATCTAAGATGTGCTCATGAAAAGCTCTGTTCATTATGTTTGCATGGAATGAATCTTGTAGTTTATCTAATGTGTGTCTCTATAGTCGACTCGAATTTCTTATCCCTTGTGTTTGACCCCTTTATGAAAATGAATGATCACACTCATACTGTGTTTGGATGTAAATTGATCATTCATTACTGGAATTCTGTCTGGAGTTATTTCATTCACATTAACTGGTGTTATGTTATTACATAGATGTTATTGACTTCCTTGCCCAGTATAAGGCAAAGGATAAATATGAGTGACACAATTCTGGAAAATAAACAAGATGAACCTGATAAAAAGAACACTAGCAAACTGGATCGGAAAAATCGTCTATATAGTAATTTGGTCTTATAAAAAATCTTTAACGAATCAAGAAAATCCTCTCTTGTGTACCCGGTTAAACACTAATTTCCATATAGATGAAATGATCAGTAAATTTCGTAATCGGTTATTCATACCAAATCTGAAAAATTGGTTAATTTTTGACACAAGAATCTTACTTGAATTGGAAACATATCTAAGTGGTTTACTGTCTATATAATAGGATATCACATGGGTTCATTAATAATAAAGTGCTTCTTGATTTCTCTGGTTGGATGCAAATTCACTCCCAAAGCCAATTCAAGGCCAACAAGGGCTTAATAAGAGGTAATGGGCTGTCACTTGTATTGAGGCCCAAAATAAAGGTCAAATGAAGTTATTTATACAGATTATTTTGGTTTCTCTCCTAGACAATGGCGCTTTCTTTCTAATATGTATCAAGGAACAAAAGGCGATTATGCACCAAGACAGCGGTGAGTGTAAGATAAGTGGTGTAACATGAAAATAGCAACATGGAATATTCAAGGGATGGGTCGGAAAAATTTCTGGGTCCACTTAGACACATTTTGCAAAATTAATCAAATAAATATTTTGGCATTTATGGAAACTAAGACAGAGAATATGCCGAGAAAAGAAAAATGGAAAAAAGCCGGTTTCGATCACTTTATAATGTCACCGGCATTTGGAAGGGTCGGGGGTATCTGTATCGCTTGGAAAGAATTTCAATTTTGCAATGAGACATTTGAAATTATACACCAACATGATAGGTTTATCGCTTTCTATTTTTGTGACCAAGTACAAAATTGTGCTTTCGTGATCATATTCATATATGCACCACCAAAAGAAACTGAAAAACATCTTTTTTGGGAGGACCTCTATTCATACATAAGAAAATTGGATATACCTTTTATCGTGATGGGAGATTTTAACGATATTCTGGTTAATACTGACAAAATGGGAGGACATGAACCTAACAGACAACGATTTATTAGACTACATAAGTTCATTAATGATTTCGACCTCTCTGATGTCCGATCTTGTGAAAATGAGTATACATGGAGAAAGCGGAAAGTAGATATTGACAACACGTATGAAAAATTAGACAAAGCTCTTGTCTCCCAACAAATTGTACAATTCTATCCGGACCTAATCACATGTAATCATGATTTCTCACTTTCTGACCATTGCCCCATTTCATTAAATTTTATGTAGACAATTCAATATAAAGGATGACCTTTTAAATTTGAGAAAATGTGGATGAAGAAATAAGATTTTACGAATGTGGTCAAACAAGCTTGGAGAGCGTAGAAGCCTGGCTCATTTATGTTCAACCTAACAAGGAAAACAAAATTACTTAAAGCAAAAGCTAAAATTTGGAACTAGTACAATTTTGGAAACATTTTTCGTCAGTTACAAGAAGTGGAAACACAATTAATTGATATACAAAGTCATACCCAACAAACTAGACCACATATAAAAATTCAACGACAATGTTAGCTAATAAAGAAAAAGGAACAATTAATAAATTTGCACAAGATATACTGGGCCTAAAGAGCAAGGTCAAGTATATGAAAAATGCAGATGCAAACACATCCTTTTTTCACAGAAGTGCCACTAGCAGAAGAAATGTCTGACGACTTAATTCCATTCACTCCAATGATGGTACATTTATCATTGGAGACGAAAATGTAAGGAATGAAATCAGATTAGAGTTTCAACGACGATTTCGTAAGGAGTCAATTAATACGTCTTTTAGATCAACAGTTATCGCTCATTCAGCAAGAAGTAACGAGTGGCGATAACGAGCAATCAACAAGACAAGTGACCAATTCAGAAGTCAAGACCGCGGTTTTTAGTATTGGAAAGAATAAATCCCCATGACCAGATGGGATGATCGCAAAATTTTACCAGAATTATTTGGATATAGTCGGTCCTTCAGTCATAAAAGGAGTAAAGGCATTTTTTTTATTTGGTGTCCTGCTTAAGGAAGTAAACCATACATTTATTACTCTTATTCCAAAATGTGATAACCCGTCGACAATGAAACAGTATCGACCTATAAGTTTATGTTCGACAATCTATAAAATTATTGCCAAAATAATTGTTGAACGGCTGAAACTCGTTTTTTATCCTGGGAGCGGAAAATTTGGCAAGAAGACTGCAAAAAGAATGTATAGATACACCGAACATAGTTGGCTTCCCGATTACAAAGGGCAGAACTAGGGTGCCTTTTCTATCATTTGCAGATAACATTCTGATTTTTGCACTTGCCACGACAACTGCATTCAGAAAAGTACGATTAATCCTTGATGAGTATTTTGATATATCTGGGCAAAAGGTGAATTTCCATAAATCTGCCTTCCAAACAACTAAAGGGGTTCCTGCACACATTAGGAGAACGGTCCAACAAGTGATAAATATTCCTAACTCAAGCGCTTTAGACAAATATCTCGGATGCCCTATCATTAACTCAAGAGTTTCGAAGAACACATTCGAGCCACTAATACATAAAACTGAGAACCACTTATCCCTATGGAAAGCAAATTCATTATCTCAAATTGGAAGAAGTACTTTCATTAAAACAACATTAGTTACAAAACCATACTACACTATGCAAAGTTTCATGTTACCAGAAAAAATGCTAAATGAGCTTGACTCCATAAAACCGGAATTTTTTTGGAACAAACCAGGCGACTGTGTGCCAATGGTTGGATGGGATAGGATTTGTAAATCAAAAAATAAGGGAGGACTTGGAATGAAAAGCTATTCACATGATAAAGCGTTATAGATGAGACTCCTTTGGAAAATCCTGGCCGAGCCGGCAAATTTCTAGGTCCGTATCATAAGGGAAAATATCTTAAAGATAAAGGCCTACTAGAATATGTATGTACTAAAAACAGTTTTGGAAAGATGCGTGGGTAAGCAAGCGCCCATTTTGAGAAGAATGTCATAACATTGTAGGTAGTGAATGTGATATAACAGTAGCAAACTTTATAAATAATAATGGAAAATGGGATGAAGATGAACTAAGAAAATCCTTGCCCAGTTCCTGGGTCGAACGAATTTTGTCAATTACAATCCCTAAAAATCAGATCCATGATAGATTATACCGGCATTCAAGTAAGAATGGATGGTTTTCGACTCAATCTGCCTTTGCCTTGATAACAAATGAACTAAATATGAATGAGTGTGAATTTAACTAGTTCTGAAAACTTGACCTAATGCCTAAAATAAAAATGTTTCTATGAAAAATCTGCATCAAAGGTCTCCATTATGCTGTCACCAAGCTGAGACTAATGAGCATCTTTTCCTCAAATGTCCATTTAATATTCAAAACCTACAATCCATTGACCCTCAGTTTCTTGACATTATAAGAGACGTAACAAATAATCACAACACTATGCCGCAAATTATTCAGAACTTGAACAAGACAGTACCGCAAAGGACTTTACCAAGTGGTTTTTAATCAAGACAATACGGGCTCATGTAGAAGTGTAAAGGAATTCGTTCAAAACCATATCATGTGGTGGAATAAAGCAAAGAATATTAATGAAGATGAAAATGTGTCGTCTAGATTGCAGCAAGCAAGACCAAGAAAATGCAAAAGAAAATGGGAGAAACCTCAAAACGGGTTTGTAAAAATAAATTTCGATAGGTCGAAAAAAGATAAGGAAAAAGCAATTGCTGCGTATATTATAAGAGACCAATTTGGAAATATTATAAGCATAAATGCAAAGAAGAATGACTTCTGGACAATGGAACAAGCAGAAGCTATGGGGTTATTTGAGGCCATACGTGAAGCTCATAGAAGGAATCTTCGGTACATAGAAATTGAAGGTGATAGCCTAATTGTAGTCAATGCGCTTAAGGACAGTCGATCTTGTCACTGGACAATTGACATGCTAATAGCGTTTAGTCTAGTCATGTTGCAGTCTTTCGAGGTGGTCATTACCAAACATATACCTCGAGAATGCAATTCTGTGGCTGATTTGATTGCGAAGCTACACAACGATTGTAGTATCAATCAGATTCTAAACCATGGAGGGGTCTTGACCCTAATCCGCAAGGATGCCCTAGGCTGACCTAGTCTGCCTAAATTTTACCTATTCAAAAAAAAAGTCAAGAGGGAAAGTTACTGCTCATAATTCGGTAGTTACCAAAGAGGCGGATATTAAAAGATCTTATTTGATTTCTGACATGGCAAAAAAGATTTCATCCCAACAGAAAGATCCATCTATACCCAAATCCACGATCCCTTCGCACACAAGTCAACCGCCCTCATGCCCTAATCAAAGCCTTACCATTCTTTCATACCAAAATCAACCTTCTTCGACAACTTCAAACCTACCAGCGGCAACACACAATCAACCCCATGGAGACCCAAATCATCCCGGTGGTAACCACTCAATGTTTGTTGGCGTCGAGCCACCAGATAGGCCCGTTCCTCCCGACCCTCCCGGTCATGGCAAACCAAATGCTAGTGGACTTCCTACCAATGCAGACGGAGTCAAATCCGCTACTATGCAGGGTAGCAGTAACCCCACGAATCAGTGATGCCTTGCACTGTATTACGGGTGCAATGGTTTCTGTTAGAAAAGCTGGAGGCTTTGATTTTGATGGTTACAAACGTCTGTCACGTGAACGACCTCGAGTCTTTGAAAGGAGTCGCCAACGTCAGTCAGGTCGTCGACTTGTGTTGAAGGCAGATCTCGTAGATCTTGAAGACGCGTGAGATATTGGTAGTTTGGATAGTATAAACTTGTTTTAGGAAAGATCTTGTGCAGATTATATTGTAAGCCGTGTATGCCTTTATCCTAAGCCGTTATTGATTGTAATCCTTTTATATGCTTAGGATGATTTTGTAAGGATAATAGAAATAATATCTTGCCATAACCGAATTGGAAGATATTATTCTCTCTTATCTGACCTAGTTTGTGTGTATTTAATCTAAGGCTTTAGGTTAGATAGAGCACGAACTCGTACTCCATTTTGTGCTTAGAAAGAAACGAGAGTTCGAGAAGAAGACGTAGGCTTTTGTTAGATTGAGTGCGGGTTGTAGTTACTTAGTTCACAACGAGTTCTAGAGTGCTTGGGAAGTAGGTCTAGATCCAGGGTGTTTATGTAACTAGTCCAAAAGATCAATAAAGCAAGCTACATCTTTTAATCCTTCCAAGCGAGAACTTGGAAGGAAGTGGTTTTCACACTTGGTTGATTGAGTTGATCAAACAAGTGTTTCCTCTATAAAAACTTTGTGTTCAAGTAAGTCCTTCTTGTAGTTCATTTCCGCTGCAATTACTTAAAGGTTGACGACTTAGTTGAGGTCGACAACCTAGACGTACTAACGATCCTACAATTGGTATCAGAGCCTTGGCTCTAGATTTGTTTTAGTACTTATTGTTTCACAGGAAAGATGACTTCAACGAATACTACAATCAATGATTCATTCTGGAAGCCACCGGTGCTCAAGGTTGGTGAGTACGATTGGTGGGTCGAGAAAATGGAGACTCACATCTGCTCGCTTGATGGACAACTCTGGAAAGTCATAGAGATGGGTCCTGAGACTTTTCTCACTGCTGATGGAAAGGGAGAAAAGAAAAAGGAAGATTATAATGATGCTGACTACAAGAATTTAGAGAAGAATGATCGTGCTAAGAAGGTTCTTCACCATGCTCTAACTCCTGGAGTCTTGAAGAAGGTTGTCCAGTACAAGACGGCTAAGAAGATCTGGGATGCTCTCAAAAGGCTTCATCAAGGCAACAATGATGTGAAGAAGGATCGCATCATTGCTTTGGAGAGGGAGTATGAAGGAGTGAGTCAAGAAAAGAATGAATCCTTGGGTGACTATCACTCAAGATTTCAAGCTGTGGTTAGCCAACTTGAGTCTCTTGGAGAAAAACTTCCCCAGTGGAAGCAGGTTAACAAGTTGATCCAAGGACTCAATGCAAAATGGAATGAAGCTGCTGCTGCGATGTTAACCAATAGTGAGACTAAAACACTCACCTTGGAAGATGTCATAGGAAAACTGACTATGTATGGAGGAATTAAGCAAAGGAGAGATGATCGCCTTGAAACTATCAAGGTCAAGAACATTGCCTTGAAACTCGAAAGGGCCTTCGATCTTGCTCAAGGTGATAATGATCTTGTTGACGGTGACGAAGAAGTTGCATTCATCTCAAGAGCCATGAAAAGGCTTTGGAATCGCAACATTAAGACTCCAGCTAAAGGAACTGAACCTGTCAAAGACATGAAGGATGTGATATGTTATCATTGTTCGAGAAAAGGACACTTTGCAAGAAACTGTGTCAGGAGAAATCGAAAGATGACAAGAATGCCTTGTTAGCTACTTGGGATGATTCTGATGTTGAAAATGAGGAAAGTCAACAAGGAGACATGTGTCTCATGGCTATAGATGCACCAACAGAGGTATATGATTCTGAACTCTCGTCTATGTTATCCAATGAAACTAAAGAACAGTTGCATGCTATCATTGAGAAGTTGGGAACTCAGGTTACCCAACTCAGTGAGAAACTTGAAGAAAAAGAAGATAATATCTCTAATTTAATGGATGATAATCATGGTTGGTCCCTTAAATGTGCTAAGTTAGAGAAAAAGTCTTCAATTTCTGAGTCTATTGCCTGCAAATCCTGTGATAATCTTAAATCTGAAGTGGATGACTTAGAAAAGAAAGTCACAAGCCTTGAAGGAGAAAATCTCATGCTTAAACTTGGTAATGCTAAGTTAGTCAATGACCTTGAAAGAGAAAAGAACTTTAATGAGTCCAATAAAAAGAAATGGATAGAGGAGTTTGTAGCTAAGAAAACTGCTGAAGAGTATGCAAAAACTTTTGTAAAGTCAAGACATGGACTTGGATATTCCTATGTGCCTAAAGATTTGAAAGCCTTGTGTCCACCTGAACCTAGAGGTAAAGCACCTATGTGCGACAACAATACAAGTTGTTCCACATCAGATGTGAAGAACCCTGGCAAAGGTAAACGACCTTGGTTTTCAGGCCAGAAAGCACACAAAATCTGGATGAAACAAGTCGAGAACTTGAAACCATCAAAAATCGATTTTCATGCTCGTATCAATAACAAACCAATCTATCCTGGGTATAGCAAGTATGTAGGTCTTAAGTCTCATAAAACTTGCTGGTATTGTGGAAAAGAAGGTCATCTTCAAAATGAGTGCATGAAAAAGAAAAAGGATAGCAAATCTTATGGATTTTGGGAAGCTCATGAACGTGAGCCAACCATAGACCCTGAGAGAGTTTACAATGAAAGATGTTCTGCAAATCTTTACGTTTCCCAACCCAAAAGAGTTGTTAAACAACTCTGGGTTCGTAAAAACTGACTTTTACCTTGCAGAATGAAGTGAGAGAAAGCGGTCCCTGGTTCTTCGACAGTGCATGTTCAACTCATATGACGGGAAGCTTTGAGTCATTTATCTCACTTAATCAACAAGAAGGTAGCAACATCACCTTCGGTAACAACAGTAAGGGTCAAGTTTTGGGTATTGGAAACGTAAGAATTTCTAAAAACTTCTGTGTGAACAACATAAGCTATGTCAAGGGCCTTAGATACAATTTGTTAAGTATTTCTCAACTGTGTGCTAACAATATCTATCAAGTTGTCTTTGATTCTCTTGGATGTCAAGTGATTGATGTTAGCTCAAGAAAGACTCTTCTGAAGGGAATATGTGAAAACAATCTTTATAAAGTTGTTCCCTGGCTCTTACCTGAGGAAAATTTGTGTGTTTCAAGTAGTCCAAGACGTGGCCAACCTCTGGCACAATAGGTTTGGCCATGCAAGTTTGCAACTTATTCATAAGCTTCACAATCAGGAATTGGTACGCGGATTACCTAAGATTGACCAAACAAAACATGAAGTATGTGAAGCTTGCGTGAAAGGAAAACAGATCAGATCTTCGTTTCAATCAAAAAGAGAGGTAAGTACTTCCAATCCTCTAGAGTTAATTCATATGGATCTATGTGGGCCAATGCGTGTGAGAAGTCGAGGAGGTAATAGATATGTCTATGTTATTGTTGATGACTTTTCACGTTATACTTAAGTATTTTTCTTGTCTTCTAAAGACCAGGTGTTTGAAGAATTTAGTACATGGGTTAAGCTTACAGAGAAGGTGCTTGACGTACCTTTGATCTCTATTCGATCTGATCATGGCACTGAATTTGAGAATGCTCAGTTTTTGGAATTCTGCAAAGAAAACCGTGTGAATCATAACTTTTCAGCCCCAAGAACCCCTCAATAGAACGGAGTTGTTGAGAGAAAGAATCGATCTTTGGAAGACATGTCGAGAACGCTGTTGATTTCGAGTGGTCTTCCAAGGAATTTCTGGGGAGAAGCTATCAATGCCGCATGCTATGTGTTAAACAGAGCTATGGTGAGACCCCTTCTTGGGAAAACACCATATGAGCTTTTAAGAGGAAGAAAGCCCAACGTTGCCCACTTGCGTATGTTTGGCTGTAAGTGTTTCGTACACAATAATGGCAAAGATAGTCTTGGCAAGATGGATGCTAGGAGTGATGAAGGAACCTTCGTAGGCTATTCTCAGCATAGCAAAGCCTTCAAAGTGTTTAACAAAAGAACTAAGAAAGTTGAAGAGAGTGTTCATGTAGTGTTTGATGAGAATACCATGAGAGGCAGCTCTATTGCTTATGAAGAGGAAGGAGATCTAGGGTTTCATCTGTGTGAAGAGTCAGAAGTTAGCTTTGAGAAAATTGATCAAGTGCAACAGGTTGTTAACCCAACTCAGGTGGACGACGTAGATGATCCTGACATGCCTGCTCTGGAAGATACTGCAAATATTGAAGAATCTGGTGATGATGACTCTGATCCAAGCGAAGAAGCTGAAGAGACTGAAAATCCTAACACTGATCAAGGTCACAACAATGGGGTAGTTGACCTTACTCAGCTTCAATTAAACTATCAGCAAAAAGATGCTCATCCAGTGACCAACATCATCTCAGATTACTCCAAGGGTGTTCAGACACATTCTTCACTTCAGAATTTCTGCGCTTTCAACGCTTTTCTTTCTGTTATGGAACCTAAAAATGTGGATCAAGCTCTGAAAGATCCAGATTGGGTGTGTACTATGCAAGAAGAACTTCATCAATTTGAAAGAAACAAGGTTTGGCACCTAGTTCCACGACCCAAAGATAGAACTGTGATTGGAACACGTTGGGTTTTCAAAAATAAGCTTGATGATTCTGGAAATGTTATAAGAAACAAAGCAAGACTTGTGGTTAAGGGATATAACCAACAAGAGGGGATAGATTATGATGAGACTTTTGCTCCTGTAGCACGTCTTGAGGCAATTCGTCTCTTGATAGCTTATTCAGCCCATCATGGCTTCAAGCTTCAACAAATGGATGTTAAAACAGCCTTTCTGAATGGGTTTCTTAAGGAATAAGTGTTCGTAGAGCAAACCCCAGGTTTTGAAGACGTCACTCACCCAGATCATGTATTCAAACTCGACAAAGCTCTTTATGGTTTGAAGCAAGCACCTCGAGCTTGGTATGACAGGCTTTCTCAGTTTTTGCTCCAACATGGATATGCTCAAGGACAGGTGGATAAGACACTCTTCCTTCTCAAAGAAGGCAAGTTTATGTGGATGACATCATCTTTGGCTCTACTGATGAAAAACTTGTGAAGAGGTTTGCTAACCTCATGGCTAGTGAATTTGAGATGAGTATGGTTGGTGAACTTAAGTTTTTTCTAGGACTTCAGGTAACACAAGATTTGGAAGGAACAAGAGTACATCAACAGAAGTATCTCAAGGAGTGTGTCAAAAAGTTTGGATTGGACAACTCAAAGTCCTTTGACACACCTATCTCTCCCACCACTTCTCTAGGAAAAGATGAAAATCAAAAGAAGGTTGATCAGACTTTGTATCGGGGCATTATAGGTTCCTTACTTTACCTCACGGCAAGTAGACCAGACATCATGTTTAGTGTATGCTTATGTGCTAGATTTCAGTCTGATCCAAGAGAATCTTATATCAAAGCTGTCAAGAGGATTCTAAGGTACCTCAAAGGGACCGATGATCTGTGCTTATGGTACCCAACCTCATGTGATTTTGGCCTAGTCGGGTACACGGATGCTGATTTTGCTGGAAACAAAATTGATCGTAAGAGTACTTTAGGGATGGCTCAATTTCTTGGACCATGTCTTGTGTCATGGGGTCCAAGAAGCAAAATTCAGTTGCACTCTCTACTGCAGAAGCTGAATACATTGCCGCTGATGCGTGTTGTACCCAACTTCTCTGGCTCAAGCAACAACTTCAGGACTTTGGCTTAGACTATGATGGCATACCTATTCTCTGTGACAATACAAGTGCCATCAACATCTCAAATAACCCTGTACAACATTCACGAACCAAGCACATAGAGATTCGACATCACTTTCTTCGTGACTGTGTCGAGAAAGGGTTGGTGACCATGGATTTCTACCGAACAGGTGAACAACGTGCTGACATATTCACTAAAGCTCTCAATCGTGAACCCTTTGTACAATTTCGCATGGAGCTAGGTATGATTTCCCTAAACTAATCTATTTCCCATCTATATTCCCTCAATGATTGACTAAATTAGATGATCTATTTTTGATTCAAAAGTTTTATGATATTGAGGTGTTAAATTTGACTATTTCCATGTTACATACTCTTGAACCATGCTCATCATTATGTCTTTATTCTTTGCTTCATGAGTTATGCATCAATTACATGTTGAAACCATTCTTTGAGCCCAAAAGAGTCCAAACCTGATGTTCCTAACCCTCATTACAAGTACAAGTGATGGTTGACTCTACAACCTACCCTAGCCTATCATGTTAGAGAGTCTCTATGAGCCTATTTTTGAATGTTTTTGCTATAAACGGAGACTTATCTACTTGATTGACAAATCCACATAAATTCTTTTTCCCCGGTTCTCTTTGGCACCCTTGTGCAAACCCCCAAAGAACCAGGCGTATACTCTTTTCAATGGATGTTGGCAACTTGAGTAAAGTTAGTGACTGTTCACTATATTAGAAAAGTCAAGTGTCTGAAATTTTTGCTGGTCAAGTAGTTGACGTAGAACAGGTCGAGAACGTCAGTTTCAGAGTAAGACAAAAATATCCTTTCTACAACGGTATCTTTTCAAATATTTGAAGATCTTTTGCCAAAGGAAATTTGCCCTTTCAGTTGCATTGAATAAAGATCTTGGGAAGATCCAGTTTCCATCACATCAACTCAGTCCCAGCTTAAATACGGAGACTCTATCACTAGAAAGGTACGCTCTCTCTCCTACAACTATTCTCGATCTCTTGCTTTTCATCTCTCTGAACCTCTCTACCAAAAAGCTTTGACCTTTTCATCATCAATGGCGTCAAACCCTAACCCCTCATCCCCCATTCGTGGTACTGAATCTCCACGAACCCTAGCCTTAAAGCTTGGGAAAGTCGTGGATCCCAAAACCATGGCTCTGCTTTTAGCAGCCATTCAAACCGCCAACAAACCAACCACACCCTTGATGCTTGAAGGTCCCGAATCCACTCACAATCAAGAACCAGGACCATCCTCTTCAAATCAAACTGAATCTGTCCCAACTTCTCAAGAAATCCCTCCCACTCAAACCCTACCAGAAACCCTAGCCCCATCACAAATTTCTATACCCAATTCCCCGAAACAATTAAAGAATGAGCAAGAGAAAACCAAGATTTTGCTTGGGGTTGAGAGTCTTAAAACCCAAAACATGCAAGGGGAATTCGATTATGTCCAAGAAGTAGTGAAGTCGATTGAGGCTATGGAGTCCGGCGATAGAGTTTCTGAACCAGTCGTCACGGAGAAGACGACTACTGTTCTTTTGGCGGGAGTAAATGCTTAGGTGAATGACCCAGAACAGGTTGTTGACCCAAGAAAAGTGGCTGACTCAACTGAACATCCTGATTCACCACTTCAACCTCTCAACATTGAAGGACACGATGACTCAGAACAAGGTACTCCTAGTGATCCCAATCTTTCTCTGTTCAAATCTGTTGCATCTTCTTCTAAGGCACATTCAAAAGAAGATATTGCTAGACAACTGTTTGAGTCTGAAAAATCTGGTGAGGATGATGTGGTGATCTAAAGAATCTAGGAAGCCTAAGACTAGGGAGTCTACTGCCAAGGTCACTAAAAAGAGAGGAAGGGAAGTATCTCTAGTGCCTGTTGGTTCTGAAGGTGGAGACTCTATAGTCTCTAAGAAAACTGTTAGGTCGAAAAAGAGTAAAAAGATGGCCACTCGGTCAAGTGGGCGACTTGGTGCAAGTGGGAAACCTAAAAAGGGTAGTAAAGAAATCAAAGGCGAAGGAAGTAACATGGCTGGTCGTGAGTTTGTCAAGAAACTCATCATGGACGATGAGTTCATTACTTCCACTAGTTTACAAGGCGTCACTGAGCTGTTGTCTTTTCAAGGGTGGTCTCATCTATTCCATGAGGAGGAAAGTTTTAATCCGGAGTTGGTAAAAGAGTTTTACAGGTCATTGACTGTGGAAGACAAGGAGAAGAGAACCATGGGCTATTATGAGTTAAATGGTGAGAAATTCACCTTATCAAGCATGGATTTAGCCACTCTTCTGCAAGTACCACACAAGGGATTTGCTGAATATTATAGAGGTACTTGGCCTGAAGAAGTTGATTCTGCTGGGTTGCTCAAAAAGGTCACACAGGTTGATGATGTTGATGTTGGTTCCTTTGTCACTAACTTCATGAGTGCTGAAAGGAAGGTTCTGTTCACTTGGGTGATCAGTAACTTGATTCCTAGGGAACAAAAGAGGAGTACTGCTATGATCCAAGACATTCTAGTCATGGACAAGATTCTCAACAAGGAACCTGTCAACTTTGCTCGACTAGTGCTTCTCCACATGGATTCTGTGAAAGACAATCCCACACATGCTCTTCCATACAGCTCTATTGTCAAGAAGGTGCTTCTTTATCATGAGGTTTATGAGGCTGAGAAAGAGGTGGAGCACGTTCGTCTTCTCAATGCTGACATTGTTCGCAAAATGGGCTACAAACTGGTTGATGACATTTGAGTGTCCAGGGATGCAGGCAAGGAAGTGGCCTCTGATACTGAGATGGAAGATGCTGAGTTAGGCATTCCTGCTATGCAAAGGGAAGGTGAACAACCTAGTGCAATTATGAAGATGTTAGCTGAGCTCCAACGTCAAAACCAGGATTTGCTTGAGAAGGTTGGCCAACTCCTGCGTGATCAACCTAGACGTACTAACGATCCTACAGTTTCTTATGCTTTGTCTCAAATGAATCTCCATCTTCCAATCTACTGGGGGTTTAATTAACTGTGTGTCTCTTATGAATATGCTAAGTATTCTTATCTGGAATGTCCGTGGGGTGGGTGACCCAAATTTTCTTTTGTCTATTCGAGAGTTGATATGTCAACATAATCTTGATATGGAGGCTTTGGTGGAACTACGTATTGGTGGTGTTCGTGCTACTCAGGTTTGTCGTCACATTGGTTACGATGGAATGATCAAAATTGATCCAGATGGTTGTTCGGTGGCATTTGGTTACTGTGGCGTTCTACGGAGGCGTTAGTACCTCCATTACGCCTTGACCCTCAACACATTACGGTGGAAGTACAAAGCGAGAAGAGGTTCCGTGGATATTGTTTGCTATTTATGCATCCCCGGATCACACTACTCGCTTAGCTTTATGGAATTCCATTGGAGAATTTGCAGCTATGAATAATCATCCATGGCTCATTGCAGGTAACTTCAATGCAACCTTAAATTCTGAAGAACGCTCTTACTCTTCAGTAGGCTCTAATAACGCGACTCAAACTTTTCGAGAGAGAGTTGATGAGCTTGAGTGGATTGATTTAGATTTTGATGGCCCTCCTTTCACTTGGTTCACTGGTAGATCCGAATTAACTACAAAGTTGCGCGCCTAGGTAGGGAGTTTTGTTATAAGGACTGGCGTCTGCAATTTCCAGAGGCTCGCATATCTCATTTGTCGGCACCACACTCAGATCACCTCCCCCTCTTAATTTGTCTGAATGAATCCGTGCCAAGACTGATGATGAATAAGCCGTTTCGGTTCCAGGCTACATGGCTCTTGCATGAAGCAATCAATTTCTTCAACAAAACTGACGTCCAGATTTACTTTTATCAGATTCTCTTGATCTCCTCTCAACGAGTTTGGCTCTTTGGAATAAGGAAGTCTTCGGGAATATCTTTCAAAAGAAATGAAGATTGTGGGCTAGGCTGGAGGGTGTACGAAAAAAGATGAACACTCAACCGTCCCAACATCTTATTTCTTTGGAACGGAAACTCCGGTTGAATCTTGAAGGGGTGCTTCAACAAGAACAAATTCTATGGTTTCAGAAGTCAAGATCGGATTTTCTTCTTAATGGAAACCACAACACTAGGTATTTCCATCTCTCCACGGTTATCCGACGCCAAGCAAACAGGGTAACGACATTACAGAACAACCTTGGTGAATGGAATACTGATGATTCCACTCTTTAGAATATGGTCATGGAATTCTTTTCAACTTTATACTCGGTTGAAGGTCCTAGAACTGGTTTGAATTTTTTGGTTAGCGAGCTTTATTCCAGGGAGACAAATCATTGATAATGTTGTGATTGTTCAAGAGGTTTTACATTCTATGAAGGTTGCTCGTTCCTCTAAATGGATGGTTCTCAAAATCAACTTGGAAAAAGCTTACTTCCGCATTAGATGGGATTTTTTTTGAAGAAATTTTGATTCAAGGAGACTGATTGAAATCATCATGCAATGCCAAACATCATGCTCTACTCGTGTTCTTTGGAATGGTGGAACATATTCTACCTTTAAAGCTTCTAGGGGTGTACGCCAAGGGGATCCAATGTCGCCTTATCTTTTTGTGCTTTGTATGGAGAGATTGTCACATATTATCCAATCCGTTGTTGCCTCCGGAGAATGGAAGCCAATCAAAATTGGAGATATTTCACTCTCTCATTTTTTTGCCCATGGCTTGATTCTTTTTGCTGAAGCGGACACCTCGCAAGCAACTGTTGTGCAACGATGCTTGGCTGATTTTTGTAGCATGTCAGGGCAGCGTGTAAACTATGAGAAGAGTAATATGATATTTTCCGAATCAGTTGTTAGAGCAGCTATTAGTGGCCTTTTATCTATCCCGGTTGAGTTAGAATTTGAAACTTATTTAGGTGTTCCAGTAGCTTGTAGACGAATGACCAATGACAGGTATTCGTTTTTGTTGGATAAACTTAGCCCCAGATTAGGTGGTTGGCATGCACGCTCGCTGTCCATGTCTGGTTGAGTCATCCTTGCTCAATCGGTTCTCCCCAGCCTCCCACTTTATACTATGCAAACCACCCAAATTCCGAAAGGTATTTGTGACGACATTGATAAGATTATTAGGGGATTTATATGGGTCTCAACAAGCGAGAAAAGGAAGATCCATCTCCTTTCTTGGGACAAAATTACTATTCCTAAGAATGAAGGTGGTTTGGAAATCCGAGAAATAAGGGTCACGAATTTGGTCATGTTATCTAACCATGGATGGCTGCTACTCTAAAACCCGGATGCTTTATGGTCTCACCTGTTGCGCAACAAATACTGTAATGGAAGACTTGATGCTGACATGTTTGAACTCCCACACCCGATCAAACGTGGAAGGGTATTGTTGATGGGGCCTCCTTGCTTGTGAAAGGTCTGCGTAAGGCAATTAGAAATGGACATTCTACACTATCTGGATTCATATTTGGTTACTTGAGTCTCCATTGATTGGTCATTTGTTGGGTCATATTCCTGATGAAATCCTAGAAACAAACATTGGCTGAAATGTAAAGTGTTGGTGGTTGGAATAGGTCAGCAATAAGTCCTCTTCTCCCTGCTGATATTTGTTCAAAAATTCAGTCGGTTGTTGGGATTGATGACCCGACAACACATGATAAGTTTTGTTGGGGTCACACGGCCGATGGCATTTTTAGTACTGCCTCTGCAACGAAGTTACTTCTCAATTCAACAAAAAACGTCTCTTCTAATGTCTAGAACGTTGTGCGGACAAAAGAGGACGAGAAATTTCGCATTTCTGGTTGCTAAAGGTTGCATTCTTTGCAACGTGAATAGGGTGCGTCGTCACCTTTCTTCTGATCCGTGATGCCTGAGGTGTCAACAACCTGAAACGGTGCTTCATACCCTTCGTGATTGTGAGCGAATTCAGAAAGTGTAGGAAGCTTTAGCCGGAAACAGTCTTCCGAATGATTTCTTTGCTATTCAAGATAATTGTCAATGGGTTGCTCTAAATGTGATTAAGGGTGATCAGTGGTCTTCTATCTTTGCTTACATGTTGTGGATGTCTTGGAAATGTCGTAACAACCTGGTTTTTGAAGATACCGATCCCATAAATTCTCTGAGTGATGCGGTTGTATGACAAGTCAAATCCTATGAAATGGCAACAACTAAGCTAAGAAGCGTGACTTTGAACAGTGAACAAACTCCACACATGGCTTACGCCTAATTCAAGTTGGTTGAAGATCAACGTCGACGGTTCCTTGAAGGGTATTGTTCCTTGAACAGTGGGGGTATTGTTCGTGACTGAGGGTTCACTTATCCTGGTGTTCACTTTTTCATGTGGTTCGTGCTCGGCCCTTACAGCAAGCAAAGGCCAAAGATATGTATTTTCTGATTCTTGAGACAAATTCTGAAGTGGCGCATAAGCTGTTGTATTCAAGATCATTATCGACACACCCAGACTTTTATGTCATCAAAAGATGTTGGGAGCTAATTGATGATCTGTCATGGGAAGTCCGTACTCTTTATGTACGACGTGAATCTAATAAAGCAGCGGATGCGTTAGTACAATGGGATGTTGCCCTTAATTCCCCCTTAATTATTCATAATGATTTGCCTTCTTTTATTTCGAACATTGTCAATGCTAATATTGTAGGCCTTCAAGGCCAAAACTTATCTATTTAATTACATAAAGTCAGCAACCCTTTGATAAAAAAAGGTTATTCTCCGAAACTTAATTATAAGGCTTAAAACTCGTTAAGAAAGTGAATGGGTGGATGGGCTCTTTTCATCACCCGACCAGTCACCATTAGGGGTATCAATTGCCTGGGTCGGGTCAATTCAATTTCGGGTAAGTTCGGATTCAGGTCAAATTCGGATATTTTGAAAATCGTGTCAAATTGGGTTGGATCATTTCGGGTCGAGTGCTCAATTTATCGGGCAAAGTCGGGTTTCGGGTCATTCGGTTTTTGGTCCAACTTGATTTCGGATAAGTCCTGTTTCGGATTTAGTTAGATTTCGGATTTAGTCGGATTTGGGTGAATCGGATTTCAATTTTGGTCGAATTTTGGGTTAATATGATTTCGAGTAAGCCGGATTTTGCTTCAAACCATATATCGAATGTTGCTTTTTTGTAGTTTAACTACTCTAGGGTCTAAGTATTTAATGTAACATTAAAATTAAAAACATAATTATAATAAATATTCACTATTATTAATATTTTAATACATAATGTAATTTTCAAATGATTTCGGGTCGTGTAACTTCGGATTTTCGGGTGACTTCGGGTCGGGTAGCATCAGATATTGGGTTGCATCAGGCTAGTCCATTTGGGTATAATCGATTTTGGGTTAATCTCGAGTTCAGTTTTTTTCAGATTCGGGTCAAATCAGTTCGGGTAAAACATGTCTCGGGTATATAACTTTTTATTTTTTTCTCGGGTCGGAGTTGGTTCGAAATCGGGTGGGTTTTTCGGGTTGGGTCACGTTTTAACTACCCTAGTCACCATCCATCCACCCGATCCACCATGAAGGTCCCACTTGAATCCTACTCACCCGGGAGAACATCCATTTGTATATTTTTAATTATGTGAAGCATGAATCTATATACACAAAATTAATTTTGCTAATTACTCTTTTGTCATTCTCATTTATGATTATTGTGTGATTAAAATCAATGGAGCTTATATTTATTTACATGCATTAAATTACCTTTATCATATGTCAAATATCTTTTTTTTTGGAGAGTGGTACTAATATCTTTTTTTTGGAGAGTGATATATGTCTAATATCTTATCATGTCCTACTATGTCTAGCATATATAGAAGAACAAAGTTTGGTACATGTAGCATTTGCATTCTTGTAGGGTTATAATTGTTGTGATGAATCGTTACACCATGCTGTTTTTTTCTTAGCATGTGCAACCAAGAGAAATCAACCTCCTCTTTATACTCTCTCTCTTCAAAGAGGAGGTCCTCTTGGTTGTAAAAATTGAAAGGGAATTCCCCTTTCAAAGAGGAATGGGAGTAATCCCCCTTCAATAGAGGAATGGGTGCATTGGCCCTTGTGTACAAAGGGGAACTATCATCCAATCACAAATTGACACATCTATTCCAACTTTCAACTAACTAAATTTTTTCATTTCAACTTACCATTAAATAAATTTTCAACAAAATAATAATAAATGCTTATATTTTTTTAGAAAAATAAATTCATCATTTTTTATAATTTTTTTTTGGCTATAAATAGAGCCTAACATTGTTGATATTTTTTCACAAACTCATCTAACTTTTCTTTCTCTCCATCTCTACTAATACTACCTTCAATGGATAATCACCCTAAAAATCCAAACAATTCAAACACCCAATATAATCCAAATACATTTAATTTGGATCAAGTACAAGCCATGTTTCAAATGTTTGGTAATCAACCAAGGCCAATTAATCCAAATTATTTCCAAACCTTTTCACAAATTCTCCCTAATCAATATCAACAATCTAAACCGCTCCACAAACCCCTAAACAAAAGTTGTTCACTAAACGTCAAGAGAGTGCTAGAAAAGATGTTGAGCGTGCCTTTGGGGTGCTACAAGCTCGATTTGCAATAATACGACAACCCAGTTTGGCATGGAGTGTTGAGATACTATGGAAAATCATGATGGCATGTATCATCATGCACAATATGATTGTGGAAGACGAGCGAGATACGTATCAAAATTATAAAGATCCGTGTGAATTTGTCCAAGATCAACTCGAAAATATAGTTGGATCATCAAGAAGAAATGATAATGAGACATTCATTGTGACTCGTGGACGATATAATGAGCGAAATCAAAGAAGATTTATGGCTAGGAGGGAGGAGTTTCGGAATAAAGAAATGCATGTGGCTCTAAAGAACGATTTGGTGGATAACATATGGTAGACGTTTCAGGGTTTGACATCGGATTCAGATTTAGATTAACTTTCTATGTCATTTTTATTATTTATGTGTAACGCTATTTTTAATTTGTATTTTTTTGCTCTTTATAATGTTGTTTGAAGTTATCTTAATGTTAATTAAGATTATTTTTTATTAGTAATTAGCTGTAATTATCTTAAATCCAAATTATTTAAGTAAATATAATTTATTATTAATTCATTTGATAAACTAACTTTATAAAAAAATATTGAATGATATAAAATATTTAGTTAATATATACATGTTAAATATGAGAGAGGAAGTGAAAGAGAATACTCTTTGTTGTGGGGTGAAATAGAGGAAGAGGAAGAGGAAGAAGAAAGTAAAAGTGAAAAATGATGTGGATGATAGAGAAAATGAGGTGTCAAAAGGAGAGAAGGAGAGAGAAAATTGAGAGAGGATTGTATATCCTCTTGGATGCACATGATGGAGTGAGTTGGGTGTCTAGCGCTTCTGGTGAAATGGTCCCCTCTTAAAATTGATAGGCTTCATGCGTAGATGTTTCTACTAGTAGTACCTATTAGCTAGACTAACCGTGAAGGAATGGGGAGAGAAATAAAAATAAAAGTAAAAATAAAAATGGAAGCATCTCAGTTTCAGAAGGTTCAGATTTCATATAGTAAAAAGTAGATTCTAAAACTCAATAAACTCTCACCAGTGAAAACCCTTTTCTCCTCCACCTTTCCAAACATTTACTTGCTTTATTCCTGCATTGAACGAGACCACAGAACAAAACCCACAGCTTTTTACTTATTAGGAAGGCGGTAGTACATACAAAATTACAAATGCTTGCTGCAAATTCAACCGTTACATCTTTTCATAAACTATATATCATATGTATGAGGCGAGGATAATCCAAACCTCATACAGGAGAAAATAGGAGCAGAACTGTTGCCAATGGCCCAATAGGCTAATATCGCGGTGAATAAACAATATTCCTTCTATGCTTCTTCATGTATCCAAATCCAATGAGGATAATCCAGGTCTCTCAAGGGAACACAAAAAAAAGATAAGGTTCTACGGTTGTTGAGAAATGGACGTGAGATAGAAAGAAAAAACAGAGGGAAACCCCTAGAAAAATGATTATATTAATTCCCATATGTCCAAAACTATTTACATAGATAAGTGATGAACCCAACTATGTATCTCTAATTCATGCATTGAATTAATCTCCTCTCATTATTTTGCCATACCGTGTAGTGACTAGTAAACATATCATGTGGAATTTTTAATATGGATTTAATGATTTTCCTTGATGGGCAAAGCAGAATCTAATAGCATTAAGCTGAAACAGGGCACTCCAATTGTGTAAAGTCTCCACCTTTTCAGAGCATACACCAACATAGTAGTAGTAAAGAGGCCGGGAATGATTGTATTCAATACTATCAAATAGGCACATTACACAAAACATCCACTCACACAACCCATAACCCAATTGATCTCTCTTCATAAATGTTATTTGAATTTTAAGCATTCATTACCTTACTCTTCATTACTCGTTCTACCTAAACACTAGACCCGTTTGTCATAATACAAACATATTTTATACTTGTATGGAAAAGGGCTCATTTGGATACAACTTAAAGATCTCATATGTGAGTAAACTTTCTTATGCAGGAAGAGCTCAAGTAATAAGATCACTTATAAAGGGTGTGCTAAGTTTCTGGATGCAGGCTTTGCTTCTCCTCAAATAAGTTGTGAAGAAAATTGAGGGAGTTTGCAGGTCTTTTATGTGGTTTGGGATTAGTGATAGTAAGAGGTGCTTGGTTGCTTGGAAGAATGTGGTAAGGCCTTTTAAGGAGGGTGGGTTAAACTTCAAGGAGATTTTAGCTTGGAATAAAACAATTCTGTTTCAGCTTGGGCACGACTTGCATACTGGATAGGTGAATTTATGGAAAACTTGGGCAACTCAAAATCTGCTTAAGAGACAAAATTTTTGGAGTATCGGTTTTAGAGGCCAAGAGTCATGGATTTGGAAATCTATTCTGAGGCTTAGGGAGCCTATTCTGAATTCTTTTAAAATTGGAGAGGATGATATATCTGAAGAGTCTATGGTTCTAAGTAAAGCAAATGGTAAAATGGATTGTGATGCAGTTTACGACATTTTTAGGAGCCATCCTAGAAAGCTTGACTGGTGCACTATCCTGTGGAATGGTGTCCATTCCAAGAAATGGAGTTTTATTTGCTGGTTGGCCACTCGTAATAATCTTCCTACTGCTAGTAAATTGCATAAATGGGGTGTCATCAGTACTTGTAGATGTACTCCGTGTGATCTAGCTGATGAAGATGATTGTCATCTCTTCTTCATTGCCCTGTTGTTAACAATATGGCTGATTTAGTTTGGAAGTGGGTTGGTGTGTCCTCAAGATTCAACTCTCTTTAAGATTGGTGGAGATGGTTTTCTTCTACAGAAGCAAGGAAGAACAATATCTTCCAAAGCAAGCTGCTAGCGCTTACTGGGATCATTTATTATGCTTGGAAGATGAGAGAAATAACAAAATTGTTAGAAATATCTTGCCACATCCTGAAATTACTACTAAACTGCTCATTGATGATTGTAAGTTGAGGATTGTTCTGAAGATGAAACTGTCTGGGAGGAGAGGAAATGCAATGAGAAGAAGGCTCCAACTTTAGACTTGTTTTTCAGTTTGTGGTTGGGTCCCGTTTTTTGGTCTTGTGGGTTTCTCTGTTGCCTTGTTTCTTTTTAGGGTTGTTTGTATGCATCCCCACATCTTTCTTTTGATGAGTGTTGTTAGTGTTACTAACACATGAGGACACATTAGATTATGTGCGTTGTTTTTTATGGCTTGATTAGCCCCAGGGTTTAGGGAGTGCTCTACATGTGGATCTGTATTTTTGGGGCCTTGCCGAGGTTTTGGAGATGCTAGGTCTCTGAGTGAGACAGTTTTGAGTTGTATTTTTGCAGTCTTTGCCTTATTTTGGCTTGGACTTGGTTGTTACTCTCCCTCTTTTTTCTTATAGTTTACCATTGGCGAAAAAAAGATCTCAGATCCACATTGATTGGTTTGGTTTGTTTTGAAAGCGAAAATAAAACTCAAATGGACAAGCAGATTTGTTTACGTAGTTCGGTTTTACCCTATTCTGCGGAGTCTGAAGAGGGGGACTCACCCAATCCACTAGGCATCAAAAACCAACACACAAGCGTTTAGAAAGCAATCGCACACAGATAACAAAGGCTAAGAAACAGAGGTGAAGATTAGAAAATAGCACAAAGCAAGAAGAACAGAGAAGGAGTCAGACAAGCCCACAAAGAGCTCAAACCACCAAGGCTCCAATCTCCCTCGTCTCTGTTTTCTCTCCTCCCCCTTCCTTTTCTTCATCGGAGTTCACTCAATTTCAAATCGCCAAGGTGAGATAACCAGAGAAAAAGCTCGAGAGCTCAAACCCTAATTTTTCACAGCGGCGAAGAGAAAATGACAAAGACGAGGAGCTTGGGTTTCATCATAAGCTTTTATATAACCCTAGCGCCTCAGACGACGTCGTTCCATCGCATGAGCGTCTTCATAAGCCAAACACAACGTTTAGCATATGAGACTCATCCAAAGCTCAAATTAGAATAAGGCCTAAAAATTAGGGGTGTTCAAAAATATCCGATCCGGTCAATCCGATCCGATGATCCGACGATCCGATCCGTGAAAATCCGAATCCGTTGGAAAATTATCCGAATCCGATCCGATCCGAGAAAATTAGCCGGATCACCGGATCGGATACGGATCGGGCCGTCAAACCTCCCGGATATCCGAGGGTATAATACTATATATATATATTATGTGCAATAACAAAAAGTTTAATAGTCCAAGTAGTTTTATGTGTTTCGACTTCCTAGTACGACCCTTTTTTGTTTGTTTTTTAAACTATTTTTAATATATTTCACCCCACAAATAAAATTAACGTTAAATAAAACCTAAATCTATATTTAACACCCCATTTTTATTTTATTTTAAATTATTTTTCTCTTTCTTTTATGCGGATGATTATTTGGATCATGATTTTTGGGTGAAATGTACCAACTAAATAAATTATTTGGAACTTAAATACAAAAAAAATATAAAAATATGAATATTCGGATATTCGGATATCCGCCATAAATATCCGATCCGATCCGAGCTATACGGATCGGATATCCGGGTATAGCCGGATCGGATACGGATATGGTTTTAGAGAAAATTTTATTGCGGATATCCGATCCGATTAGCCGGATCGGATCGGATATCCGATCCGATTAGCCGGATCGGATCGGATATCCGTTTATGAACACCCCTACTAAAAATAGATAGGCCTAATTAGACGTCTTCTAATAAGATCAAGCACAAGCCCATCTGCATCCAACTAGAAATAGTCAAGCGGCTCAAGCGAGTGGGTCATGGTTCAAATAAGAGTCTGTTTAGAGTATTTAGCCACGTCTCATATTTTCTAACCCATACCTAGATCTATGTGCATTACTAACTATGAGTGTGTGTTTACCAATTACAATGATAGATTAAGATACATAACAACAAAACTAATTAATACAGTAGTTTGCTAGCAAAACTCCAAAATGTCCGATTGGCAATTCGTGAAATTTACCCCCAGTTATACTGTATTACTCTTCCGATTTGGTATTTTACTTTTAGTTGTGTATAATTTTTTTTATATATAAATAAAAAAAAGAATAGCTAACGCCTCACGAGAGTGTCAGAGCGCTGAGAAGGATTGTTGGTATCTTTCCCTTTTTAAGGACACGTCGCTCCATAACTCCAATTATACAAGGGACAGGACTTCTTTGGACCTTTCCCATAGTTTAAAAATAAAATCTAAAAATAAAAAGCCCATTTCAAGTTTCTCATTGGACAAACTTATTAGGAGTATTACACTAGCCTTCTCAAGTTTGATTACAATTTCTTCAGTCTCTCTCTCTCTCTCTGGCTCTCTGCCTCTTTAATTTCTTCCTCCACTTCCGTTTCAACTCTTTCGCCTCTTTTCCTCGTGGGCTTGTCTCAAAACGCTTGAATTCTTCTCATTTCCTATGAACAACAAGTATTACTATGTTCAAACTGTTTTGAATTTTGCTCTGTTTTTGTCTACTTCCAATTAATAAACTATAACCAATTCTTCCGTCTCCTAAATTCCTCGCCGTCGCCGTCTCTCATTTTTCTTTTTCTTTTTTTTTTTTTTTTTTAATTTGAACCCATAATCTTTTCAAAATATCAGTAAAAACAATTTCCAGATATATATACTCTGTTTCCTGGCCTCCCCTGTTGTAATTTCCTGCAAACCCACAAAATGGGGAAAGCAACGAGGTGGCTCAAGGGGCTGTTTGGGATGAAGACTACTATGAGGCAAACGCCGGGCATTGGCAGGGACTCCGGCGGCGCCGCAATTTGCCACAATCCTGCCACCATTCCGCCCAACATAACTCCGGCGGAGGCGGCCTGGCTGAGGGCGTACTATCCCGATGGCGACGACGGCGGCCAGACGGAGTGCAACAAGCACGCCATTGCGGTGGCTGCGGCCACTGCTGCGGCAGCGGACGCCGCCGTGGCCGCCGCCCAGGCTGCCGTGGAGGTGGTTAGGCTGACAAGCCGGGGGAGAAGCCAAAGCACCTCCAACAACAACTTGTTCCACGGTAACGGTGGGCTTGATGGGATTCCGAGCCAGGCCGCCGTTACAATTCAGACTAATTTCCGGGCTTATTTGGTAAGTCAATACGTTAATTAGATGTATATGTATAGGTTTATCAAGAAATTATGGTTTTGTAGATTTCTTGGTTTTGCACAAATAACATACAATAAATTAACCCTTTTAGCTAAAAATGTACGTGTTGTTGTGTTGTTGTGTTGGAACTTGGAAATATATATAGGCAAGGAAGGCGTTGAGAGCGCTAAAAGGACTGGTGAAAATACAAGCCCTAGTGAGAGGGTATCTAGTGCGCAAGCAGGCCACGGCCACCCTTCACGGAATGCAAGCCCTCATCCGAGCTCAAGCCACCGTTCGCTCCAGGCGCGCCCTTTCTGGCGCGCCTTCGTCCGCGGCCCAGAGCAAGAGGCTGTCTGCTTCTTTCGAAGCCCGGACGCTAAACCCTCCAATCGACAAGGTGGTGGAAGTGGACTTCGGGCAGCCCGGGTCCAGGTCGGCCCGTACAGGGCCCGGCTCCAGAACATCCTTTTCCGAGCTGGGCGAAGACCCGTCCTCCTACCAGATTCTCCAGTTCGACACATTCCAGCCACACCACCAGTTCGCACCACCGGCCCGGATATCCATACCCAACAGCCACCCCCACCCGTGCTGCCACCACTTCCACGACACGGAGTGGGGGCTGACTGCGGAGGAGTGCCGGTCCACCACCGCCCAGACGACCCCGCGGTTCTCTGGCCCGGATGAAATGTGCAGGCGGATAGCACCCCTGACACCCACTAGGAGTGGGCCCGGGCCCGGCATTTTGCACCACGGGGGCTGGGGGAGGCAGGAGCTGTACTACTACAACTACCCTAACTACATGGCCAAGACGATGTCGTTTAAGGCGAAGGTGAGGTCGCATAGTGCTCCCAAACAGAGGCCGGAGTCGGATGGGAGTAATATTAATAGTAGTAGTAGTAAAAAGAGGATGTCTTTGAGTCAAATGATGGACGCTCGGAATAGCTTGAGTGGTGTGAGGATGCAGAGGTCGTGCTCTCAAGTGCAAGAAGTCGTCAACTTCAAGAATGCAGTCATGGGCAGGCTTGGAAGATCTCCCTCATGATTACACATCTACAATCTCTAAATATATCATCATTTTAGTTTGTTACATGTATTTGTGCAAGGATAAGTAATAATATCTGTGTTATTTTTATGTAATTTTTAACACAATTTGTCTAAGCGAATTGAATATAAATGAGCCCTAGCTAGCTACAGCTATATATGTTCGTGTTTTACCTTTTAGATACCCATTTTCTCTAATGTATAGTATGACCCTTATTTTAGGCCGTACGTGAAAGAAATTTTACCGCCGTTCTATCCTATTCAGAAATTTTACTATCTAGTGAAATTTCCTTTTTCTTCTTTCTGTTTCGACTTTCGAGAAAGAAAGGAGTATAAGAGGAGCTGGATGAATAGAGGGTGACATATTAAGATCCCAACCATACACATGAATATGATGATTTCTTGTTTGAAAAAATGGTACCCTCACGCTTTGCATACTTCTTTGTTCTGTTTTCAAACAATCTTAATCAACTTGTTTCTTTGTCTTTGTTTTTAAATTGCTTAATCGATAATGATAGCAATACTTGCCTTTGAATAAGTATGCCTTTGAATAAGTATGGGGTGGATTATGTGGAGTTTGTGTTTGATTGATGTAGGTAGTATGGCCTCAACTTCTAGACCCGTGAAGAAGTCAAAGAAAAGTGATAAGCCCGAGCTTAACCAATGCAACATGTCCTCCGAATTCAGAAAGACGTTCAATGCTTGCCTTAAGCTCAAGCATATAACAAGATGGTATTGCAAAGAGGATGGGCAACGCTTGCACATCCATGATGATTTGATGGAGGCATTCACTTACATAGGGGGCGAGAATTTGCTTATGTGGGACAATCACCATTACCCCATCCTCACTTGTGAGTTTTTGGCCACCTTCTCTACCAAGATCAAGAGCCCTCACACGGGTGGTAAGATACAATTTCAGCTCGGGAACAAGTGGTTCAAGCTCACCTTGCAAGAGCTCAATGATGCATTCGGGTTCCCTAACCCGATTTATGATTCCAAGCTTGAGCACGACCCCCTAGAGACATGGAGCTATCTATCCGGGAAAGAGGAGGACGCCTTCCACAACTTGCCTAGCAAGGACATCCCCAACCCGCTCTTTCGGATCATTCTTCGCATCCTAGGGAGCACGGTCTTCCCGAGAACTGAGTTATCTAGACCGAACAAGAAGGAGGTCAACATGATGAGGACGATGTTATTCTCTTCCCCCGAGCCTATCAACATTGGCTTCAAGTGGATGAGGAGTGTGGATGATTTCAAGGCCAAGTCAGATTCGGTTTACTTTGGAGGGATGATTGCTCGGCTCTCCCACATCCTTAGAGTCAACATGAGAGCTATTCAGGGGAGAAGCCGATATTTGTGAACATCTCGTTCCTCATTAATGCAAAGATGATAGCGAGGCACCCCGATGGCCCCAACACGTATTGCTCCACTTTTCATGGTAACCAAGTTGTCATCACTAAAGAGCGGGTTGATTTGCTTCATTTGCCAAATTGGTTTGAGATGTGGTCCAGCGATCGATATCGTTTGAAGAAACGCCCCGAACACAATGAGTCTTTGAGAAGACGCCCCCGCCATTATCCGAGTCCCGAGCTTGGGTATGATATTCTAGCCTTGCCCGCCCCACCTCCCCTCAGGCACGACCACACTGGGGTCGAGCACGACCCATTTGGGTCGTTCCAACCAGCACGTCAGTCCGTGCACGACCCTACAGGACCATATCACATCCCTATGCCGCCCTTACAACCTACTTTTGGAGCGGTTTATGAGTTCGGGACCTCCTCGGATGCTTACACCGGTCCTAGAAACGAAGAGCCAATGCAGCAAGATGAGGCTCCGGTGTATGACATGGCTTATTTGGCTCGGGAGATGGCGGCCATGAGGGTTGAACATAGGCAACAACACTAGGCCGTGATGCGGGGGCATTCGTCCATGATGGAGAACCAAAGGCAAACCCGGGTTGAGGTGGATCAGCATTATCAGGAGTTCTAGCAGTTCCGGACGTACTATGAGGCCCAACAAGAGATGGATGATTACCGTTGGGCTCATATGGAGAGTTACATGCATTGGAACCAAGGACATTACCCGGATCAAGATGCATGGGTTCCTCCGACATATTTGGATAGTATAGCCTAAGTCATGAGAAATTGCTTTTAGTTGTGAAAATTGACTTGTGATGAAATTGAGCATATGTGTCTTAAGTAGAAGTAGTTGCAATCCAACAAAAATTTTACCTAGTGAGGAATTTTGGCCTTATAGGGAGAACATCAAAGATCCCTGTTCTTTTTCTTGTGTGATTTGCTCTCTTTATACATATATATCTCTTGTCATTGATATGGTTATCCATTTCTTGAAGCCGCTATGAGATCGTTCATGCATGTTAATTATGATTAAGAACTTATATTTCATAAGCCACTTTTTATCATCTCTTTTTCCTACCTTTACATTATCCTCTTTTTGAAGCCAAGTTGAGCCTTAAGCCTTTAATTTTTAGCTCCACAAAAGTATTCCCTAGCCAAGATAAGCTTGACCCTATCCGGGGATTAGGACTTAGTATTGGTTGTGATAATTTTGTTGAGTGAGATTGTTTGGTTCAAGTGTGGGGTAATTATGGGTTGGGAAAAGTTAAAAAAAATCTTGCGGTTTGTTATGTAAAAGGGGTTTGGTTCCCTGAATGCACTTGCAAAGAAAGAAAGAAAAAAAATCGGCCGATCTCCCATGAAAAAAAATGAAAAATAGGGAGAAAAAGAAAGCAAAGTGTTGAAAGTGAATAATGTGCATGAGCCAAATTTCCTTAATAATTAGAAGGAGTTTCGATAAGAGTCAATTTTTAGTTTTTTTTTACCTGATCCAAGTAATTTTTTTCGGTTTTGCCAATAATTCACAATTCACGCATCCAAAAATAACTATTTATCCACTTTTTTACAACACTTCATACCATGCATGATAAGACTAATGGATTATGAATAGTTAAAGTCTCTCCCTCATCGAGAAGTTCCAACTCTTGGCCCTTTCCAGCATCTATAAATAGTTGAAAAATGTAAAATTTACAAGGGTCGAAAAAAATCTCTAGCTTAAGATCTTTTCTTATTAACAAAGACTCGACATGTTAAAACCTTTTGGAAGACTTCTTTATTTACGAGGGATAATCCTAAGAGGTTCTAAGGCTTTATTTGTAAGATAGAAAACACCAGAACTTGTAAAAGTGTTCATATTCTGAACGCAAATAATCCTAGACTATAAAATCTCTTTTAAAGCGCATTTGCAAGTGCATGTGCGCTTTATTCCTTTCTCGAAACGTGAATAATCAAGGAGAATGATCCATGTGCACGTGGATCATGAATGAAAGTTTTTGCATGCCCATTTTATATTAATTTAGGTACTCAAACTTAATGCTTGTTTATTTCGGGTTCCAATAAAAATTATATATGTTTGTTTGGTATTAAAAACTAGTTGGAGTTTTCCATACTAATTAGTTGTGCGAACCCATATAAGGTATTTGTTTGACACATAAAAACTAGTTACTAGTTGTAAAATTAGTTTTTTTTAGAAAGTTGATTTTTAAAGCTTTTAGAGGAGTTTTTAGTACATAATTTTTTAAATTAAAAAATTAAGTATTCCTAAATAAGAACAACTCTAATATAAAGTGAAATTTTAAATTATCACTTAATACATTAAACGAGTTAAATATTATCAAAAAATATTTACATTTATTTAAAACTCTATCTACTTTTGTAGTTTGGTAACTTAACGAAAACATACCCTAAATCATGCATGATCCATTGATGCTTGTAATTTGAATTATGAGATTGATTTGGATTTTGGATGTATTCATGTTTGGTAAACTAATGGAGCCTTTTTTCGACCAAAAAAAAACTAATGGAGCCTTTTTGTTGTATTACTTTAGCCCATATAAATCAAGATCTAAACCATGCAGACTCATACTATATATAAACATTTCATATGATTTTTTTGGTGCAATATCTCATCATGTAAGTTAATTTCCATCATAGATCGATATCAATCAATATAGTGTGTGACAAACATTTCAAATTCCATCATTGACATGAAAGCATGGATCAAATCTCAACCTAGCATGCAATACTTAGCAAAAACCACCCAAATATACATGAAAAGAGCTATGGCACGACCCAAAGGGGGTCGTGCACGGCCGCTTAGGGGGTCGGTCCAGAGAGCTTGATTTTTGGGTGGGTCGTGCACGACCCCACGACCACCTGGTACTATTCATTGTCTTCAACCTTCACCTAAAATTCGGATCTAGCCCCCATTGGCACCAAATATAAGATTTCAACCACAATAACCAGAAAATTCGAGTCTAAACTCACCCTAGCATGAAAGAATCAAGAACAACACCCATTATGCAAGCAAATTCCAAATTTCTACCCAAAATCAAAAATCCCCAAATAATGCAAATCCAACCCAAAAATTCAATTTCAACCATGAATAATCACAATTAAAAGTAGAGGGTTAGAGATCCATACCGAAAATCCGAGATTCAAGCAAGAAAAGTGGAAAAAGGGTGGAGTTCGACCTAGATCTAGGTTTGGGAGTTCGGGTCGAGCACGGGCAGATCTGGCTCGATCTGGGCTGGATCTGTTCGGGCGTGGCTGCAGTGGTGTGGTGGTGGTGATTTGGTGTTGAACCGGTGGCTTTGGTGGGGTGATTGGTGAGGTTTAGGGGAAGATGAGAATGAGAGAGCAAGAGAAGAGCAATGGAGGAGGTTATGGTTGTGTTCGAGGCAAAGGGAGGCTGAAAAAGGGTCGGTCTTGGTTTTAATGAAAATAGGGAAAGAAAAACTTACCTTTTAGGAGAAGAAGGGCAAAATCGTACTTGCGACTAGGGTCGTGCACAACCCCCCTAGGGTCGTGCTCGACCCCCCTGGGAGATGGTCGACAATTACCTTAAATTGCTCTTTATGTAAAGTCGTCTTTTCCCGTCTTTTTGATCTCGTCTTTGAAGCTTATGACCTTGCAAAAATCCCACAAAGTTCTATCCTAAACAATAGTATTCTATCCTATTCTAAGGAAGGTTAGAAAAAAAAGAACCTAATCTAAAAATAAAATAAAATAAAAATAAAAATAATATAACTGACTAAAAACCGGGTTGCCTCCCGTAAGCGCTTTTTTAACGTCCTTAGCTTGACGACATACCTTAGCTCAGTCCGAGGTGGTGAGAGCCCATGTGGCTCGGATTTCTTCATCGGGTTCCACCTTTGCATAGTACTTCTTTAAGCGGTACCCATTGACTTTAAAAACGCTTCGTTCTCGTCTATAAGGTCGACCGCCCCATGTGGATAAATGTGATGAACCGTGAATGGTCCACTCCATCTTGTCTTTAGCTTTTCGGGGAAAAGTCGGAGCCTAGAGTTGAAAAGGAGTACTTGGTCACCGGCTTTGAAGAGTTTTGGAACAAGCTTCTTTTCATGCCACTTTTTGGTTCTCTCCTTGTAGATCTTGGCATTCTCATACGCCTTGAGCCTCAATTCTTCCAATTCTTGCAAGTCCATGAAACGTTTTGCTCCGGCCGCATCGAGGTCCATGTTGAGCTCTTTGAGAGCCCATAAAGCTTTGTGTTCAAACTCGACGGGCAAGTGACATGACTTGCCATACACCAAGTTGTAAGGAGTGGTGCGGAGTGGCGTCTTGTAAGCGGTGCGGTATGCCCATAGTGCATCATCAAGCTTTGAAGACCAATCTTTCCTTGACCGGGATACCATCTTCTCTAAGATGCTCTTTATTTGACGGTTTGAGACCTCCAATTGACCACTTGTTTGAGGATGATATGGTGTTGCCACCCTGTGAGAGACCCCATACTTGGCCAAAAGAGCTTCAAAGCTCCTTTCAATGAAGTGTGAGCCGCCATCACTTATAAGAACTCGGGGGACTCCAAAACGAGGGAAGATATTTGATTTCATGAACTTAGCAACCACCTGAGCATCATTTGTTTTTGTATCAATGGCCTCCACCCACTTGGACACATAATCAACCGCTACAAGGATGTACTTATAAGGACCCGATGAAGGGAATGGCCCCATAAAGTCTATCCCCCACACATCAAAAAGCTCGACTTTCAAGATACCGGTGAGCGGATTCTCATTTCTCCAAGTAATGTTTCTGAAACGCTGGCACTCGTCACACCTTGTCACAAACTCATGTACATCCTTGAAAAGCGTTGGCCAATACAAGCCACTTTGAAGAATCTTTGTCGTGGTCTTGAATCCTTTAGCATGGCCTCCCGTTGGTAGGGTGTGGCAATGGCGAATGACGCTCTCAATCTCATCATCCGGAATACAACGTCGAAAGATGTGATCACTTCCTTGCTTGAACAAGTAAGGATCATCCCAATAATATTGCTTGACGTTGTGGAGAAATTTCTTTTTGGCTTGAGGGGTTAAACCCGCCAGAATCTCGCCTCCTACAATATAGTTAGCAAAATCCACAAACCAAGGGGTCTTTGACCCACGTAAAGCAAGAATAGAAGTAGAGGGAGAAGATAAAGATGGGAGATCATTGGAACTCGAAAGAACCGAAAGGGGCGAAGAAGACTTACCTGCGCGACCCAGGGTGAGGATCGTGCACGAGCCATTTGGGTCGTGCTCGAAGTCTGACTCGAGGGAAGGGGTCGTGCTCGACCCTTCTGGGGTCGTGATCGACCTTATGACGACCCGGGCAGGGTCGGTCCTGAGAGGGCCAACCTCCAATGGGGTCGTGCACGATCCTGGCGGAGTCGGTCCTGAGAGCTTGATTTCTCCACCACTCTTGTCTCCATGGGGCTCTTTGTCGCCTTGCAAAAGAGTCTCATCGGGGCGTGTATCATTGATGGGGATTGATCCACCGGACTCCTGGATATGCTCAAGGGGCAGTCTTGATAGGTGATTCGCCACTAAGTTCTCCGCTCCTTTCTTGTCTCGGATTTCGTGATCGAATTCTGCAATAAAAGCATCCAACGAAGCAACCTAGGCTTGGCGTCTTTTTTCGCCATTAGAAATCTAACCGCAGCATGTACAGTATAAACGATCACCTTAGAACCTACTAAGTAAGAGCTAAATTTCTCAAAAGCAAACACCACAGCAAGAAACTCTTTCTCGATTGTGGTGTACTTACTCTGGGCTTCATCATGCGTCTTACTTGCATAGTAGATGGCATGAAGCTTCTTGTGCTTCCTTTGCCCAAGAACCGCTCCTATGGCATAGTCACTAGCATCACACATGATTTCGAAGGGAAGTGACCAATCCGGTGATTGCATAATGGGGGCCGTCACGAGGGCTTTCCTCAACCTGTAAAACGCTTCAAGACATTCTGGAGACATGCTAAACACTACATCTTTCATTAGTAGGTTAGTCAATGGCTTAGCAATTTTAGAAAAGTCTTTAATAAAGCATCTATAAAAACCCGCATGGCTCAAAAAGCTCCTAACGTCTTTAACGGATGATGGAGGGGGCAGTTTCTCAATAAGCTCAATTTTTAACTTGTCCACCTCAATCCCGCGTTTAGACACTAGATGTCCTAAGATAATACCCTCTCTAACCATGAAATGACACTTTTCACAATTAAGCACAAGATTAGTCTCCTCACATCTGTTAAGGACTCTAGAGAGATTAGCAAGACATGAATCAAAAGTGGAACCATAAACTGAAAAATCATCCATAAATACCTCCATTATTTCTTCAAACATGTCGGAGAAGATGGCCATCATGTATCGCTGAAAGGTGGTCGGGGCGTTGCAAAGCCCAAATGGCATCCTCCTATAGGCAAACGTCCCATATGGACAAGTAAATGTCGTCTTCTCTTGATCGTCGGGGTGAATGGGAATCTGCCAAAAACCACTATAGCCATCCAAATAGCAAAAGTAATCGTGAAGGACTAAGCGTTCTAGGACTTGGTCAATGAAGGGGAGTGGAAAGTGATCCTTCCTAGTGGCACTATTAAGTTTCCTATAGTCTATGCACATTCTCCACTTAGTGGTGGACCTAGTTGGAATCAACTCCCCTTTTTCATTTTCAACAACCGTCATTCCCTTTTTTTAGGAACTACATGTACGAGGCTAACCCATTTACTATCGGAGATAGGAAATATGATACCGGCATCTAACATCCTAAGAATTTCCTTTTTCACTACCTCTTTCATGTTAGGGTTTAGCCTACGTTGATGCTCAATAGTGGGTTTATGATCATCCTCCATATAAATTCTATGCATGCACAATGAGGGTGAAATACCACTAAGTTCCTCCAATGAATAACCTATGGCTTTCCTATAGGTCCTAAGCACATCAAGCAATTTATTCTCTTCTTCCATACTCAAGTTAGCATTAATAATAATGGGAAGAGTAGAATTAGGACCAAGAAAAGCGTACCTTAGGGAGTCGGGGAGCTCCTTAAGCTCGGGAGTAGGCTCGGGCAAGCTAACTTCCTCCTCAAGCTCCGCTTTTAGTACATCCAAGACAAGGCATTGCTCCTCACTTTCGTCCAGGAGGGTCGGTCTTGAGACCCCAAAAACGTGTGGTAGAGGATCTCAAGCCAATAATTTCTCTGTTGGGTTGTTGCACTCAATGTAGTCAGAGCATGTGTATAGCATCTTGACATCCTCCTGATTTGACTCCTTCATTGTTGGGTTGAATCGTAACTCAACCACTTCTTCTCCAATGTTGAAGGTGAGAAGACCGTTCTTGACATCTATGATGGCTCCCGCTGTGGCTAAGAATGGCCGTCCGAGAATAATGGGCACCACGGGATCTTCAGGCATCTCCATCACTATGAAATCTTTGGGCACAAAGAACTTCCCAACTTGAACCGGGTAATCATCTACCACTCCCGTTGTCTTGAAACACGACCCATCCTCCATGTATAGCCTCATGTTCACTGGTACTAATGGCCCCATGTTTGTCTTGGACTAAATTGAAAGTGGAAGCAAACTCGTACTAGCACCTAGATCACACAAAGCTTTGAAATGGTAAGCTCCAATACCAATTGTAATAGCAAACTTACCTTGGTGGCCTAGCTTCTCGGGAAGCTCCAAGGATCTCACTTCATTTGTCAATTCCGACATGGATCGCTTCCTAGATAAGATCTCCTTCAAGAATTTAGTATAAGCAAACATTTCATTCAAAGCCTCAACGAAAGGAATGGAAAGATTTAAGCCTTGAAGCAACTTAACAAAGCGCTTGAACTTACCTTCCGTGGAGTCTTTGGGTTTTTTAGAAGGGAAAGGAAGTACTTTAGATGGATAGTGAATGGAAAGAGAAGGGTTAGAAGACTTACCTGGCGAAGGGTGATCGAGCTCGACCCTTGGAGGGTCGATCACCACTTCTTCTTCGTTATTAGCGCCCTCCGAATCGACCCTTGAGGGGGTCGTGCTCGACCTTAAAGGGGTCACGCTCTACCATTTTGGGGTCGTGATCGACCCTAATGGAGTCATGGCAGGGTCGATCCTAAGAGGGCCAACCTTTGTTGGGGTCATGCTCGACCCTGACAGGGTCGGTCCTAAGGCCTCTTCTTCCTCCTTATGCTTGGATGGCTCGGGCAACACTTTGCCACTCCTTAGGTGCATGGCTCGGATCTTACCATCACTTGCTCGGCTTCTAGGATTCTCCTCGGGGCGGCTCGGAAGTTGTCCATGAGGTCTCGGGATTTGAGTTGCTAGCTGGCCAAGTTGGGAATCGACATTCTTTCTCCATGAGTCAAATTCTCCAAACCTTGCATGAACGACTTTCATCTGCGTGGTTAGCTCGGCTCGTACTCCACTAAGGTCAGTTCGGACTCCATTGATTCCTTCTTGAAGCCCTTGCACCCATGATGGTGGCTCTTGATAGCCCTGAGGACGGTAGGGAGGGGGACGTTGCTCTTGTTGAGGGGGTTGCTTGTATTGGTCATAATTGGAATTTCCCCAAGATGGTTGAGCATTGTTCCTCCCTACATAATTGTTTTGGTTCCTATAGGAACCTCTCATGTAGTTTGCCTCCTCATAAGCCTCGGGGGCTCGTACTTGCTGCGAATTAGTGCAATTGGAAGTAGTATGGGCGGAAGACCCGCATTCTTGACAAGATTGAGAAGATTTAAAGTAACTTACTTGCTTTTTCAAACGGTTGATCTCATCTTGCATGAATCGGAAGTTCACATCCCGATCAACCAAATTAGATTGTGGCTCATACAACTTCCTCTCCATCGGCTTCGCTTGTTGGGTTCCGTACATGGCATCATAGTTGGTTAGCTTATTCAATAACGCCCATGCCTCATCTAGAGTCATCTTAATGAACCCACAATCAGTGTGAAGGTTAATGCGATCCTTGGTAGCCGCATTAATGCCTTGAAAGAAGATCTCTTGGAGAACATAGGGAGGTTGCCCATGAGTAGGGCATTGGCGTAGAAGCTCTTGGAATCGTTCCCATGTCTCAACAAGTGTCTCGTTTGGAAGTTGATGGTAGGAGTTGATGCGCTTCCTAAGCTCCGTTGTTTTTGCCGGTGGAAAGAACTTGGTCATGAATAGATCATGCAAAGCCTTCCACGTTGTAATAGATCTTGGTGGCAAGCTCTCCAACCAACTCAAAGCTTTTCCTGCAAGAGACCACTTAAAAGCCTTCAAGAGAGCATATTCAAGTGCGACACCGTCAGCAGCAATAGTGTCACATAAATTAGTAAAATTCTTTATATGCTCCATGGGGCATTCAGTGGGTTTCCCCTCAAATTGAGAACGCTTGATTAAGGATATGAAATGATATTTAATCTCAAAAGTGCGGTCGATCTCCGGAAGCACTATCGCCGATTCGGGCACCCTCGGTTCTGGGTGCATGTATTGCTTGGCATTCGTCGGGATAGCGTTCAGTTGCGCCTGAGCTCGCTGCGCAGCTGCAACCTAAGCATCTCGGTCCATTCGTATGCGCTGCATCTCAGCGCGGAGTTCCTCCATTTGTTGAGCAAGAGTCATAGCGTCGGCCAATGCTCGTCGTTCTCTCAAACGTTGATGGAAGGATCTCTCAGGTTCGCTGTCATAGTTAATCCTAAAGGTTCTCCGAGAATAACTAGATGGCATACACTGCGAACAAAGACAAAGAAAACTAAATTAAAAAAAACAAAAGGGTAAGGGCTAGTCCCAAACCCAAATATCAACTAAACTAGGCACTATTGCTCACTCCCCGGCAACGACGCCAATTTGTTGAAGGGTCTCTTAAACAAATAAATTTATATCAAGACCCAGCTGAGTACAGAGAGTAAGGTTCGTCCACGGGAATGAGAACAGGGCTAAAAATTAGTTGACAAACTACGAAAAACAAAGCAAACATGAACAAAACAAAGCCATGACGAGCTGATTAGGGTCGTGCACGACCCTATGAGGTTCGATCCTAGACACACAAAAACACACACATACATAAACGGACTATGGGACTCGAGCACAACCTTAGGGAAGTCGAGATCGATGCAATATAACAAGTTTTAATCAAATATAAAAAGGCAATCCTAGGGCTAGGTCTACCACAACAACAACCATACATGCTTTCAACAAGAATTCACAACCATCATGCAATTATGATCATAGAAAAGTCAATTGTCGCAAACAATTCAAGTTATTTAATCAACTGTCGCAAATTAAACAACTTTCTATCTATCCTTCAACCTAGGAATATCAACTTTCGCAAATAATCCTAATAGATCTAATCAAGCATTCAACTTTACACTTTCGCTTTTAGGTTAATTGCAAGATATTGCCTCAACTTTCGCAAAGGAATTTAGCACAAGATAGATAGATAGATATGATCTTCAAGCATTCAAGTCATGAATTCAAGTTTAGATATGCATGACCGTGTTGGGTATTCACCCAACCCTAGAATCTAAGAGAACTACTCACACATAGCTAATTAAGCAAAATGAAAACATCATGATCATAAAAACCGAAAATTAAATTAACCTAAGAAGAAGTCTTACAAATTTTTCCAACTTGTTCTCCAAGTCTTCTTCCCAATCTCCCAAAGAACGTAAATAAAAATAGAGCAAAAACCCATAACCCTAAAACAAAGAGTTTTGCCTCCTTATATAGAGGAAAAAGAGTCCTAATTAAACTAGGAAACATAATAAAACAACTTCCTAAATAAAAGATAGAATATATCCATAAAGATATCGGAATAAGGAGAAAGTCGGCGCCATGATCGACCCAAATGGGTCGTGCACGACCCCCCTGGGGTTGATCCTGAATGCTCGATTATTGGGTGGGTCGATCTTGGCTTGTGCTGGCTCGTGCATGACCTTGTTTGGTTCGTTCTTGTCTTGCTTTGGCTCGTGCACGAGCTCCTTTAGCTCGATTCTACTCCTTTCTTCGGCTCTCTTCCTTAGCTTCTCTTCATAGCTTGTCCATAGTTCATCCGCCCTCTCTTGTGATGCTCGAAATCCTTTGTTATGCTCCAAAACTCCTATGAAAAGACACAAAAGATGCTTAGTTTCTGAATCTCAAGGAAATACGAAAACTAAGACAAAAAGACTCAAAAACATAAAACTCTAGCACAAAAACAAACTAAACCTAATCTATGTAGATACTAAAAACCTACTTAAAAAGCGGACATCATGACCATGTGGTCGCTAAATACTAACGCTAATATTGTCCACGAAATTAATTTTAGCGACCATTGTGTGTGTGGTCACTAATTTCGCAACCACGTGATAACTATGTTTTTTTGTTAGGTTTGGATTTTTCGACCATATGGTCGCTAAATAGTGACCATATTATATGATCTCTAAATTATGAATGGTAAATCAATGGAATAGTGTATGTAGGGGTGGATCCAGGCGGGGGTGAGCGGGGGCAGTCGCCCCCACATTCGGTCGGAGGAGCGATGAATATACCAAAGGCATTAGGAGAGTAAAGTAAGATGTGGGAAGTATGCCCCCACAGGACAAGTGAGTGCTGGGATGAGTAAGGAAGAGGCAAGGATCGTCGATCGGTGTTGATGAACTGGGAAATCGTCAAGTCTCGTTTGGAGAAGACGAAGTTGCCTGAAAAGCGTTTAAATTTAAAAATATAAAATGAAGACTAAAATTAAAAGTCAAGTGGTTCGACCAAACAAAATTAAAAGTCACGTGGGAGCTTCTTTCCAAAGAAAACACATCTGGCACAAAATTTTTCCTTCGTTTATGGGCTTGTGGTAGATTTAGAGCTTTTGTGGGCTGACCCTAAAATAATTTCACACTAAGTAAATTTGTAAGCGCACTAAGTAAAACAATAAAAAGACTACCAAAAAAAGTAAAACTATAAGGGCTCGTTTTGTATCGATATCATATATCGGTATAGGGTAACGATATCGGATATCAGTATTAATATCGGTATCGGATATGGGATATCATTCATATCACATATCCCTCATACCTCTTTTATTTGGGTATACCAAATTCCATGGAAAATGGCTTGTTTTTATATAAGGATATGGTCAGATATCAATATACTCCCATACCAAACACTAAATATGGCCTGATACCGATATCTGAATTCATATACTCCCATACCAAACATGAGATATCAACCGATATCTATTATCAGGATATCAATACCAAACGGGCCCTAAAAATCCTACAAATCAAGATAAAATAAAAAAAAATATGCGATAACTAAAGTTTTACTATGCAAAAATCTTTATACTAATAAAGAAGAAGGTACCCAACAACATAAAAGAATTCTTCAAAAAGAAAGTATGATAAAGACTACACAGTTAATTAAGACTATTCTGGGTCAACAGTGGACGACGATCATACTTGAGGTGGTCAAAGTCCGCCCCCCTTTTGAACGATCCTGGATCCACCCCTGGGTGTATGACCTCAACTTCAACCTTCAAAGAAATTAGAAAAGAAGGAAGCTAGGTTAAACTAACTACGTACACTAGCATTTCCTAGTTTGAGATTGAAATAAAGATAACCAGATAAGACCTCGAACCTTAAACAAGTAGCCTTAATTAAGCACTGCCTCGTTACTCCAAACGAGGTAGTTTGAGTCCACTTTTATAGATTAGAAAAGAATTGATTGAATATAATCAAGCCAAAATCTAGCTCTCTTCCAAAGAGCATATATGTCTCGAGAATATACGGTCCAAGGCAAGGAAGAGAGCACAAGGCTCAAACAGAAGCCAAAGTCCTCGTTTATCTCACCGCCAGTCTCTTTCTCATCACCGAAACACACTTTACGAAATATTCACTAAACAAGACAAATAAAAAAGAGTTTCTTTTGCATTAAATCTGAATGTGTGTATGTATGTACTCCCTCCGTTTCAAAATAGTTGTCCATATAGACAATTTTTCTTGTTTCACAATAGTTGTTCATATAATAATTTTTTCCATTTATACCCTTAATAATTACACCACACTAAACATACACTTTTTCCAAAGTAACTTTTTGGAGTAGAAAGTACCACTTTATAGGGGTATTTTTGGAAGAATTTCCCCCCCTTAATATATGTGCACTTTTGTCTATGAACAACTATTTTGAAACGGAGGGAGTATATTCTTCCATTGATGATGACTATATCATGCAAAAAGCATAATTTTATTCAAATGATGGTACTACTCACTGCCAAACAAACAGCGTCCAAGAAATTTTTAAAAAATAAATAAATTATTGATTGCAAAATCTCTACATTTTTCTATACTTGCATACTAGTACTAACGAGCTAGCTTCTAGGCATTAAATTAATAAACTCGAAAACTTTTCTTCGTAGAATGGAATTCAAAAATCCGCACATCAAAATCAGTCACCAATCATTTACTTTTGACATTAAATGTTACTAGGAAAACCATGGCTGAAATGACTTCCTAACGACCATCATCCACTAGCATTATTATTTTGCAGTGGAATTTTAGACCCTAATCTAATCATAATTACCTCCTTTTTCCTCGTCAAGTGTAAACCAGGCTGCCAACCGTTGAAAATATATGGAATTAAAATCTACTTTTAAGTTGGTTACACTTTCATTTTTTTTAATAAGAAAAGTAATTAGGGTGGTCACTGAAAACATAGTGATCGCCCTAGAGCATCATGACGAATGAGGGTTAGTAAATCCGGATCATCTGTAAGCGAGACAGAGGAGATGCGACTGAAAGATTCAGCGATGAAGTCCGCCACAGAATTTCACTCCTTGCACTCCTGGTAGACGTGAGTGATACACCAATCCTGGAACCGGGCAAGTAAATAATGGATGTCCGAACGCAGCAGCTCACTCTCCCACGGGCAGCGCCAGTCACCGAGCACGGCCTTGACCAGCTGCAAATTATCGCCTTCAATCTGGATCGGGGAATACCACATCTGATGGCCTCGAGAAGTCCCTGGCGTAAGGCGATGGTCTCGGATATCAAAACGGACTGTCGACCAATCAGTCCTCCGTCAATGTGGATGGGGGAGCCACCAGAATCCCTGAGGATGAACCCGAACGAATCCACGCCATCTGTATTCACTGCACCATCAAAATTCAGTTTAATATAGTCTCTCTTAAGTTTTGCCCATTTCATATGCTTTCTTCTTGTTGCACCACCAATTGTAGGAGTGCGCAGGCCAGGGGGCTTCTGAAGTTCCAGCTAGTTTCCAATGGCCGGTTACACTTTCATTTTTAAAAAAACATTGATTTATTTTACATTTAATCTTTATTTCAATGCAAATGGTCTCTAGCTCAAATTACTGTATCAAGAAAGAAAAAAGAAGAGCATATGCGCAAGATTATTTTGGAAAGACCACGTTAAAAAATTTTAGTTCAATGTTTTGTGACTTGTATTTCTATGCACTATTATGAGGGGTATGGCCTGGCCAGTTTGATCTCGTGACTTGGAAGTTTTTTTACTCAGGCTGATTTATTGGGGGATACAAAGGCTGAGACATATTATTGCTACATACAATAAGATTTGATCAGAGAAGGAAGCGAGAGTAGTTTATTTCCTGGCATCGTCCCATGGAAGGTTGGGTAATACTCGATTAAATGATGTTTTTGCGTTTTGATTTAATCTCTGCAACAATGTTTACTTTTTCTAGTTTAATAATCCCTTTTTCAGATTTACTTTTCATCTTTTGAAAACTATTGCCTCCAAAATAAACGTAGGAAGTAGAGAAAAGATCAAATAAAAGCCGTTCACCCTAAACAAAAAAAAAAGGAAAAATTAAAAAGGACTTAAAAGCATGTCATTGTCACCTATGGTGATAGAGTAGAGTAGGATTAATTGGTTGTATTAATATGTGTGAGAATTGTAAAACGTCCTATTTAGCTGATCGGAGGGAGTATTGAATACTGATGGTGTTGTTCAGGATGGAAGTATTGCTACTTCTGCGGGTGTTTGAGAGACAGCGATGGTCGTTAGATTGCAGGTGTGGTGCATAATATTGGTTGTTGCATTGTACCTATGGCTGAGCTTTGGTGTGTTTCGAATGGGTTGCAACTAGTCTGGGAGAAGGTTACAGGAGAGTGTGCTTGGAAATTGATTCACAACTTGTTGTGCAGCTTCTGAGTAAACATGTGGACCGTTATCACCCTTTATTTAGTCTGGTATCTCGGTGCCATGACTTCCTTAGGTGGAGTTGGATTATCCAATCCCGGCATGTGTATCGTGAAGCTTCCTTAGGTGGAGTTGGATTTCTTAGCTTCGATTGTTTTTTCTTTCAATTTAGGAATTCATATTTTGCTTGACGTGCCTGAGGATGTTCGTTGTTTATTGTCTTATGATGTTAGGGGGTCGGACTTTCTCCTGTTTGCTTACTACTTAGCCCGATTTTCTTTGAATAAAATTCCCCCTTGAGGGGAGGGAAAGTACCGCCTCTCCTTATATAAAAAAAAAATAACCATATTGTGATAAATGTTTGGTGCATACTTATAGACAATGCTTTAAAATCATTCTCTTTCTCAGGTAGTCCGGCTTGTGTGACTTAAGATTTGGAGCTCTATTTCCCACTATTTTTACATGCACATATTTACTATTTAGCATATGCTTCAACCTTTTAGCTAATTCTCCTATAATATTAGAAGCAAGATTAAGTTGGGGTATTAAAAGGGGTTGAAAGAAGTAAGTTTGAGCATAATGTTGAGAGAGTTTGGTATATGATTTTTTATGAGAGTTTTGGCAATATGTGAGTTTTTAGGAGTCTTTGATTCCCGGATATTATTAGCACCACATGGCCAAATATTTTCCACGCCTATTTGTCATTACCAACCCCATTACAACCCGACCGAATGGAGTCTTCTATGAAGATTTCATTGAGCCTAAGTTCTTATGATGATTGATGTGTTTTGACTTCTCTAGGTAGAGAGATTGGTGATATAAGTCTCAATGATGAAGTGATGTTGCATAAAGATTGAGATTAGAGTTGATATTAATAGCCTAAACACATGAGAGATGAGTGAAACACATTAAAATCCCTTGTGAGATTGGATTGTGATTGCCTATGCTTGAGACTCATACATATGTGATGACGTTAAAATTACTTGTCTACTTTTTCACTTGTGTTTAAAATGTTTTGACAAGGGCTATGCTTGAAGATTGTGTTATTGGTCTTGATTTTGCATGATTATTGCTTGAGGACAAGCAAGTCTAAGTATGGGGTATTTTGATGTCCGCTTTTTAGGTAGGTTTTTAGTATCTAAATAGATTAGATTTAGTTTGTTTTTGTGCTAGAGTTTTATGTTTTTGAGTCTTTTTACTTTAGTTTTCGTATTTCCTTGAGATTCGGAAACTACGCATCTTTTGTGTCTTTTCATAGGAGTTTTGGAGCATAAAAGAGGATTTGGAGCATCACAAGAGAGGGTGTACAAGCTATGGACAAGCTATGAAGAGAAGCTAAGGAAGAGAGCCGAAGAAAGGAGTAGAACCGAGCTAAAGGAGCTCGTGCACGAGCCAAAGCAAGACAAGAACGAACCAAAAAAGATCGTGCACGAGCCAGCACAAGCCAAGATCGACCCACCCAATAATCGAGCATTCAGGACCGACCCCAGGGGGGTCGTGCACGACCCATTTGGGTCGATCATGGCGCCAACTTTCTCCTTATTCCGAGATCTTTATGGATATGTTCTATCTTTTATTTTAGGAAGTTGTTTTATTATGTTTCTTAGTTTAATCAGGACTCTTTTTCCTCTATATAAGGAGGCAAAACTCTTTGTTTTAGGGTTCCAAATTTTTGCTCTATTTTTATTTACGTTCTTTGGGAGATTGGGAAGAAGACTTCGAGAACAAGTTGGACAAATTTGTAAGACTTCTTCTTAGGTTACTTTAAGTTTCGGTTTTTATGATCATGATGTTTTCGTTTTGCTTAGCTATGTGTGAGTAGTTCTCTTAGATTCTAGGGTTGGGGGAAAACCCAACACGGTCATGCATGTCTAAACTTGAATTCATGACTTGAATGCTTGAAGATCATATCTATCTATCTATCTTGTGCTAAATTCCTTTGCGAAAGTTGAGGCAATATCTTGCAATTAACCTAAAAGCAAAAGTATAAAGTTGATTGCTTGATTAGATCTAATAGGATTATTTGCGAAATTTGATATTCCTAGGTTGAAGAATAGATAGAAAGTTATTTAATTTGCGACAGTTGATTGAATAACTTGAATTGTTTGCGATCGTTGACTTTTCTATGATCATAATTGCATGATGGTTGTGAATTCTTGTTGAAAGCATGCATGGTTGCTGTTGTGGTAGCCCTAGCCCTAGGATTGCCTTTTTTATATTTGATTAAAACTTATTAAATTGCATCGATCTCGACTTCCCTAAGGTCGTGCTCGAGTCCCATAGTCCGTTTGTGTACGTGTGTGTTTTCGTGTGTCCAAGATCGACCCTCATAGGGTCGTGCATGACCCTAATCAGCTCGGTCCTGGCTTTGTTTTGTTCATGTTTGCTTTGTTTTTCGTAGTTTGTCAACTAATCTTTAGCCCTGTTCTCATTCCCATGGATGAACCTGACTCCCTGTACTCAACGGGGTCTTGATATAAATTTATTTGTTCAAGAGACCCTTCAACAAGTCAATAAAGCAAACGTAGTATGTAGCGACCACATGATCGTTAAATATTAGCGCCAAAGGAGTTAGTTTTGGCGCGCGTTCTAGCAACCACCATCATCAATGAAAGGAAGATAAAATTATTTCCAATTTACCGTCCATATAACCGCTACTCATTTCCTATATATACACCGAACTTCCTCATCCATTTGTAAACAAAAATATTCACAAAATAAGTCCGTAAGTATACTCGTTTGCGCATCCCATTTGTAAGATATTAAGATATTATGTTGATAGTTTCCAATCTGTAATTATCGTGATTGATTTCATTTGATTCTCCTTTGATATTGCTTAATTCTATCCATAGTTAGTTAGGCCTTATCAAGAAAAGTGTACTCTTGTAATCACTATATATACTCAGTTGTATAATGAATGAAATACACGTTGAATCATAAACTTCACATGGTATCAGCCTAAAAACTCGATCCTCTCGATCAATGGCCAACAACCCTACCTCCCCCACGCAAATCTTGTTCTCTGCCTCCTCTGATGGAGGATCTCAAAATTTTCATCTTCCAAATTTCGCAATTCGACTTGATCGTTTGAATTAATCCTTGTGGTGTAGAACTGTGCGCTCCGCCCTAGAGGCCTTTGATTTGGACTCTTTTTTGGATCCAAATTCACCTCCACCGATGTTGATCACTGCATCTCCATCTACTCCACTCACCGTCGAGGCTGCCATTGTTGCCTTTGCCACTGGTACGTCCTCTCCAACGGAACAGCCTCCTGCTGGATCTCCTAACCCTACCTATCAAGCTTGGGTTCGAAAGGATCGCCTTGTCCTTCTCTTGATCCGCTCAACTCTTACCACACCATTTCTCGGGCTTGTGGCCCGATCCACTACGGTGTTTGATGCGTGGGATACTCTCCAGCGCACATTTCATGCACGAGGGCTCGACAGATGCATTTACGCCAGCAGCTACAAACTTTGACAAAAGGTTCCATGAGTGTTCTCGAGTACTTTGAGAAGAAAAGAGCATTGGCTGACTCCCTTGCCGAGTGCTCCATCAATATCTTTGATGAAGACTTCATGTCATTTGTCCTCTTTGGACTCGGTTCGCAGTTTGGAGCTTTTCGATCTGCATTGGCCATCAACAATGCTATGTTGTCCTCTGATAATCTCCTGGGGCTACTACTCCAAGAGGAGTAACGCTTGGAGGAAGAGAATCCGACAACTGAGTCGCTTTCTCATGCTACTGCCAATGTTGCTTCCACCAGGGGTCGGGGTCGTAGCCGTGGGCGCGGTCGTCCTCAACAGAATGTGCCTCATCACTCTGCTCCTGAGTCAGATATGTCCCGCCCCACTTGCCAGCTTTGTAAAACGCCCGACCATGAGGTGGCAAATTGCTTTAACCGGTTCAATCTCAATAAGTTTCTGACGACAAACAAACATGCCATAAAAGCTCTTGCTAAGAGTCAAACACCATCAACTTCAGCCTCGTCCAGTCGCTCTGCATACACGGCTAACTGTCAATCCGAGATTTGGATCCATGGGTTGTTGATTCCGGCGCCAGTCATCATGTGACTTCTGAACTTGGGAATCTCAATCTCTCCTCCAACTACAGCGGCACTGATCAACTTGTGGTCGAAAACGGTATGTCTCTTCCTATTTCTAATTTAGGGCATTCTTATCTTCTTGTTAAACATGCTGCCAAGAAACATCTCAACCTCACTGATATTCTTGTAGTGCCACAAATCTCCAAAAACCTTCTGAGTGTCTCTAAACTTTCAAAAGATAATAATGTCTACCTTGAGTTTCATTTGTAACACCCCCTTCCCACCCTGGAGGTATTACCGCCAGTAACCCCGATTAAGACTAAACCGAAGCTACCCAAGGCTTTAAACTGACTGAAGAACTAAAAACATTACAACGGAATAAATACAATTGGTCTTATACAAACCTTAATTCAAAAAGAATAAATAAATAGAACAACCTTCTATTTAAACAAAATCTTCATCAAGTCTTCCTTGAGTTCTTAACTTCTTTTACACTTCGCTTTGCAGCAACTTAACCAAGAACTTCACTTTAAGTATAGACATTGAAAACCTTTCTTTAACTTCTGGAGCTTCAAACATCTGAATCCGTCTCTTGAATCAACTTCCAAGAAGAACCTGATGTATCGTAACCAACGGTGGACACCAGCCAACCAAATAAAAGAAAAGAAAATGGACGGGTTAGTCTAATGATAGACTAGCAAGCGAAGAAACTAACTTGGTTCTTATGGTTGTAACTAAACATATTGGCATCCAAAATCCGAATAGACTCGAATTATGATCCAACAGTTAGCAGTTTTATAGAGAATAAGAAGGAGACTCGCATAGTCAAGAGAGAGAATACCACCGCTTGTGGTTTCTTTTAAGAAGCATGAACAATTGTTGGGAATTCATATTAATCACAAGACATCTTGAAAAGCTTCCATCGACTATTCAGATTAGCTTAATCAAAGTTTGATTAAGAATCATCCATAACCGGAAGCAAGAATGGTTATCGAATAGACTAACCATTCGGGTACGTTAATGTGCCTACGCACTTATCTTTATTACTTTCAGAACTTTTCACAAACATGTTGGTAACTTTTAAGCGGATAAAACCGCAGAGAATCCACCTGTACATGGAGACGTCAAGATGAGAGGGATGAAATCCATGATCATTGACGAACACCTAGTACCAATTTGCACTTAGCTAGAGTGCATAAACACCTCTTCAAGCGTTGAGTGAGGTATGAGTCATGACCCGAATGTTGGGATATGATAGTAACGAGCTAAACCTCCCAACATAAACTGTGTTATAAAGAGGTCATCGGAGACTCGGCTCCTACCCCTGAAAAACTAACTTACTTCACAATAATGTCTCAGCATGAGACAACATACAAGGCTACAAATAACGGACCTAAATCCAGTTCTAACGCGAAACTGAATAAACAACATGGTCATTATTTCTAACAAATATAACGACCTATCATATTTTATTAATCATACAAGTTGTTCCCAACGCAAATATTAAATGCGATCCAATTCCTCATTTAATAACAAAAACGCAAGAGAGAATCGTCCACTTGCCTTAGAAGGTGTGCTCAACGTCCTCAGCGATTCCAACAGAAATCTGTATCATTCTTCTGACAAATACAACAAAAGGATTTCTCAGCGACGAGCTCATAGAAACACTTCTTGGTTGTATACTCAAATCCTACAACTTCCTAATCGATAAACGATTTGATTTCCGAATATCGATATATAATAAATCCTTAGTTATCATGCTTCAAGGAGCCATCTTGGCGGAATTATAACTAATTATCCGCTTCACTTTTGAAACAATTTTCTAAATAAAAATTGTTCATTAGCAACAGCTCTAAAAGATTACCAAATTTCAGCTCAAACGGATTAACGACGAATCCCAAGTAATTATCCGAATTCCTTTACCTGACAATCGGTATCCAAAACTTGTCTTCGCTATAACGGAAGATCCGGACGTCCGTTTCACGAGCGGTTTGAACCTGTAGAACTGTATCAACGTTAAGAATATAAAAACCATAAATTTAATTAGCAAAGCGGAACCAAAAGGCCCTTACGGTGGCTCCGCAATCAACCCGCTAATTAATTTCGATCGTATATACCTTCACTCGAGCCCATGGCTCGTGTGGCTCGATCATGGCTCGATCCTTGAGCCCGAGGGTGGCTGAGCGTTGTCCGGAGGCAGCCCTCATTGTTGGTGGTGGTCGGACAAGCTACCGATCGCCGACGATGTCACAAACGGCGAGGCGAGAAGCTAGACGGCGGTGATTGAATTCTTCTCCCGAGCCAACGTTCCGACCTGATTTCTCTCACTGATTTTTGGTTCAAACCAGTAGCCCAACAAGACCCTCTCATGGAGATGAAGAAGAAGAAGAAGAAGAAGAGGTGGAGGAAGGTGGAGGTGGAAGAAGTAGAGCTTGCCGGCGGTGAAGATATTCAATTCTTTCTCCCGAGACCCTCGTTCTTTCTTGCTCTTTCTCTTATGAGATGGAGTTGACAGAATTCAACCTCATCCAATTTGCACAAAAGACAAGCTGATTTGCCTCTCCTTTAAGTAAAGAGATGAGACGGTTCAAAAAATCCAAAATCGTCTCGGAACGGGACTCGCGTTAAAGCGGTAAAATTATGTACCTCGGATGGAAAAACTTACTAAATACAAAACGTCCCGTAAATTATGTAGACTAATAAAATCAATTTTCCATGATTTTATCACGCTACTTTCAATTTTTAAGGCTTCCGTTTCGTATTTTAAATCCTTTCCGGTACATAATTAAAAAGACGGCTTATCCAATAAATATTCTTTTTCCACCGAAAAATCCTAAAATTCACATTGTTCCATAAAATCATTTCCTTATGATTTTAGGATATCACCAAAAAATTTTCTAGGATTTAATCTCCAACGAAAATGTTGGATTAAGCGTTAAAACGGACAAAAAGGTTAAAAGGATATCCGAGAAAATTCAAAAATATCCTCAAAAACCGCAGTTATTACATCATCCCTCTCATTGTCTTGCTAAAAATTTGCAGGGGCAAATTCTACTCAAGGGAACAATTGAAAAAGGCCTATATCACCTTCCGCATCAACCTGAACCGTCCATTTCTACTTTTGAGTCAAATAAGAGTCATGCAGTAGCCTATGTTGGTGAACGTGCTTCCTTGCAATGTTGGCATCACCGCTTGGCACATCCACATGAGTACATTCTCTGTCGCCTAGTGACCAGTCGACGACTTCCTCTTTCCTCCAATAAATTGAGTTCTGTTTGCTCGTCTTGTTAGATGGGAAAGAGTCGACGTCTACCGTTGCCTAGTCGTCAAATTATTTCTTCCAAGCCGTTTGAGTTAGTCCATTCCGATGTATGGGGCCCTGCTTCTATTCCATCTCTTATTGGACATAAGTATTATGTTAGTTTTGTGGATGACTGTACTAAATTTGTATGGGTCTATTTCATATCAAATAAAACTCAGGTTTATTCCATTATTCAATTGTTCATCAAATTGGTTCAAACTCAATTCTCCACTACAATATAATCATTCCAAACGGATTGGGGCGCTGAATACCGTAATGTTTCCACATATCTTGAATCACTTGGAATCATTCATCGGGTCTAGTGTCCTTACACGCCCGAGCAAAATGGATCTTCAGAACGTCAAAACCGAGTAATCGTTGAAAAAGGACTTGCCTTGTTGGCTCATGCCAAATTACCATTAAAGTTTTGGGAACAATCTTTTCATACCACTGTATATTTGACAAACCGTACCATATCTCCCACATTAGGCTACAAATCACCTTTTCAATGTCTTTATGGTAATGATCCTAATTATTCCTTTTTAAAATCCTTTGGTTGCCTTTGTTACCCCTATTTAAGACCATATAATACTAGCAAATTAGAGTTCCGCTGTCAAGCTTGTATTTTTCTCGGGTACAGCTCGAAACACAAGGGGTATATTTGTTTCCATGTCCTAACCTCTCGAGTATATATTTCTTGGTTTGTTATTTTTGATGAAACCAAATTTCCATATGCTGAATTTTCCAAAACCATACCCTCAGAAATCTCAACTGAACCGATCTCCCTTTCTCTGTTACAAAATGCTTCAACTCCACCATGTTCAAATTTTGGACCGCCAATTTCTACTGGGCCTTTATCCCCTATTGGGCCGATTTCTAATTCTTCACCTACTTCTCCATCTAACACCAATATTCAATCCACAAACGTACTTAATTCTCCTCATAACTCTTCCCCTGATCAATCTCCACTGTCTATTGACACCAGTGGCGGACCCAGGATATTTTGAAAGGGGGGGCTTGCATGAACGTGAAAATAATCAATTGTCATCTACATATATTATAAACAACAAAAGGCCAATAAGTTATGTATATGACATAAATACACTAATTATGCTATAAAAAAAATTAAAATAATAACATGATAATCTTTTATTCATTTTAATAATTAATACTTATTTAAGATAAGTTTTATTTTAATATATGACATTTATTAGGAAATAAATTAATTTTAAAATGTTAACTATCAATAAATATCAAAAAATATTGAGTTGTTAAAAAATATAGAATAATAAACAATTTTTACATAATAAAATATTTTTGATCAGAAAAAAGCTAATTAAGTTTTGCTTTGCAATAGAATAAAACAAATTAAATTGGCAATAAAGATTTTCTATTAAATAAAAAAATCTAACTTCACTTTTTAACTAATTGGTACTTCCTTAAAAAAAGAGAAAAATAAAAGAGAATTCCAAAAGAACTGGATAGTTGAATATAGGACGATTGGAGTTTTTTTTAGTCATATTAAGTGCTGGAGTGAAGTTGGGAATGTCGAACTAATTAAGTTATATAGGACTAATTGATAAGCATAATAAGCCTAATATTTTACTAGCCCAAAAGCCTATAAATAATAGGCCCAAAGGGGGAAAATAAGTCTAATATTTTACTGTTTTGGAAAAAGAGAGGCGCTGCGTGGAGTTGAACTCGGGACCTTCAGCATTTGAAGGGGGGGCTTTACCACTAGGATAGCTACGTTTTATTACAAATTACCCTCTTCTTACTATTTTATATTGACCCAAGGGGGGGCGGCCGCCCCCACAAGCCCCCCTGGGACCGCCACTGATTGACACCTCCTCAGAATCCTCAACTACGCCCAGTCCTGAGTCCTCACCCTCTCCTGCCCCGCCACCACCACCTCCTTACCGTGGTGCTCCTTCGTGGTTCCGAGCCCCTGGTTGTTCATCTCACTCCATGACAACACGGTCCGCTACCAATTCTCTTAAACCGAAAGCTCTCCTTTCCACAAAACACCCTCTGCCCATTGCCTTAACCTCCTCTCAAGAACCACCCGAGCCAAAACTTTTCCATCAAGCCACAAAGAACCCTCTTTGGCAACATGTTGTGCAAGTCGAATTTGATGCTTTAATGAAGAATGGGACATGGGACCTAGTTCCTCGCCCAAATGGAACTAATGTTGTCGGTTGTAAGTGGATTTACAGGATTAAGAGCAAGTCGGATGGCTCCATTGATCGGTACAAAGCCCGCTTAGTTGCAAAAGGGTTTAATCAAGAGGCCGAGGTCGATTACTTTGACACATTTAGCCCGGTAGTTAAACCGACAACGATCCGTCTTGTACTCAGTTTGGCGCTAACAAACAGTTGGCCTCCTCGTCAAATCGACAACGGTGATCTTGATGAGACAGTCTTTATGTCACAACCTCAAGGCTTTGAAGCCCCAAATCGACCTCATTTTGTGTGCAAGCTGCGTAAGGCCCTCTACGGGCTCAAGCAAGCGCATCTGGCTTGGTTCACAAGCTCACTCAGTCCTTAACTCGACATGGATTCAAAGGTTGCGTCTCCGACCCCTCCCTGTTTATCAAACATCATGGACAACATGTTGTCTACGTCCTTGTGTACGTTGATTACCTTGTCATAACTGTTGATAGGGTTTCCGAAACCGGATCCGTCCCGCCGAGGTCTTCGACTATGCGCATTTCTATGAGATTCGGAGACTATGCGCATTTTATGTGTTTTGTAGGTAATTTGGCATGGATCAAAGGTCAAATTTAAGGAGGGTCGAGACATGGAGCAAGGCCGAGCTAAAGCGGGAAAGAGAGAAGCAATCCATGAAGAAGAACAAGAGAAGCCAACAAAGAAGAATGTGGAATGAGGTCAGGACCGAGTTGCAACAACCTCGGGCCCGACTTGGGAGATTTCCACCCCGGACCGAGATGCACAGTACCTCGGGCCCGAGGTTCCTCCGTGTCGGGCCGAGTCGGTCACTGGACTACTTGGGCTCCAAGGCACGAATTTGTGAACTTCCACTTTTGCCCCTCATCTAATCTATAAAAGGCCCTCTTGTCTTCTAATTTAGGCCTCTCTCTCACACCCTCACAAGGGGCCTCTCTCTCACACCCTCACAAGGGGTCTCTCACACACACCCTCACAAAGGGGGGGGGGGGGGGGGTTCCAAGGGAACCAAGGGGATACATGGAGAGCAAGGAGGAAGGAGAGGAGAAGGAAGGGAGAGAGAATCGGCCAAGGGAGGAAGTCTTGATAGGTTTTGTTGGTAGATTTGCTTTGTTCTTGTGGATTTGAAAACCCTTGATTTGGATTTGTGGATTGCTTTGGATTTGAATGAATTGGAAAATCATGAATTGCTATATTAGAAAGAATTGGAAAATTAGAAACTCAAAACCTAAACCCTAATTTTATATAAGGAGAATAATAGACATGGGGCATGATGTCTCTCTATTTGGTGGTGTTTTCATATGTGATTTCCTTTGTAAATATGTTTCTTTTTCCCCTTTTCTTGTGCATTTTGTTCCTTTTTAGCTTAGTTCCCGTATTTCTATGAGATTCGGAGACTATGCGCATTTTATGTGTTTTGTAGGTAATTTGGCATGGATCAAAGGTCAAATTGAAGGAGGGTCGAGACATGGAGCAAGGCCGAGCTAAAGCGGGAAAGAGAGAAGCAAGCCATGAAGAAGAACAAGAGAAGCCAACAAAGAAGAAGGTGGAACGAGGTCAGGACCGAGTTGCAACAACCTCGGGAACGACTTGGGAGATTTCCACCCCGGACCGAGATGCACAGTACCTCGGGCTCGAGGTTCCTCCGTGTCGGGCCGAGTCGGTCACTGGACTACTTGGGCTCCAAGACACGAATTTGTGAACTTCCACTTTTGCCCCTCATCTAATCTATAAAAGGCCCTCTTGTCTTCTAATTTAGGGGGGCCTCTCTCACACCCTCACAAGGGCCCTCTCTCACACCCTCACAAGGGGCCTCTCTCACACCCTCACAAGGGGGGGGGGGGGGTTCCCACACACACACAAAAAGGGGGTTCCAAGGGAACTAAGGGGATACTTGGAGAGCAAGGAGGAAGGAGAGGAGAAGGAAGGGAGAGAGAATCGGCCAAGGGAGGAAGTCTTGATAGGTTTTGTTGGTAGATTTGCTTTGATTTGCTTTGTTCTTGTGGATTTGAAAACCCTTGATTTGGATTTGTGGATTGCTTTGGATTTGAATGAAACTTTGCTTTGTTTTGAGATTGGTTATGATGATTGCTTTCCCTTTTGATTTGATTGCTTTCTTTGCTTGTCTCATGGAGTAGATCTCCTTGATCTTGGGTTATGGGGGAAAATCCTAGCTAGGTTTAGGCTAGAAACCCCAATTCCATAGCCTTGAGTGTTTGATCTAAGGAACCCACTCTACATAGAGCTACAATTCCTTGCGAAAGTTGGGAATCAAGGCTTGATATTGGCAAAGTAGCGAAAGTGAACATGTGTCAATCTCAAGACCTTGCTTCGAACGGGATTTTCCCATGGATCGAGGTGTAGATGTGGTTGGAACGAGGGCGAAATCACTCGATCCTAGTCCGATCATCACTCATTGCCTGAATTGGGGTGGAAAGGCCTTAATCTACTAGGGAAGGAACCCAAAAGCCCAAGATCTACTTTTAAAATCTTTGAGTTCGACATCCCTAGCTACCTCGGGCCCGACTTACCCAGTGTCGGTCCCGAATTCCTCTTGTAGCCAACCTCGGGCCCGACGTGACCTCAGTGTCGGTCCCGACTGTTTTCTTTGTTTTCCTTTGTTTTATGCTCTCCTTTCTAGCTCCCTAGTATCTAGGCACATCGATCGAGTAGACTTCCCGAGTGTTCGACACCCACCACGTACTACAACGGGGTCGGGTTATAAATTGTATCTCTTGACCCTCGCATCCGAGAGCGATCAAAAAGATTGGTGCCGTTGCTGGGGAAGTCTAAGTGCATTGAGTGCCAATTTGGTGAGTTTCTTGTGTTTTAGTAGTGATTTAGGTGAGGGAATAGCCCAAACCCTTTGTTTGTTTTTGATTTGTTTTGGTTTGTGTCTCTGTTTCATAGGTGTATGCTGGCTCGTTCCTCCCGAGGAACACTTGAGCTTGAGTTTGTGAGTGATCCGGAAAGTATTCTCAAGGAAGCCCGAAGAAGGAAAAGTATGGCGAATCAAGCTCTCCATGTTGATGAGGAGTTGGCTCAACTTAGGGCCGAAATGGCTAGATTGCAACTTGAGAGGGACAATCAAGAGGAGATGGCAAGAAGAGAACGGGAGCAACGGATGAGAGCCGAGGCTCAACTCAACGCTCTACCCCGGAATGCACGCCAATACATGCATCCGGAGTTAAGGGTACCCGATCCGGCTATTGTGCTTCCCGAGGTTGCCAAGAATTTTGAGATCAAGACGCAATTCGAGGGTCGTCCACATGAGTGTCCCATAGAGCACGTCAAACGCTTTGTGGACATGTGTGAGACGATCTCTACCGATGAGGAGACATTGGAGTATGTGCTTCTAAAGACGTTCAAATGGTCACTTGGGGGCAAGGCCGCACATTGGCTCGAGAGCCAAGCTCCTAGGTCAATCACAACTTGGAAGACACTCTATGATGCTTTCTTGATGAAGTTCTTCCCGCCCTCGAAGACAACCGAGTTAAGAAGGAAGATTGCAAGCTTTCAACAAGGTCCGAATGAGCCCCTCTTCGAAGCATGGGACCGTTTCAAGGAAATGTTGCGCCAATGTCCTACTCATGGCCAACAACCATATGTGCTTCAAGACATCTTTTTCCAAGGCATCAATCCGGTAACGAAGGACAAGCTCAATCTCCACACCGATTGTGGGTTCATAGACTTGACACCGGATCAAGCTTGGGAGCTACTTGACAAGCTATCCGATTATGAGGCCATGTATGGGGTGAGTCAAGCTAGCAAGGAGGTGAAAGTTCAAGGCGAAGGTACAAGGAAGTTATATGATCCAAAGGGAGAAGACATTGATAGGGATGTGAAGCTCCAATTCCTTGAAGGTGAAGTGAGCAAGCTTAAGAGGCAAGTCCACTACTACAAGCAAAATGCTAGAGCTTGTGAGGAGTGTGGATCCTTTGCACATGCTACACAAGTTTGTCCGAATGAGAGCCAAGTGCGCTTGGCCGAGCGAATTGAGGAGGCAAACTATGTTCGAGGAAATTTCGGTGGAAGAGGCAATTTCAACAATGGTGGCAATGGCCGGTGGAACAACGGTCAAGCTCAAGGCTACAACAACAACTTCAACCAAAACGAGCCAAGGGCACCACCACCACCATATAGACCACCAGGATTGAATGAGCTACAATCATTTGCTCAAGAGATGAGAGATGGGTTCAAGGAGATGAGGACCCAATTCAATGAGTTTGGTGCATGGAGGAGGCAAGTCGACAATCAATTTGCTCAAATTGCGACTCAAGCCCCGAGAGAGAATGGGAGACTTCCGGGCCGACCCGAGGAGATTCCTCGAGCTCAAAACAATCAAAATGAAGTCCGGGCAATTGGATTGAGAAGTGGCCGAAACCTACCCGAGCCACACGTGCCTAATAAGAATGAAGAGAGTCGGACCAACTTACCCAGTAAGTCGGGTCCGAAGTTCCCCGAAGTCGACCCAGCAAGAAGATCGACTCCTTCACCAAGGACCGAGGTCGAGAGCAACTCGGGACCAACGTACACAGACCTCGATCCGACTCCTTTGCCCAGGACCGAGATTCACAACATCGGGCCCGACATGGTGCCCAAGTCGGTCCATTCAGAAAACGTTGCAAATGAAGTAGGGAAGTCCAAAGAAGATGATCCAAGCAAGATTCAAGGTGCAACAATTCTTCCATATCCCTCGAAGAAGCCAAAAGATGTTGTAGAGAACAAGTTCAAGAGGTTTCTCAAACTCTTGCAAGGCTTGAACATCTCTATCCCGTTCACCGACGCATTGAGTGAGATGCCATCTTATGCCAAGTTTTTAAAGGAGATTTTGAGCAAGAAGGGGTCCATAGTGGAAATGCAAGATGAAGTCAAGACCTTGGAGTTACCACAAAAGCTAGGAGATCCCGGACGCTTTGCTATAACCATTGGTGTGGGGTCTAAAAATTTCCAAGCCTTATGTGACCTTGGGGCAAGTGTTTCGGTGATGCCCGCTAGCATTTGGAGAAGAGCAAATTTGGGTGAAATGGAGCCGGCCGATATGTCCCTAACTATGGCCGGCGGTTCCATCATCAAGGCCAAAGGAATATTGGATGACGTTCCGGTGCGGGTTGGAAAGTACTTTATCCCCGATGATTTCGTGATCTTGGACATGCATGAGGATCCCTTGGTTCCAATAATCTTAGGGAGACCATTCTTAGCTACGGCGGGGGCAAGGTTTGATGTCAAGAACGGCAAGGTTTCCTTTGAGATTGGGGAAGAGAAGGTCGATTTTCACTTCAACAAAGCTTTGAATGAGCCGGACGCCTTGGCCATTCTTAAACTTGAAGAGAGTGCCAAGAGAGAAAGTGAAGAAGTGGAAGTTGCTAGGGAGGTTGTTGCATTAAGGGGTGATGAAAGCTTCAATGAACAGATACAAGTAAGGGAGTTGTTGGAGCAATTCAAGGATCCAAATGAGTCAACAATCAATGCTAGCTCAAGAAGAGATGAAGAGTATCCTTGCTCATATCCTTTTAATGTTGGTGAAGATTACAATTCTTCCCAAAATTTTGATTCCTACATTTGCTTGAGTGATTTGAACGATGACTTAGGAGACTCCTACATTTTCCTTAGTGATTTAAAAGGTGAATTGGTAGAATCTCCTAGGAATGCTTTGGATGACTATGGTGTAGGAAAAGAAAAACATAATGGAGCAAGCAAGGAGGAGAAATCTCATCCGTTGGAGGAATATGATGAGATAGGCCCGAGATCGGAGAGCCATGCCTATGTAGACCATCGTTGGTGGTTTTATGGGTATGAAGGCAATGGGAATGGGCATAATAATGGCGAGCAATTCACCGTGTTTCACCCGCCATAAGGTTGAGGTTAGGAAGTCAAGCTAGTGACTCTAAACGAGCGCTTCTCGGGAGGCAACCCGAGCTAGTAGCTTTCTTTTCGTAATTTTAGTTTGATTTTCTTAGTTTAGCTTAGCTTTTCTCTAACCAATCCCTATCTAGTGTTTTGTGGATTTCTGGTGTTGTGCATCCTTCAAAGTTGTGTAGGATTTGAGGTGAAATATTTAAATGAAAATATGGGAAAGAAGTTGCATGAGGATGGAGTAAAATTGGCGACCCGAATACTCCCACATCGAGCCTAGGTAAGTCGGGCCCGACATAGGGACGTCGGTCCATGAAGTCGGTCCAACTTGAATCGACTAGTTGGAATGCCAATTTTGCCCTTGACCTAATTTGTCCCTTTCCCCCATTAAATATTATCCCCCACCTGCCTATCATCTTCATATCAACTACCATTCCCAAAATACAACTCCTCTCCCTCAAAAACTCTCAAAGTCGGCCGCCCCTACCCTCACCATACTCGATCCACACCCTCCCCACTTCATCTCGTTCCAACCACAAAAAGGCCTCTCAAACCCGAATCCAAGTAGAAATCTCGGAGTTCAATATAGTCCTTCGTTCCCCATCTAGATCTAGATCTAGGAAATTTGAGTTCTAAGTTGCTTATTTGTTCAAAAGTTCAAATACTCTTCGAATCCGGTATGTGTTACTCGATCTCTACTTATTTCTTTGAAAATTTTGTGCTTTCATTGCGTAGATTGAGTAATGCCATGTTTGATTGAGAGATTGAGCTTTAGCATCAATGATGGATTTGCATGATTTGTGAAATTGAGCTTTAAGGTTGTTTATGCATGCTTAGATCCATTTAGAACTTCGATTAGGGATGTTTGGTGGTTGAATTAGAAATTTAAGTGCATGATGGAATGATTTGGGTTGATTTGAGGTTAGAGTCGAAGCATGAACTAGGTCGAGATCGACGTGCCTAGGAGAATCGGGCCCGAGGTGTGATAGTCGGTCCAACATATCGGACCGAGGCTAAGTAAGTCGGGCCCGACATAGGCTGGAAGTCGATCCTTGTTGTTTTTGCTCTCTTCTTGTGATATCATGTGGATTCATGTGTTTAATTGTTGGCTATAGCCTAATCATGATGTAGAATTATCATTTGCTTAGCTATTGTTAGAAGATGTCCATGATGATTTATGTTGGATTGAGATGCATGTGAGTCTAGAGACTAAGTATGGGGTTCCCTTTGTGTTGAAATGTTGTTGTGTGTTGATGAGTGCTTTTGTTGGGTTGTATGGAGTTTATCTTGGATCCTTTTATTTGGATGTGTGTAGGTACAATGGAGACAAGAGCTTCATACTCTCATGTGGAAAGGCCAAGGAAGAAGTCCAAGAAGACGAGGAAAGAGCCGAAGTTGGAGGATGTCTATTTGGAGGATGATGAGCAAGTGGAGAATTATGAAAGATATATGGCGCTTGAGCACCACACGAGGTGGCTTGATTGGGAAGCCGTGAGGAAGATGGACATGGATCAAGCCCTTCCAAGATGCTACTCCCACATCGGTCTTAATGGAATGCTAAGGTGGGACAACACTCACTACCCCGCCCTCACCTCGGAATTTATGGCCACATTCGAGTGAACTTATGATAATGTGGAGGATGAGGAAGGGGCGATCACTTTCCGATTAGGCAACGAGGACCACAATCTCACTCTTAGGGATTTGGCTACCTACTTCGGGTTTCCATGCCCAAGATAAGAGGCCGGCGTCAACAATGAGAAGGTGAACCAAGTGTGGCGTCATGTGGCCGGGAAGAGTGAAATGAGAAAAGGCGCCTCCACGACCGAGATTGCTAGCCCTCTTTTTCGGGTCATGGTGCGAGTCTTGGGGTGTGCAATCTATGCTCGTCATGAGTTGAGCAAGCCGATGAAGGAGGAGATCATGTTGCTCCATGAGATGCTCTTCAACACCGAGAAGCCCATGAACCTTGCATGGGAGTGGGTCAAGATGGTGCGGGACTTCCAAAGTTCCTCTTGGATCTACTTCGGAGGGATGATAGCAAGGCTCGCCATGCGTCTAGGAGTTGATCTTGACAAGTATTCTCCGGCTCCGAATGGTGTTGAGTTCATGAACATGAAGTATTTCAAGAAGGCCAACATCATCAAGGAGAAGCTCTACATGATTTCCTTGGCCCCTCACTCAAACTATGATGGTGTGTCGATCCGGTTAGTGCACAACCTCTATGACCTTTCTCGGTATCAAAATTGGTACCAAGTGTGGGCCGGCAAGCCACACTCATTTGGTGACCCCGAAGGTGCAAGAGAAGGGCGGCGACAACAATCTCAACACATTCGGTTTACCTCTCCTCCATCTACACCGGATTCCGACCAAGACAACTTCGTGTTTGCACCTCGTGGGGAGGACATGGATGTCGATCAAGGGCAAAGTGAAGAAGATGAGCGCCTCCAAGGCTTGATGGCCGACCTCCGAGCCACGCACCAAGCTCCAACACTGGCGGACCGAGGTACACACCACGACGGGCCCGACTTCCCTCAACATCGGTCCAGTTCATTCCATGGTGGTGAGGTCCCGAGGCATTATGAACGTGGAGAAGGGAGCGGTGCAAGGCGAGAGCAATTCCAAGGTGGCGGTTATGAAGGCTATGCCCGATGGTACGGTCCGGGAATGGTGTTTCCCAAGCAACAACAAACGGTGGACATGTCCTTCTTGGCCAACCAAATGACCCACCTCCAACTTCAACAAGAGAATGTTCTCCAAGAGGTCCATCAAGTGAATCTCCAACAACAACAAATGTACCAACAACAACAACAAATGCTTCAATAACAAAGCTCTTTCCAAGCTAGCCAACAAGAGATGAATCGGGCCCTCGGCTACACTAGACGAGAGGTAGAGGAGCTTAGGGAGGTGGAAGACCAAAGATGGAGGGTCCAAGATAGCTACAACACGTGGATGAGCGGGAGCTTCCCTTCCCATGAGGACCAATGGACACGCCCGGAGCCTCAACTTCAACCACCACCACAAGACTTCTACCAAGAGCAAGTGTACGAGAGGGAGAGGCAAGCAAGGCTCCAAAGAGGACGTAGACGTGACAATCCCTTCGATTGATCCTATACATGCCATTGAAGAATAAGAAATTGTGAGCTTTTCATACTCTTCTCTCTTGCTTTTAAGTTTGATTTCCTTGTTTGATGGGGACATCAAAATTTTAAGTATGGGGTGGGGGTAAGTGTGTTCATGATTTCACTTGCTTGTGTGTTTGTCCTTTTAAGGATATTTGTTTTTGGTTTCTAGTTTGTCTTTGGATGTTTGAGTCTTTGTTTTTTTTGTTTTAGAGAAATTTTTGCAAAAAATCCATAAAAAATTGAAAAATTGTGTTGAAAACAACAAAAAGATTTTGTGTTTTGAAGGTTTTGGACTAGAAATTCCCATCTTAGATTGCCAAAAGAAAGCTAATGATGATGTGAGCATGTAAATTCCTTTGCATATTTTTGGATAGTTTAGCCTCTAAAATGATGTTGCTTTTGATGTGATCATGATATCTTGCTTGTTTTATTGAACATGTGAGTTCTAGGATGAGTTCTTATGCAACTAAGTATGAGTGACCCTTGTGAGATTGACTTTTGGCCATTTTAGGGATGCTTGTTCATATTTGCATATCCCTCATGTTTCTTGTGTGATTAGCTCATTCATGCTTAGTAAAACTTGCTATTGCGGTGTTTATCTATTTTCCAAGACCGTCATGAAAATTGTCCTAGCATGGTCACATTGATTTTGAACTTTATTCTTCTAGTCACATAAATGTTCCATATCCTACCATGAAGTTAATCCTTTGTTTGTAGCCCCGTTCTAGCCTAAGCCTTTGTTTGAAACTCCTCAAAAATATTATTCCTAGCCTTATATGACTTGACCCTTATGGGATTGGACTTTAGAAGAAAGGTTGGGATTGTATTTGAAGAGTTGAGATTCTCTTGGGTTTAAGGGCAAAGAATGGTGTTATGAATCATGTGGGTAGTGCATCTTTGTTGTACAAAATGAATGAAAAAAAAAGAAAGAAAAGAAAAGAAAGAAAATGTTGGAAATGTAAAGTGGAATGAAAGCAAAGGGCTTAAGTGAAGAAAATGGTCCGACCGAGTTACAAGCCACATCGGGCCCGATGTCATAAGAAAGTCGGTCCAAATGTAGAAAGTGTTGAAAATCCAACAAAAAGCCTAAGAGCAAAGATGAAGTGGAATGTTAAGTGAAATTTTGGGTTGAAAGGAAAATGTTAAGTCTTTGGGTGAGTGTGAAAGTAATGGTGGAATTTGGTGAGGTTGGTGAGAGTTTAGGTTGTTCAATCCCCATTGTAAGCACCACAAGGCCAAATAAATTCCCACCTTGAAAAATACCAAAAGCCCCATTACAACCCGGCCGAATGGAACCTCTTTGAGGACCTCCATTGAGCCAAGTTCGAAATTCTTTGTGTACTTTGCATTAGGCATCTCTAGGTGGAGGAATTGGTGATATTAGCTTCAATAGTAAAGTCCTTACTTGCATGATTTTTGAGCTTGAGTATTCATTGCTAAACCCAAACACATGATGAGTGATACACATTCACATATCCCTAAAGTGAGGCTTAGTTGCATTGACTTTATTCCTTGGAACACTTAATCATGTGTGATGATGTAATCTTGCTTTAATATCAATCACTTGTGCTTAAAATGTGTTTTCATACGAGGCTTTACTTGAAGATTATGTTTCGGTCTTGCTTACATTGTTATTGCTTGAGGACAAGCAAGTTTAAGTATGGGGTATTTTGATGTCTCTCTATTTGGTGGTGTTTTCATATGTGATTTCCTTTGTAAATATGTTTCTTTTTCCCCTTTTCTTGTGCATTTTGTTCCTTTTTAGCTTAGTTCCCGTATTTCTATGAGATTCGGACACTATGCGCTTTTTATGTGTTTTGTAGGTAATTTGGCATGGATCAAAGGTCAAATTTAAGGAGGGTCGAGACATGGAGCAAGGCCGAGCTAAAGCGGGAAAGAGAGAAGCAAGCCATGAAGAAGAACAAGAGAAGCCAACAAAGAAGAAGGTGGAACGAGGTCAGGACCGAGTTGCAACAACCTAGGGCCCGACTTGGGAGATTTCCACCCCGGACCGAGATGCACAGTACCTCGGGCCCGAGGTTCCTCCGTGTCGGGCCGAGTCGGTCACTGGACTACTTGGGCTCCAAGGCACGAATTTTTGAACTTCCACTTTTGCCCCTCATCTAATCTATAAAAGGCCCTCTTGTCTTCTAATTTAGGCCTCTCTCTCACACCCTCACAAGGGGCCTCTCTCTCACACCCTCACAAGGGGTCTCTCACACACACCCTCACAAGGGGGGGGGGGGGGGGGTTCCAAGGGAACCAAGGGGATACTTGGAGAGCAAGGAGGAAGGAGAGGAGAAGGAAGGGAGAGAGAATCGGCCAAGGGAGGAAGTCTTGATAGGTTTTGTTGGTAGATTTGCTTTGATTTGCTTTGTTCTTGTGGATTTGAAAACCCTTGATTTGGATTTGTGGATTGCTTTGGATTTGAATGAAACTTTGCTTTGTTTTGAGATTGATTATGATGATTGCTTTCCCTTTTGATTTGATTGCTTTCTTTGCTTGTCTCTGGAGTAGATCTCCTTGATCTTGGGTTATGGGGGAAAACCCTAGCTAGGTTTAGGCTAGAAACCCCAATTCCATAGCCTTGAGTGTTTGATCTAAGGAACCCACTCTACATAGAGCTACAATTCCTTGCGAAAGTTGGGAATCAAGGCTTGAGATTGGCAAAGTAGCGAAAGTGAACATGTGTCAATATCAAGACCTTGCTTCGAACGGGATTTCCCCATGGATCGAGGTGTAGATGTGGTTGGAACGAGGGAGAAAGCACTCGATCCTAGTCCGATCATCACTCATTGCCTGAATTGGGGTGGAAAAGCCTTAATCTACTAGGGAAGGAACCCAAAAGCCCAAGATCTACTTTTAAAATCTTTGAGTTCGACATCCCCAGCTACCTCGGGCCCGACTTACCCAGTGTCGGTCCCGACTTCCTCTTGTCGCCAACCTCGGGCCCGACATGACCTCAGTGTCGGTGCCGACTGTTTTCTTTGTTTTCCTTTGTTTTATGCTCTCCTTTCTAGCTCCCTAGTATCTAGGCACATCGATCGAGTAGACTTCCCGAGTGTTCGACACCCACCACGTACTACAACGGGGTCGGGTTATAAATTGTATCTCTTGACCCTCGCATCCGAGAGCGATCAGGTATAAGCACCCCATACTTACTCAATTACCCATCCCGAACATGCTAAAAATTACCCGGAATTTTGACATGCAAAGATTGAACTTTTAGATCTAGAACAAGAAAAATTCATGCTTTCCTAACTAAAGGATTGCAATAGATAATCCAACATGAATAATCTTTCCTAAAACATGAACAACTAAGCACAATCAAGAATTGTTAGGAACATTAATCAAGCATGCTCATCGATCTTCCTAAGAACATGATTCAAGATATGAAATTTCGACCCTATAGATAATCAATCATGCAATTTCAAGCAAGGGTTTAGAAATCATACCGGAGAATCGAGGAATTGAAGAACAAGGGTCGGAATCGGGGTGGTTAACGAGCTTGGCCTCGTCGGTGAATGGTTTCCGAGCTCCGGTAACTACGACCTCTCGGTGATTGGTAGCGTGAGGGATTCCGACTCGGTGTGAGAGAAGGGAGAGGGATTGAGAGTGTTTTGGGTTTGAGAGGGAGTGAATTTTGAGAGGATTGTGGTAGAATTTTGGAAGGGGGGTAGAAGGGTTTATATAGGAGGGGTAAGGTAGAAGGGGGTGGCGGCTGCTAGGGTAAAAATAGATAGATTAGGTTAGAATATTTACCTGCCCCGTATTGTGACGAGTCGGGTCTTCCGAACCGGGTCGTTAACGACCCTGGGTGGGTCGTTAACGAGCCGTCGTGGCCTTCTTGAGTGATTTTTCGATCCCTTTCTCCTGAAATCTTGTTAGCTCAAAAATTCTAATTTCTATCCTAATTAAAACTAAAAATAAAAATAAAAGAAAGCTAAGAAATAATCTAAAAATAAAAATAAAATAAAATAAAATAAAATAAAATAAAATAAACCTATTCTAAAAAGCGGGTTGCCTCCCGTAAGCGCTATGTTTAACGTCGTTAGCCTGGCGAGCTCCCTTGCTAGTCTCATCGTGGTTCATGTATGGCCATGTTGGGGTGTTGAGGTACCCTGCTTGTAGCCTTACTGCCTCTGTGTGCTTGAATTGCGAAATTAGGACCCTTTTCTTCTATCAGCAAGCTCGATATCCCTGGGTTGTTAGTATAGTCCGAAAGCCAAGGTGGTTTGGACTTTTCTGTAACCTTTGTAGTAAGGCCTTGGTTGAACTCATGCACGTGGGACTCAGTGATCGGCAGATGTGGCTTGGTAGGGACTGTTGTGTCGAGTTCTAGTTGAGTCAACTCTATTTGTGCCACTCCAATTGGGTCGTTGGCTTTTTCATCCAAGTTGAATTCCTCCCGTTCTTCTCCTATATCAAAAGTGAGGAGTCCCTTCCGCACATCAACTCTTGCTCCTGCTGTGGCTAAGAACGGTCGCCCGAGAATTATGGGGACATGAGGGTCTTCAGGCATATCAAGGACGATAAAATCATTCGGTATAAAGATTTTCCCGACTTGAATAGGGTAATCGTCCACTAATCCTGTGGCTTTGACACTTGACCCATCTGCCATGTACAGATTCATGTCTACTGGCTCTAGTGGTCCCATATTGGCTTTAGACCAAATTGAGAGCGGAACAAGACTAGCACTGGCACCAAGATCGCATAAATCTTTGAACTTGTGGTTGCCTATGCCGATTGTGATTGCAAACCTCCAGAGATCTCCCAGCTTTTCTGGTAGAGCTATCGATCTGACTTCATCCTGCAGCTCTGTAATGGACCTTTTCCTGCTAAGAATATCTTTCAAAATTTTTGTGTAAGCTGGCATTTCGCTTAGGGCCTCAGCGAATGGGATGAAAATATTAATGCCCTGAAGAATCTTAACGAAACGCTTGAACTTACTCTCAGTAGAGTCCATAGATTTCTTAGTTGGAAATGGAAGAGATTTCACCATTCTCAGAACCAAGTTAGGCTCGAGAGGTGAGAGTACTGGGTCGACTCTGGGGTCGATTGATGTCCTCGGCGGGTCGTTACCGACCCTGATGGGGTCGTTAACTACCGTGGGATTGAGAGGGAGGCTCGGATTAGTAGACATACCTGGGGTGAGGTCGTTAGGGACCCTCGGAGCCTCGTCATTCTGCTTTGTTGGCTCAGTATGTGCTCTCGCTGGCTCGTTAACGAGCTGGTTGGCGAGGTCCTGTTCCTCCTTCTCTTCAACTTGAATTCTCTTTGGTAGTGTCTTCCCACTTCTGAGGTGTATCGCTGCTATTTGGCCTCTAGGGTTCTCCTCAGGGCGGCCCGGGAGTTGCCCTGTCACGCCTGTCACGCGGGTGACCGGGTTCGTTCCCCGGCAACGGAGCCAATTTGTTGGTAGGGTTTCTCGGCCAACAAATAAATTTGTAAGTCAAGACCCCGCTGAGTATAGTAGAGTCAGGATCGTTCCACAGGAAGCAAGGTTGTTTGTCTATCAATCTAACAGAAATCAAACAAAAACAAATAAAACACTCACGAGCAGCCTCGTTAACGACGTTGTCAGGGTCGTTAACGAACCACCGAACACAAAATGCTAAAACTAATGACCTAATTAAAATCTAATTAAAATTCGGTACCGAGGCAAGTACTCAGCAACGAAAATTCACCAGAAATAATGCAAGTAAAACAAAAATCTAGGACTAGGGACACCACAACATAGCCAAGCATAAGAATTTGTAAGAAGAAAAGATCATGCCTTTAAACAGATAGAGTCATCAACTTTCGTTGACTTAGCAAGTAAATTAATCCACTTTCGCATCCTAATTCACTTAATTGCTTGTTTTAGATCTAAAGCTTGAAACTTTCGTTTTCAAACAATATCAACCTTCAAGTTAGTAACTTCCTCTTTCAACTCAGTTAAAAACTCAAATTACCTCCACTTTTGTCTCGGTATTAAGCACAAAAAACAATTCTCAATCAAAGATAAAAGGCATTCACAACTCAATCTTACTCATCAAACATGCTCAACTATGCCGGGCTTAACCCCGATCCTAGAAAAAGAAACTACTCACTAATCATAACTAAGAAACTACAAACTTCAATAAAAACAAACATTGAAACAAAACTCAAAACTCTAATTAATAAAAATATATCGTCTTACAGAGATTCAGAAGAAACCAAAAAAACATAAAAATACCGAACCACAATCACGACCAACGACGCCCCGGCGACTGTCGTCTACCGAGCCTCGGCGGTCCTCTTTCGATCCGACTTCTCTCTCTCCTTCGGTCCTTCAAAAATCTCCTCAAAATTAAGCCCCCCTCCTTTCTATGCTAGATAGAAGGGTATTTATACTAAAAAGCTAAAAACTAAAAAGGCTAAAAGATATAAACTTTCCTAAAAAGATAGAAACAATCCCTAAAAGATAGAAATAAAATCTAAAAAGATATTAAGACCTAAAATACATATTCTAACAACCCCAAAAGATTCTAAAAAGATACTCAACCGATACGGAAATAAATTCCCGCTCAGGATCGGTGAATTATAAAATAATACTCCATATCTTCTTTTTCGTGGCCTCGTTAACGAGCCCTCACAGCCTCGTTAACGAGCCTGGGCTTTGTTTTCTTCCATACTTCCTCTTGTACTCTCGAGCTTCGACTTCTTCAATCTTGCACTCCTCCGTCTTTCGCTGTAATGCTCCAAATTCAACTCCATTTAGCTCCTTTCCTCGCTAAAACCTACAAAATTCACAAAATAGCGTAGATTCCACTCTTTTCACAGAAATATGCAAAACTATCTAAAAATACTCAAAACTAAACCTAAACTAAACAAAACTAAACCTAAACAAAATAGCATAGATTCCACTCTTTTCGTGGCCTCGTTAACGAGCCCTCACAGCCTCGTTAACGAGCCTGGGCTTTTTTTCCTTCCATACTTCCTCTTGTACTCTCGAGCTTCGACTGCTTGAATCTTGCACTCCTCCGTCTTTCGCTGTAATGCTCCGAATATGAAAAACTATTCCACTCTTTTCACAGAAATATGCAAAACTATCTAAAAATACTCAAAACTAAACCTAAACTAAACAAAACTAAACCTAATAAGCAAAGAAAACCTATCAAAAACTATACTAAAAATGTGAATATCAATAACCGGATCCAATCAACAATTCATCGATTAGTTTGTTGCCAGTCTCAACCGTGACTTCTCCTTAAAGGACTCGGGCTCTCTTCACTTCTTTCTTGGCATAGAAGTCTCTCTTACCATGTCTCACATCACTCTCTCACAACAAAAATATATTTGTGAGCTACAGGAACGCAACTCTATGACCGGCGCCAAGTCAATCTCCTCTCCAGTTGAGCCAAGCTCTCGCCTTGTTCAAACCGGGGATCCTTTAGAAGACCCGCATCTTTATCGTAGCATTGTCGGGGCACTCCAATATGTGACCATCACTCGCCCGGAAATTGCGTATGCTGTGAATCGCGTATGCCAATTTATGCATCGCCCGACCGATCATCATTGGGCTGCGGTAAATTGTATCCTTCGATACTTGAAAGGAACCATCACGGCTGGACTTTTCTTCAAACAACAAACTGATCGCCGACTTGTTGCCTTTTTTGACGCCGGCTGGGCCTCCGATCCAGATGATTGTCGATCTCAACACGAGTTTGCGGTCTATCATGGCGGTAATCTTATAAGTTGGGCATCTCGGAAACAGAGAGTAGTTGCCCGCTCTAGCACCGAAGCGGAGTATCGGGCAATTGCATTTGCTGCAACTGAACTCCTATGGTTGCAACAGTTGTTAATTGAAATGGCTATTCCAGCACAACAAACTCCGATCCTTCTATGTGACAACTTGAGCGCCACGTTTCTAACAGCAAATCCAGTTTTGTAACACCCCTATTTTACAACATTGGGTATTACCGCCAGTGACTTCGGATTTTACCGTCCAAAGTGACCCAAGGCTTTTAGAATGATATAACAATAAAATGCGGAAATAAACATAATTCATAACATAGAAAGGGTGCTCTCGAAAGAGACTTTGTTCGTACAAAACATCTTACAGTGCTTTAAACATAATGTTGTTCGAAAATGAAACGCAAAACCAACTTGTCCTTGAAACATAAGGAAGTAAATCAAAATGATATAAAAAGTACATCTTCGGAGATCCTTGTGCTTCCTTTGCCTTCTACGCCTTACTTGGATTCCTAGGTTCTGACATAATTCGCGAGGGGAGAGAATATGCCAGGCAAACATGCGGAAAATAAGAATTAGTCTAAGAGAGCGGGAACGAAACTTCCCAAGGGTGATTTGGTAATTTGAGTAATATCGAGGTATATATTATCGGGTTGTCTTTTAAGATAAGGCTTATTTATGTGAGGTTTAACGGTACGAAGGAGAGTGTATCTCAAGCGGAGATAGCTCGATAATCGAGAGAAGAGCTACTAGGTTGTAGACTTCTTTTAGAATCGGAAGTATGTTGGGAACGTTATTAATTTATACAAGTTGAAAACCTCTCGCACCCTGAGCGGACCGAGAGCCGGATCGATCATTTGAGATCGGTCCGGTTTTGATGTCTTTTAAATGTGCATTGGGCACTTATCTTGTATAGCGACGAAAATAATCGATTTCGTTAATGATTTCTAAAGGGGGGTGGGGGCTTGAATGGCCCGATCCATCAGGGGAAAACTCAGTTTCCGACACTTAGCTAGAGTACCACTCAGCCCTCCTTTCAATCGGAGCGGACTGGATCATGATCCTGAAAGTCGTACTTTAAGCGCAAAGGCATACGCCTTAGTAAAATTATATAGAGGCGTCGGGCTACTTCCGCGCCCCTCACTAGTTTGTTCGACATCGATCTCTTAACGAGACTGTAAACAATCAAGGCCACAACCATACTAGCATAAATAATCCTATCAAATAATAGAGAGCGAACTACGCTAACAGTGGAGTCGTTATATCTAATAATCGATATTTCCTAGGTTCATTTATTGCTTAGCACACAAGTTGTTCCCAACATCGAGAATTTCACGGAAACGAAATATATAAGGTCACAAGGGGAATTTCCACTTGCCTTTGTTCTCACGAGTAGAATAGAGATAAGACGGAAAGTGTTGTTCGCGACTCCGAACAAAATCTCGACCTATCGACACGGAAATTTACGAACGATCTTTAAATACGAATTTCTTTTAAGGTGGGGAATTCTCTTATATATTTAGTATAAGAGAATGGAATTATAAATTATTATAATAATAATTTAGGTGGCTAATTAAAATAATAATGTTCCTTTATTATTATTTTAATTTTGTAATATCCTTTTATTCCTTAAAAATCCTTATTCAATTTGTTAAAATAATTCTTTTAGTTTCACTTTCTAACTTGTTAAAATAAAAGCAAGTATAAACTCATAAAAGCATATGCTATAATATTTTACCTAAAGGTGTTTTTTTTTAAATATATAACTTCCTTAAGATTATAAAAAGTCTATTATAACCTTAGTACAATATTTCCCTTAAAGTCATTATAATATTACTTTATTTTCAATAAAATTCATGGAGGCACTTAAAGTATTATTTTTTCACCAAAGAATATTTTACTAATAATATTTTCTTAATAAAACTTTATTTAACTATGTAGATCATATTAAATAAAGATAGAATAATCATAGACCACTTTCTTAGTAAATTTCCATAAATAGAACTTTCTATTTACTTTATAAAGTAAGCTTTTCAAAAACTAACATAATATTAAATTAATTTTATTTATTTTATTCCCATATTTCTTTCCATATCTTATATATAATTACATAATCATGGCTTAAAATATATTCCTTTATACTTATAGTATATTATTATGATATCTTAGGTCACAAAAATAATAACTTTTCTATATCTTATAGTATCTTTTCATACAAGACATCTTTTATAGCTTAGCAATATAATAACATATTATATATATTAGTTTATTGTCACATCTTTCATATTTATAATAAGAGCTTAAGCATTGTAGGAAACTCTACACCTAGAGATATGTTAAACTTAATATTTTATTAAATAATAACTTTATTTAACATATCTATCATTATTATATTTAAATTCATATATCTTGATATTCTCTATATTTAGAGATAAGCAACATAATATCTTAAATAAATAATATTATTACTTTATAAAATGATATTTAATATAAAAGCTACAATCTTTATGCTAATAGCCTTATACAAATACTTTTATAAGAGTTCTTAAAATTATTTAAAATAATTATGTTGCAACTATTATAATATGATATAAGAAATTATCACTACTCTAACTATTTGATCTAATAATATTTTCAACTAACAAGATCTCCCCAAATATTTTTATTAAATTATAACTTTGCAAAAATAACCCTTATTTGATTTGTTTTACTCTACTTAACATAATATCATAAAAATATAAATTAATTAAATTAATTAAAGGGTTAAAAGTTATGCCCTAGAAGTATTCTGTAATACCGAACACTAAGGAGAAGAGGCAGGGGAGGCCGGCGGTGTAGGGGCGGCGGCACCAGGGAGCTCCGGGGGGGCAGGGCGGCGTGCAGAGGACGTCGGACGGCGCTCCGGTGGCAGGCGAGGGCAGGGGCGACGCCGACGGTGCACACAAGGGAGAGAAGAAGGCTTTTTGGAGGGCTTTGAATGGAAGAACTTGAATTGAAGGGGCTGATTTTTGAACAAATTGAGAGCAATTCTCTAAGAGGAAGAAGAGAAGGATGAATGTGTGGGTGTTAGGAGAAGATGGAGGCCCCTTTTATAGGCAAACCTTGCAAGGTTAGTGATCCATGGCTATGGTGATGGACCAATGGAGGAAGGGAGGGTGCTCCATCATTGGCCAAAGTTGTGCTAGTTGAGGGGTGATGCAATGGTGATGTACTAGTGGGAGTCTTGCAAGCAAAGAGGTGGAAGAAGAGCATGCAATGGCTCAATTCAAATTTACGTCAATCACATCAGACATCAATCTGATGTCTCTAGGAAGAAGAAGAAAAATATTTGATATAAAATAAAAAAGGGTGGGGTGAATGAGTAAGAAATTGCAATGGTCTAGCGGATTGAGGAGGTTGGCCATGTGAGATGGGTTGCAAGAGGTCTCGGGTTCAAATCCTGGCTCATGCATTCTTTTTACTAAACCTTCAATGTATTTTTAATGCCTTGTTGTACTTCATTTTATTTAATAAAATTTCGAGATTTCTAGTGCATTATTTTTATTTGAATGTTCTCAACTCTTCATAACCCTTATAATAAAATTCTTGAATTCAATTTACTTAAGAATTCTCTTTTTAAAGAGAAAATAAGGGTTATCATAATTTATTATAAATTCTCTTTTATATATAGAGAAAAAATTATAATTGTAAATATTATATTATAATTGGTTTCAAAAACCTTGGAATATCGCGGATATTACAAGTTTTCCATCAGAGATCGAAACACATAAAAATAGACTATCATTTTGTAAGGGAGCAAGTCGCTGCTGGAGAACTCGTGGTCCGTCATGTCCGTTCCCAAGATCAAATTGCGGATATTTTTTCCAAAGCGCTCGGTACTCATCTGTTTCAATCGTTGCGAGACAATCTTCATGTGTGGACTCCACCATGAGCTTGCGGGGCCGTATTAAGATATTATGTTGATACTTTCCAATTTGTAATTATCGTGATTGATTTGATTTGATTCTCCTTTGATATTGCTTAATTCTATCCATAGTTAGTTAGGCCTTATCAAGGAAAGTGTACTCTTGTAATCACTATATATACTCAGTTGTATAATGAATGAAATACACGTTGAATCATAAACTTCACATAAGAGGAGAGGAACTCCGTCAGATTTTTTGTCCCATAAGACTTACAAGTATGTGATTATAGTTTTTTTTCGTATTATATAGTAGTGTTATTTATTTACGCAAGTATTGTTGCTATCGTATTTGTTTTTTAAATAATTTTAGGAGATTGTGTTATATATATGTTTGGATTAATTTGCTATCGTATTTTTCAAAATTTATTTAGAATCTTAATTTGACATTTAGTGACCAGATGGTCGCTAAATAACGTCCATATGACCGCTAATTACTAAGAAAAAGCATATTAGATAAAAATTACAAGTGTAAAAAAGATCTTTTTGTGTATTTAGCGACATGTGGTCGTTAATTGGTCGCGAGATTTGTCTTAGGGACCAAGTGGTCACTAATTACTACTTTAAAATCGATCAAATATATACAATGCATATATTAATTTACAAGTAAAAAATGCGTGAATGGATGCATTTGTGTGTTATTGACGAATTTTTGAATGACCAATTTGTTGCTTGGATTGAGCAATTTTTTGAGTTTTGGAAGTCGATGCCGAGATTTAACCGCAAGTATTATGGTGTCATTGTCGAAAGTGAAAGAATAGGAAACTTATTCATGTAAATGATGTGTAGTATCTTATTTCCAATGGTTTTGTTCTTCACCATTACCAATAAAGTTCTCATGGGGAGACAAATAAAATGTTTGTTGCATTGTTGGCTAAGTCTAGACAAAATGAAGGTTGTAATAGTTGTAATATCTCGCTATTTTATAGATGAATATTCATAGAATATTTTTTTATATAAGGATAGTATTTATTCCATTACACTCCGAACTTAAATTTTGTCTTTAAAAGAAATGAAATTTATTTTATAAATAACTAGTTGAAGTCGTGTGATATTCATGGGATAATTTTACTAAAAATTATACAATTTTACGATATTAATATAAAATACTAAATATATTTGTATAATTTCATAATAAATTATGCAATAGACAAATTATTATTTTTAGATTGTACTCCATATTTTAATTGAATATATTTATAAATATTTTTTCATTATTTGTGGAGATATTGTCCAAATTTAGATTGAATTATTAAAATATTGATTTTACTTTTTATTGAATATTTTTAAATAATATTTTCTTAATTTTTTAGACACTAATATGTATAAAATACTTGTTTTTTTATAAAGATAATAATAATTAGGATAGGTTATCTACAAAGAATAATATAATTTATTAAAATATTTTTTTAAATTTAATTTATTAAACTTATATATTAGGGTTCTTATCTTTTACTGTATAATAATAAGAATGTTTGTAAATATGAAAAATATAATATAAAGATTAGTATAGAAGAGAACATTGTCCTTGAAAAATATAATATATGCATTATTTTGCAAAATTCAATCAATCTATAAAGTTATTTTCCATACTAAATTTACATAATGGAGAAATAAAATATAAAGGAAATTAATGTATATGAAAATTTACAAAATTCAATGTATTAATCAACTTATCATGCATATTAATATAGATGCATAGAAAGATAAAGAAAATCTAATTTTATTAATTTAAATTAAAATTCGAATTTTTTTTGACATTTACAAATAATCTTTGTCATCAACATAAAATTATATCTTTTTTCTCAAAATAAAAATATATCAACATAACAAAATTTATTATTTAAAATTATATCATTATATAGATATAAATTTCATACTTGTAGCTCCAACCTTGTTAAAAGATAAAAAAAATATATTAAGACCCTAAATCTTGTTAAGAGATAAAAATATTAAATTAATATGGAAAATACCATCTCATAGGAATTTATGTATATAAAAATTATATAAATATTTTATCTATTGTAGTAAACTAATATATAATCCATAGGTAGAAAATTATATACATAAAAAATTATATAAACATGTTATCTATTTAGTTATATATCAAGAATATTATAAGTTGTTACAAAATTTATAAAAATATAATTTCACATTAATTTATTCAAAAATGCCAAGTGACGCAAATTTTACAATAGAGTTGGGTTATGCTTTATAATGTATTAGGGTAGATTTTGCAAAATTTATCATTTAATAAAGATGGATTTTTACCAAAAATAAATCACACATGTCAAGCTAGAGCATAACCTACTCAATTTCTTACAATTGTTACCAAGACCTCGAATTAGGCTTAAACTCGGCCCATTTTTGTGGCTCATAAGTTTTGGCAAGGTAAAGAAACAAGGGAGGGGGTGCTAGGAGGACTCGAACCTTAGAGCTATTGCTCATCCATGCAAGGGTCCAAAGACCAACTACTAATTTGTTTTTTCTACCCATATAACATTTCAATTGCAATTTAACAGCTCCCATAGCAAAAAAAAACAAAAACAAAAAAAACTTTCAAGTAGTAGCAATGGATACTGCTGCTTGCCTACCCCCGTATTTCCGCCTCGAGCTCACCATCCACCATGTCAGCAGTGAACTGCGCCTCCAACTTCCTCCCCTTATGAACTTTTGTCCACCCCTAATCTCTCCTTCGGCCCTTCCATTATTGCTCTGTAAAAAGGGGTGAAGTTCATTTGAAATGAGACGTATTTATCCCATCTTTTCCATTCTAGAAATTACTTGTTCTAAGGGAAGGAATCCCCTCAAACTAACCAAATTCAACCAACAACAACATCTACCCAGTTGGAAACCAAAACATACGATATTTAGGAGGGTCAAGATGTACATACCCTTATCCCGAGTAGAAGTCGAGAGGGTATTTCTGGCAGGCCCAAAAAAGGAGGGTGGGGTGGGGACCATTTGAAAATTTTCCTTTGATTTTTTTTCATATTCATCTTTTCTTTTCTTTTTCTTTTAGGATGGATTTTGATGATTCTACCCTCGAAAACAGCATTTGTGCACCACCGCCGCCCTCGCACGCTAGATACGTCGCCAGATGCGTCGCCGGACCGCACCGCATGAAAGGTCTCTGAAGTGCCGACTCTCACGGTTATGCTGGCTATTGCCATGCATCTGATGTTGATGTTCTATACAAGAGAAGGAAGAAGGAAGCATTAGATTGGGACACTTTTTTGAATGGTTGTTGTTGGGTTGTAGCTTTAAAAAGAAACGACCCATTTTTTTTTCAAACAAGCCCATCAGACTTGTTGTAACAGGTTAGAAAAGATGAAAGAAAGGGGCATAATTGTTGTTCAGCCCAACTTAAAAAGCAGCCTATTTCGGTCCAACCTTTTCCACTCGGTTTTCGTGTCCATTATCGAGATCATCCCCACTCGTCTTGTGTTGGTATAGATCTCGATCTCTCATATTATTTTCATTATTTTTAATTATTTTTAAAATTAAGAATAATGACGTTTTATTAAAAAACGTATAAAATTATATAACCGAGTTATATATAAATTATACAACAATTTCGTTAGCATGCTCATTAGTAAGCTTATAAAAATTATAAATTCTCAAGATCATTTTTAAACGGATAATAAAAATGACCAACTATTATGAGCATTTTAAGATATAAATTATTAAAGGAATTATAACTTATAGTGACCCCTAAAGTTGTATAATTATCCACCGATTTATTAACCGTTGAATTATCGACCGAATATGATTCAGAGTTCGATGCCAACGTGTTTAATTATGACCATGGGGATTGTCTGTTCCCTACTTACTTAGTCTTCTTAGACTAACCCGTTCACCTTTCTTTTTTCCTCTACACTTTTGCCTGGTGTTTCCTACCTTTTGTAGAAATATCGGGCAATAGAGGAGTGTTCAATGTTATTAAAATCAAGATTCTAGGATCGGATCACGGAAGGTCTTGTGGATCAAATCGTAAAATCGGATCGTAGGATCGTAAGATCCTATAATATCACTAAAACTAATATAATATAGATATGATACAAAAAAATATAGGCACTAAAACCAAAAATTATATATTTTATTAAAATTTAATGATCATAATGCCGAAGAAAATTGACATTGTAAACTTATATATGCACAAGAAGCACATTTAAAAATATATATGCTCACATAATAAGAATCGAGGAAAGATTATGGGTCTTTATTAGAGGAAAAATATTGTAAATTCAACAATTGGGAGTCGGAAAGATGAAAATTGGGAGGTAAATGAGGTTAAAAGAGATATTATGAGCATTTAAGGGATGTAATTTCACTAATAATTAAGCTAATTGGTGCTAAATTAAATTTTATAAGCTCAAAGTAAAAAATTGGGTAGGATCTTACGATTTTATACAGGATCTCATGAGATCCTATACGATTCTATACGATTCTACACGATTCTATACGATTTTAACACGATTCTATAACGATTTTAACAAATTTCGATTTTAATGTGCGATCCGGATCAAAATCCCATATGGGATCGTAGGATCTCACGATTTTAAGATCCGGATCTCGATTTTAATAACACTGGGAGTGTTACTCGAGAACTGAAGATGAAGGACATATCGATGAAAGATTTAATCTCTAACTGAAGTATCCGAGAGTTGGTATGAAACCGAATGTGTGGTTATCAAGATTTTAAGATCAAGGCAAAATAAAGTTGAAGGAAGTAATAATTCTCCCTAGAGCAAAGCATCCAAAAGGTGGGGCACCATCTCGTCCATTTTAAATCAATGAACTCATCAACATATGAGTTTTCCTTTGACATATGCTTGTATTTTTGATAATCTTCCGAATAACCTTTCATAAAACGGGCCTTACTTTCCGCTGCTACATCTTATGTAAAACAATACTATTGTAATGACCTACAATTCCTTTTAATGAATAAATTCCACTTTTGATTCATTTTCCTTTAGGTTATGTATTTTAAAGCTTTGGGTGGTTCTGGGCAGGTTAATCCGGGATCAGTGGTTGTAATATCCCTTAGGATAAAAAGAGTGGTGTTACACTAGTATTGATCCGACACCAACAATACCTTGGTGTTAGAATCAAATGGAACAAACGGTCTATGATGGTTTTAATTCTCAACCTCATTTCACTAATCACGTGCAAAACGAGGAGGTAAGGAAAAAGAGAGAACAATATTATCCTAAAGCGTCTAATCTCGATGCACAACGTATATATGCAATGTTGGCGGCTGCGAATAGGCAGTTGTGGCTTGGATGTGATGTCACCCAGTTCGAGATAACGACTAAGCTACTTAGTCTCAAGTCAAATTTAAGGTTGATGGAGCAAGGATATGACATGATTTTAAATTTCAACAAACATGTATCTCACCCTAAGACAACATTACCAACCATGTTTTATGACACACAAAAATTGGTTGAGGGTCTCAGCCTGACTCATGAAGTCATATATTGTGGCCAAGAAGATGAGGTGATGTGACATCCGTCAAATGTAGAAGCATGTTATCATTTTAATGTAGTGTGGCCAGATTTCGCCGTGGAATCGCAAAATGTTATACTAGGTTTATGCAAGGACAGATTCAATCTGTTCAGGTCGACGGAGTGGATTGACTCTTCGTGGCTTGTGATTTTGACACCCTACAACCTTTCGCCTTCAATATGTATGCGAGACGAGATTAATTTGATTAATTAATTTTTGTTACCGTTGATTTTAGAAACGAATTGATTATTTTTAGGGTTGAAATAGGATTATTGTTGTGTTGAATTTTAGGATAGTTAGGGAATTGGTTAATTTTTGGATTAAGTTGTTGTTGAGTTGTTGTGATGAATTTTGAATTAAATTAGGTTAAATTTAGTTAAAGTGATGAAATTGAGTTAAATTTGTTCTTGTTTTGGGTAAAATCATTGAATTGATGTTTTAGGTTAAATTTAAGTTAAATTGGATTAAATTAATTTTGATGTGTTTTGGTTAAATTAAGGTCCTATTTTGTTCCTTTAGAGCATCTGAAAATGAACAAATTGGACCAAGTACAGATAGACGGGCCTACAATAAAAGCCATGGCCCATCGTCGATGATGGGCCTAGCATAAGCCCAGAAGGCTGATAATGTAAAACATAAATCAAGTACCCTGTGTCGAAGTAGGGAGCCTAAATTCTTTGTTGAAGCTCTGAAAATAGGGTTCTACCTTTTTATTGAATCCATCTTGTACAAAGAGATTCATGCAAATATCACCGATCACCACCCATTCCATCAAATACATGTAGGGCTCTTTTGGTATTTGTTGTGGAAAGGAAATGGTTAAGAGGATGAATCTAGTCTATTTTTGGTTTATGGTTAATTGATCAAAATAGTAACCATTACCCCTCCTTCCCTATTTTGTATGTCAAACTTGACATGATTTTTTACACCCCTCTAAGATGAGATAACCATATCCCCTATTCTCCTCTGACCATTATCCCTATCTCTTTATTTTTCTTACAAAAAAGAGAGCATCACTACCATTTTATATGTGAATTTGTTTCTTTTTCCTTTCCTTTCCTATTATTATGCCAAACGGGGTAGTCAAAATGCAAAAAAAAATATCTGAGTTTTAGATTCAAGAGAGAGTACATGTCCAAATTGAAATATGCACAAAATAGCACAGACCCAATGGAGTTACTGTTCTTCCATTAAAATTGTGAAGAAACATTCGTCCTGGCCCTTTTATTGAGTCTTGTACATACTACATATATAGCTTCCTATTTTGCAAACAACCTCGCACCCAAATGGTAAATCATTTATCAATGATCGATCACCAACCCTTTTCATTGATTTCTTTTTTTTTGTGGGGGAATAAGGATCAATGCAGTAAAATTTTCGAGTACAACATCAACATGATATATAATTAATTGGTAATGTCACAATTTGATCCATTCGGATCCATCAATGAAGGCAAGCGAGACAAAGGGCTTGGCTTCTTCATCGGTGAGCTCCCTCGACCATGCCACTCTCCCCGCAAAGCTCGCCCCTGGCCCCGTGCATTTGTACTGCCCGTAAAACACAGTCCTATACACATTCCATCAACACAAATAAATAAATCAAGTAAGCATAAATATTCCAGAAAATGAAAAATATTTATATAATGTGATGTCCAGAAAAAAAAACAAACAAAGAAGAAACTGAGAAATAGCATAATCTTAGGTAGCACTAAAAAGGGATCTCTCTCTCTCTCTCTCTATATATATTCTCTAGTGAGTGGAATGGTTGCGCGTGCAAAGTCATGAAGCAGGCGCGCGCAAAGTGCTTCTGTGGACTACTCTATTTGTATACGCCTCCAAAATCAAAAACAACACCAGAACACCCACCACCCAAAACCATACAACTAATAAATTGAAATTGGTATGACGTACGTACACAACAAAGTAAAGATGTGCGTGGATACTGGATAGGGTTTAGTGTGCACTGGGAATGGGTGGGTGGATTCCACGTGGCTTTTGCAGGGCTAGCATAGACAATAGTATTTTTAAGGACGGAAATGGTCATCTCTTTTGAAGAATCAATGGAGCACAGGAAGAAGCCAAGAGTATATGGTTTTCCAATCAGATGACAAAATAATGGGGTTTCAAATTTTAAAAAAAAAAAAAAAAGAGCACACGTTAATCTGTAGTGGCAAATTTGATTCGTTAGGTGGGTTTTGAAAAAAAGGTCTGAATTGAACAAAGAGAGGAGGGGCGGTGAGAAAGGTTATTATACGGTGGCCGCCCCAATTATTCATTCATCATTTATCAATATCATCAATTCTAAATTCCGTTGTTTCTGTGGATATAGTGAGTTCTGCAACCATATTTTAGACCATAACTGCTAAAGTGGGAAGGTTATCTTCTGGGCTTGTGCTTTATTAGTATAACTTATCCTGAGATCAATAATACGTACAAGGTGGTGGCATTGTAATTCTATTCAGAGAGACTGACTATCCAGGGGTCACGAGGAAAATATTTAGGCAATGAACTAATTTATCTACTTTCTACTTTTTATTCACGAGCAAAATATATAGGCAGAGAAGAACAGTAAAGGGAGTGTCATGTACAAAGCAAAAAAAGGGGGTGTCAAGTAGAACATACATTTCACGAAGAGGGTCGCCCCAATTGTACCAGCCTTTGGGAAGGATAATGTTGTCCATGTAAGTGTAGGCAAAGATAACCCTAGAGAAGGGACGCCACGCCCTTCCCAGGTACAACACTCCTGAGCCAGTCACCTTGCAATTCACGAATGCGAAGCCCGTGTCTTCTAGCATGCTACTCCGCCCTTGCGCCGTTAGGGCTCCTAGGTTTTGTGCTATTGCATGCACATGGCACCCCTGTTAATTTCAACAACCAACACAAGACACAAAACAAGCAAATGATGTCAAATCTTATAGTACAAGTGGTAAATAGGGTAAAATGTACTGTATGTAATGTAGCTAGGTTGCGTAGTTGCATGTGACAAAGTAAAGAGCACCATTTGCAACTATTAAATATTGTTACATTATTTCTGGTGGATTTCCAACTCTAGCTTGTTCACGGTTTACCTAAAAAAACTGCTCATCCGTATACCAATTATAATATATATTTATATACATGTAACAACTTGACAATTCTTTATACCTTGCTTCTTCTTTTTAATGAGAAAAGGGGCAGAGAATAAAGGGCTAACGAGAAAGGTGACAAATTGGAGTGTGTTGATACCTGGTCATATTACACTCCTGCTGGCCGGCTAAAATTATAGGCAGAGGTTGAGCATGCGATAGCTAAGAGATTGAATACGGTTGCCTACATAGCACAACTAAGTATAGCTCTAGGGAAAGAGGACAACAAATGCAACATGGATTAGTCCTACACTTTGAATATTTGATCAAGTGGCCTTTTCTACCTCACAAAGGTGAAAGGGGAAGGTAGACATGCTGAAAGACTCATATGAGATAACAACATTTTGGCTTTAATCAGAGATGTGACTACCTACGTCGTTCTTACATAGTAATAATTGTGTGTTTGGCATTTTTATTGACTAGGTTTCTCATCAAATTTTATAGACCCACCTTATATATGGTATTTTTGGCCCGGTTACTGTGATGTGCAAACCAATTGTCTCAAAGCATATGATAGTTAATTATAAACAATCAACCTAATATCTTCCAAGTTGCAATTAACTATTATTCCTTTATCTTAACCCAAAATTCTATATTCTATACAAAAAATTGTTTAAAACTACGGTAATGGCCTAGTTAACCTGCCATTTATGGGCCACAGATACCATGTCATTGGCTTTACCTAACAAATTCCCTGCAGGTTTATGAAACTAGTTTTTTAACTAATGGACAGCCAAACATGACTAAATTGTACTTGTTTATAGACATTACTATGTATAATTTAAAAAAAAAGAGTTATTCATTCATTGGTTTATTTGATCATTAATTTGTATTTTCTTTTTGGATAAAGGAAGAGAGTTCAACTCAAAAAGGGGTTCACTTCAACTACCAAACTATGCCTGGTCAAGCTTAAATCCATACTCAAATATTAACTAATAATCATGTATTTTAAATTGTTAATAGAAGGAGTATAAGAGGAAAAAGTTATAAAAAACAGTTGAAGTCACAAGAATCTAACCTCAAAGAGGGAGAGCCCATTGCCAAAGATGAAATCAACAGAGCCTTCAATGTAACATTCCTTGTAATAATGCCTTCCAATATGATCATAAAGAGTGTCCTGTGCTCCCAAGAACTTGCACCCGTAAAAAGCAGCCGTGTCTGCAGAAATCCTAAACGCCACCGCTTGAACCCCAATCCCTCCCGGTG